>QXEO01000450.1:0-277772 GCA_007115705.1 Dactylis glomerata | reverse complement strand
AAACTTTGAATTTGGAAATTAAATTTGTATTACAATATTTGAACTTAGAAGTAATTAATAAAAGAGAAAACTTGGACTTTATTGATATCACACACATAATACATGGTCTTTACAATATTCTGGATACAAATGAATAAAATGAATTATTAAGAACTTAAATAAAAGATTACAACTGGATCATAAACAAAAGTAAATTCCTAAACTAATTAATTAAGAAAACTTCTTTCTTTTCTTCTTCTCTTTCTTCTTTCTTAATTACCTGCAAAAGAAACATATACAAGCAGTGATATGCCAAGTGACAGTCAAAATTAATGTGGTACTGTAGATAAACATCAGCACCAAGCCATGTCTATCCCCAGCCACATCACGGCCAAAGATCAAGACCACGGCTGAGCCACCAAGGAGGCACACAGCTCACTCATGCATGCATGGCAGTGTGCTATCAACACCTCCAGGAAGGGGAGACTGCATAAATAGGGGGCGTGGAGATCACTGGATTCGGTTTGAGCAGGAATCACAGCACCACACACGCACCACATCAGCACAACACCAAGATCATCATCAAATCAACTTCACATACCACAAATCAGCACCACAGCTCCCATGGTTACATAGAACCATTAGCATTAGGAGCAGGCCAAGCATCTAGAGGTGCAAGGCAAGCATCCAGGGGAAGCAGGCCAGACATCCAGGGGAAGCTGGGCAAGCTCCAGGAGGGACTGGTCAAGCTAGCCCAAGAACATCGCCAACAAAACACAACAGACCACTACTAGCAGCAGGACAAGGGGCAACAGGTAGAGTTTGCACCACACCTGCTAGCCAGACCTTGCTATTTGCTCAAGTATGTTGCATAGTAGAAAGCATCAGAGAAAAGCACACACACCCAACTGCCCTTCTACCAGGTTTTCACCTAGGAGGACAGAGGGGTGTAGAACCCTCAGGCAGGCATAGAGTTGCTATGCAAGCATCATCACAGAGTCTTAAATAAAAAGCCACAAGTAATATCTGCTCTTATACAAATTTAGCCTCAGACTATGCATCATAGGCAGGCCAATGAAACAAGAATAGTATCAGTTTTTAGACAGTTTAATAACTTAGGCAGTGCCATTCAGAAACCAACAAGAAACTCTGATCATACATTTGTATGATCATGCTAGAGACCAATAGGTAACCATAGAATTCACTGGTAGGGGAACTGTTCAAACAATTGCTCAAAGACCCCAATTTTCATACCATCACTGCCAACAAGTAAATCATGCCACTAGAAATTGCTTAGGGTCCAAGACATTATTCCCAGGCCAACCAAGTAATACCATAGCAGCAACAAAGCACATTCAGCATTGAAATAAGCTCACATAAAAGCCACCTAGTCTATCATGCCTCTGTAAGCAACAATAATTGCTTCTTGCATATTTAAAAATTCACCAACATTGAAGAAGTAGAACTGAATCTCCTTAGTTAGCTGAATGCGAACATTCAGAGTATGATACCACTAAATTACCAGTGCTAGGAATGAGTCAAAGAGCCAAATTGAGGCATCACTGCACGTATAGGACACCAACGAAACAGAGTACAGCTGTTATGCCGCAAGCTACAAACAAGTTCTCCGTCGAACCAATCAATAGCAATTTGCTTAATTATCAGGTGAATCCTAACAAGGGGCTAGCAGCAGTACCATAATTGAGACATCACCGAATCATAGCTCAACGAGGTACAAACTAGCATTAGCAGGTTCACCTGGCACAAGCCACTGAGCAAGCTGGAGGGGAGAAGAGCAGTAGTACCTCACAGTAGGATGAAGGAAGGAGGCGGTGTTGGGGTTGTGTCGGCAACACCATTCCGCTGGTATCGGGATCGAAGTGGAAGCCACAGCACGACCGAAGCAGCAACATCAGCACCACGCCACCACCCATGCACCACCGCCACTATAGAGGGTCGACGAAGCCGGGGTTGCGTTACCTGCGTCGTCCCACCGGCGTCGGCCAGTAGCGGCGGAGCTGAGGTCATGCGCGCTTGCACGTGTGCGCGCTAGGGCGCGGCAGTGTAGAGGAAGCTAGAGGGAGGATTAAGGCTGGGCATCGCCAGCGCGGGGCGGCCGAGGGACACCGGCGGCGCCCAAATTGACCAGCGGCAACTAGGATTTCTGAGGTCGTGGGCGAGCAGGGGAGGCCGCGAGGATCAAATCGATCAGGACAGGGCAGTAGATCACTTTGAGGCGGGCTGGTGAACCACCTCACCGGCGACGGAGAGGGCCGGACGCAGCCGGAAGAAATTGGCGGCATGGCGGCGACCAGGGGGGTGCTCAGGAGCGCGTGCGTGAGAGGAGAGGAACGAGAAGTGAGAGAGGAGAGGGTGGGTCGGTCGGGATGGACTTGAACCTGACCAGGCCAACCCGGTTGGTTGCGCCAGGCCCGGCTGGACCAGTTGGATCAGGCCCAAATATCTTAGTTTCATTTTTTAACAAGACACTAGGAAGAATTCTTTTATAAGAAAATATAACAAATACAACCAATTTATTTTTACTTGATAACATATAACTAGTAAATCTAATATTCAATTGCTTCTTAAGTCCAAGAACCATCATATAATTCTCTTTTTGTTATTTGAACATTAACTCTTAAATTTTGAGTTATCGAAACATAAAACCCTAAAAGTTATTTCCCTTACTGTTTTTAACTAATAATGAATAAAAATATTAAATCATTCCTGATAACAAAATAGGCCTTCTAACTACAATCTATTATTCAATGGTTGTTACCTTTATGGTTATGACTAATCATGAGAAGTTCCTAAACCAATTTTTATAATCACTTAAAAATATGAGTTCAATCCTAGAAAACTATTAGAAGGAATAGTAGTGTCTTATCAATCATTGTATGAGTTCCAGTAAAGAAAGTAAACTACACCAAGTGAACTTAAAGTACTACTTAGTCATTAAGAATGTGTTCTTCAAAAGTTATTCTTTTAAGATACCTTGAACACAATCATCAAATCATTTCCTTTTACTTTAAAGTAAGTCCCAAACTCATGTTAAGATTGTTGTCAACCTTAGAACTACCTAGATATTGCTATGTGTATACTTTATTTTAACTTTATATATCCATGATCAACCAAGTGATTGCTAAGTATAAGTTTCAACTTAAAAACTGTTACCTTCCATATATCACTTAATCACTATTCCTTTAAGTAATAAAAATATCCATTAAGGATTGTGTTCTTCAAAAGTAATTTTTTTTAAGAACATACCAAATAAGCATCACACCCATTCTTGCCTAGATTCAAGAAATGACTTATGCATGTTTAGAGTATTAACAACTCTAGAATCAACTATGATTTGTTTCCTTCAACACTACTTGTTCATGACTTACTAATTGAGTGTGAACCATAATTATGCTTCACTAAAACTCTTCCAATGTTAAATAAACTTTAACTAGTTTCTTTGTTATGATCCACCTAATAACTACTTCCTGAGTAATGGCCAATTATGCTAAACCCTAGAACACTAAACCTTGTGTGTAGTGTTTCTAATCAATAATAAACATGTTCTTCAAATGTTATTCTTTTAAGAGACATTTAAAGTACATACCAAACCCTTCCATTTAGCTCCAACATAAATAACTATATTTGTGTCTTAAGATTGTTGTCAACCCTAAGATCAACTAGGTATTCTTATCAAATAAGAATTACTTCCACTTTGCTTGTCCCTAACCAACTACTTGTTTGCTAAAAATATAATACCACTTAAAAGTGTTACTTTCAAGTTTTCACTCATTGTTATAATATTATTTTGCAATAACTCTTGTATGAAGCTTTATTCTATTACTTTAAAAATTTGTCAGTCAATCTAAAATCCTTAACAACCTTGTTGTGGAGTGAATCTAAAAGTGCAACTCAGAATAAAGAAGTCATCACAACCTTTTATACTAAACCGTTGGGGGTTAGGATACGCTTAGAGCGATGCATAGCATATAATTTGCATATCATGCTGCAGTCCTTTTAACATCATCTTTACCAGATGATGGTGCTACTTCAATATTTGGAGTTCCTACGTATCGAAGACCTTGACTTGCATAATCTTGCAGTCAAAAAGGCAAGTTTATCTTGCTCATATCTCTTGATTGCACTAATTTTGAAACTTCTTGCAAAGTGTTGACTTCAAACTCTAACATCTCAAAAAGGGCTGGAAAACCTATTTTCATAAATAATATGATTAGTGGTTATTGACCTGTGGTGATAACCTAGGAGGGCTGGCAGGTGGAACCACGGTAAGATTGTGGTGGTGGAGGTTCCACTTGCACGGGAAAGTTAACCTAGGACTAATTACCAATGCCACAGTTATTCCAGCGTCGTAAAAACCGTATCATCCAAGAGACTAGGAATGGGACAGGGAAGTCAGCTGTATCTTCTCTCGTTCGCATGTCAACGGGCAGCCAGTTGCCGGTCGCAGTAGGTCTTGCGGGACTACTTGCATATGGGTGGGACACCTAAGTTCTCACGGCACTGGTGTCTATGATGGTCCGCAAGAGGCGCCTAGGTACTTCATCGTTGGGGGTGAATATCAGGGGCATAACCTGCTATGCGTGAATTGGGTGGGCATGCGTTGTGCGGGGAAGGCAGTGATTGGCTTGGATCAATGAATGGGCCCCACACCAAGGAAGTGTGGACGGGAACGATCGCCCGGTTGAGCAACAAGGCTTTGATCTCTTTTGGAAGGACACACCTCTGCAGAGTGTAAAAGGATGTGACATGTTACCCCTTGTTCCGGGAAGGAGCTGCGAACGCGGCAGGAAAGGTGCTCTCAAGGCACTATACCTGTGTTGGCTGTTGGGCATAGTTTTATAAAGTAAAAACAATCTTTCAAGAAACTCTTGTTAAAACTTTGCATAGGCCTACGACTCTTTTGGGTCTGTGGCTGTAGTTAGTGCATATCACACAACTTCTTTCTATAGAAACTTGCTGGGTAACGCTCGTTACTCACCCCAATCTCTTAAACCCTTGCTAGACTATGAAGAATTAGATGGAAGGCAACTCAAGGAGGCAACCTCAAGACATTAAAGTTGAAGATGAAGCATTCTACCAACATCATGATTATCAGCGGAGCCTACAATTGCGTGAAGCTTGGAGAAAAACTAGAATAGGGTTAGAAAGGAACCAGTTTCCTAATCCTAGAACCTAGTAGTTAGAGTATTCTGCAGTTGAGTAGTAAGCCATCTGCATCAGTTGTAGTTTAGCTTAGTCTTCCTTGTTTCTTTCTCGTTTGTAGTTGATACGTCTCCAACGTATCTATAATTTTTGATGCTCCATGCTTGTTTTTACACCATTTGCCTTGTGTTTTGTTTCACTTCGTGGCGTTTTTATGCGATTTCCGGAACTAACCTATTGACAAGATGCCACAGTGCCAGTTCCCTGTTTTCTGCTATTTTTGTGTTTCAGAAAAGCTACACAGGAAATATTCTCGAAGACCGAAAGAGAGCCGGAGGAGGGCCAGAGGCCGCCCTCACACATAGGTGGCGCAGCCCAGGCCCTGGCCGCGCCACCCTGGTGTGAGGAGCCCCTGGCTGCCCTCTGACGATGCCCCTTCGCCTATATAAAGCCTCAGGACGGAAAACCCTAGGGGAGTCGGCGAAATTTCCAGAACAGTTCCGCAGCGCCGCCGCCGTCGAAGCCAAATTTCGGGGGACAGAAGTATCTGTTCTGGCACCCTGCCGGGACGGGGAAGTGCCCCCGGAGCCACTTCCATCGGTCTCCATCGCCGTCTCCGCCGTCTCCATCGACCTCACCGCCATCTCCATCAACCTTGCTGTCTCCTATGATGAGGAGGGAGTAGTTCATCCCCGGGGCAAAGGGCTCTACCGGTAGCTATGTGGTTCACCTCTCTCTCCCATGATGTGATATTTATATGATCGTGAGCTTTGTATCATATTGAACAAGTAGATGTTATTATTCAGATATTATGTGTACTCTAGTGGTATTATTAAAGTAATCTATTCCTCCTGCCATGGTGTAACGGTGACAGTGCGTGCATCATGGTGGTACTTGGTCTAGGCTGCGATTGTGATCTCTTAAGGATTATGAGAATAATTATTACTATGATAGTATTGAAGTGATCTATTCCTCCTTTCATGGTGTAATGTTGACAGTGTGTGCACCGTGTTAGTACTTGGTCTAAGTTGCAATAATATCTATCTTGAATTGTGATCTGATTTGGATATCTCTATGAGTGGTGTTTGTCAAGTACTTGATGAACTTTAAGGGGTGCTTCTGTAGCCACTACGCAATGATTAGTGTTATTCAATAGGAGAGTGATTCAGAGTACCATAGTGAAGAGAAGTTATCTATTTGTTCAGTTATGTTATATTTGTTGGGAGTGTGTCCACTAGTGAAAGTATGATCCCTAGGCCTTGTTTCCAAGCTTTGCACACCGTTTACTTGCTGTTTTGTTACATGTTTGCTCGCAGCCATTTTTATTCCAGATTGCATTTACTACTTATAATTATCTATACCACTTGTATTTCACTATCTCTTCGCCGAACTAGTGCACCTATACATCTGACAAGTGTATTGGGTGTGTTGGGGACACAAGAGACTTTCTGTATCGTAATTGCAGGGTTGCTTGAGAGGGATAGCTTTGACCTCTTCCTCCCTGAGTTCGATAAACCTTGGGTGATCCACTTAAGGGAAACTTGCTGCTGCTCTACAAACATCTGCACTTGGAGGCCCAACACTATCTACAAGAACAGAAGCGTGTGTAGACATCAAGCTCTTTTCTGGCGCCGTTGCCGGGGAGGTAAGGTAAAAGGTACTCGCATCGTCCTGTGTGAGTGCTCGGAGTTATTTCCTTTAGATTCTGCAATTACATCTTTTTGTTTCTTGTTTTTATTTTCACTAGTTAGGCTTAATGGAAAACAAAGAGTTCTTTAGTCTTTTTCCTGAGTTTAGATATGAAGTGTTTGAAGATAAAATTGAAAAACCTTTAGAGCTTAATTTGCATGCTAATAGTGTTGTAAGTATGAATGTTTCGAACACTGTTATTACTAATGCTATAGAAAAGTCTAAGCTTGGGGAAGTTGGTTTTGTTAAGCATGATATTTTTAGTTCCCCAGCTTTAGTGGAGAAAGTTTGCTATGATGATATGTTTGATGAATATGCTTTGCGAAATAGCTGTTCTTTAGCTTGTGATGATACTAAACCTCTAGTTTATGATGGTTATGATGATGGGTATAATATTTTCAGTTCACCTACTATTGAGGATAAAATTAGTTATGATTACAATATGCCTCCTATTTTTGATGATTATGGTGACGAGAATAATTATTCTGTTAAATCTGCTCCTACTACTATTGTTCTTGTGGTGAGTATTAATTCTTTTATGCATGTGGCTCATGATAGGGGTGCTTTATGTGATAGTTATATTGTTAGTTCTATTCATGATGCTACTGAAAGTTATTATGAGAGAGGGAAACATGGTTTGATGGATCTTAACAATATTAAGTTTCCCCTCTTTATGTTGCAAATCTTTAAGTGGCACTTGTTTTATCTATCCATGCTTGCTACTATGTGCCTCGTTGATTTATTTTCTTACAAGATTCCTATGCATAGGAAGTGGTTCAGATATAAATGTCTTTCACATTTGATTTTTGATGCTCTCTATTGCTTTAAGTTCCTATATGGCGCCTTTGCTTCAAGCTCTTATATGGCACCCACATGAGCATCTTTGCAAATTACTGCGCCTAGCTCAAAGGCGTTAAAGAAAAGCACTCTTGGGAGATAACCCATTGTTTATTTTCAGTACTTTTTCTTTTATTTGAGTCTTGGAAGTTATTACTACTGTAATAACCGCTCTGTATCCTTTTTATTTTATTGTTGTGCCAAGAGAAGCCTCTAATTCGAGTGAGGTAAAGATTTGGGGATGTTGCTGTCCTGGAACTGTTTTCGGTGCTGCACCGTAAAAATTCGTATAAATTCTCTGTATATCTTTTGGACCTGCGATTTCTTGTGCATATGTCCCAGGTTATATCCAAACTTTCATTAGTTGAACACTTTTTGATTTGAGCAACAGAAAATACCTGAAAAGTTCGACCTTTGTCAGCTGTTCTGTTTTGACAGATTTCTGCCAATATTTGTGTTTGCCGCTTTATCGCTTTCTTTTTGAGTTCTTTTGATCACGGAACTTTTGGGGAAGTTGCTACAGTAGTATATACTTTATATGTGGTGGTTTTGGGTTGAAACCTGAAGCAAAAAAGGGTTGATTATATGTTATGCTACACTAATGTTGCTAATAGAATTGTGTTTAGTTTTGTATGAAGGAAGTTTTCAAGTGTAGGGATTGGAGAATGATGAGATGAGTTGAAGAATGAACAAAAGCTCAAGCTTGGGGATGCCCATGCATCACCCTAAGAAATATCCAAGAAGTACAAGCGTCAAAGCTTGGGGATGCCCCCGAGGCACCCCTTCTTCATCGGCAAAAATCAGGTCACCTTTCAAGACACTACATTTTTATTGCTTCATGCACTATGCGTTTTTCTTGGAGCGTCAGTTGCTTTTGTTTTCAGTTTTCTTTTTTTTGTGTGCTGCAATAAATGGTTGATCACATCATGTTGGTTTTGAGGGAGACATACTTCACTTTTCATTTGCCAAGAACACTCCGTTTTTCATTCTTACAATTTCACCGGGTGTTCTTCTTTTTTTGCTACTGCTTTTGGTTTTCGTTTTCGCCTTGATTTGCGTTCAGATATTCTTATATTTGTTTATGAAGGTGTATTTTTGCCTCTGGTCTTTATTGGGTTTCCTCAAAAGAGTTTCCTCAAAAAGGTTTTAATGGTGTTGGAAAAGAGAAAAAGCTTTATGCAAAAAAGTGGTACAAGAAGGAGCTTGTGTAGACTGCGGCCTAGGCTTTTGCATGTCGTGCTTGATGTCTTTTTTATAATATGCTTAGTGGTTTTGCTGTAGCATGACTTGTCTCAAATAACTGAGATTGCTTAATGAGCCTTTGAAAAAAATCATGCGTTGTTTTTATTATATGGAAGCATTTATTTGGTTTTCTCCTTTGATGCTTTATTTGGGTTGACTTGGCACATGCTTACACCATGTTGACTACAAAATAAGTCGCCTCTAGCCTCTATGATCATTTAGTTTTTGACTTTTGATGCCATCTTATGCTTCTTTTAATGTTGCTTTATCGCTTTGCATGATTATGGCCATTATTGCTCTCTTAGTTGGTCGCTCCCAGTCTTTTGCTAGCCCTCATTTTGTACTGAGTATGAGCTCTAGTCGTGCATCCAACTCCAAAAAACCAAGTTTGCCATTGTGTCCACTATAAATTCCTATGCATGGTATTTGTAAGCCATTCCAAGTAAATTTTCATGTGCTACCTTTCAAAACGTTCAAAATACTTCTCGTTTTGTGACACTGTTTTCAGCTCATGGGGACGTAGTGGTCGGATTTGCTATCTTCCATATTGCTTATTCCAAAAAGAAAAGAAAAGAAAAAAAGAAAAGAAAAAAAGGCACTCCTCCATGGAATGTGAATGTTGGTGGGCACCCGATGAATCGGTTAGCCATGGTTTGAGAAAGGAAAAAAGGTGGGGAGGAGTGCCATGCTTTATAAAAGAGCACAAAAGTGCCAATCTCTCTCGAAAACTTGTTTTATATTTATATGGAAGATAGTAAGAACCCCATTGCCAGTCGATGACAAAGACAACCACCTCTCAAAACCAATTTTTATCTCTCTGTTTTACAAATGAAAAGCTCTAGCACATGTTTAATCACTGCTTCCCTCTGCGAAGGGCCTTTCTTTTACTTTTATGTTGAGTCTCCACCTTCTATCTTTATGCACCGTCTAAGAGAGCATAGTTGTCATTCTAAGTATAATGTGCATTGTCCCAAAGTTTTCATTGATTGATTCATGATCATGGTTTCACTTGTTCTTAAATTATTTGTATCTAGTCGCCCTCTTAAACTTGAAGGTGTCCTATGCATTTATGGTTTGCTCTCCATGAAGGACAAGCTGAAAACCATTTGTATGTTTTTCCTTATGATTTGAACACACGTTTGACTTTCATTGTTTCATTTTCATGATCTTTTGTTTGTGTTCATTTGCATGTATACAACATGGTTGCTAAGTTCTTATTGTCAAGATTATATCTTTCATGCCCATGTTTTAAGTTCTTATGATCCCAGCTCACAAATGCTTACATACATGATCAAGATTGTGTAGGTGCATGTCACCTCAAAAATTATTTCTTTTGTTATCACTTACCTACTCGAGGACGAGCAGGAGTTAAGCTTGGGGATGCTGATACGTCTCCAACGTATCTATAATTTTTGATGCTCCATGCTTGTTTTTACACCATTTGCCTTGTGTTTTGTTACACTTCGTGGCGTTTTTATGCGATTTCCGAAACTAACCTATTGACAAGATGCCACAGTGCCAGTTCCCTGTTTTCTGCTATTTTTGTGTTTTAGAAAAGCTACACAGGAAATATTCTCGGAATTGGACGAAACAAAAGCCAGAAGTCTTATTTTCCCCGGAAGCTTCCCGAAGACCGAAAGAGAGCCGGAGGAGGGCCAGAGGCCGCCCTCACACATAGGTGGCGCGGCCCAGGCCCTGGCCGCGCCACCCTGGTGTGAGGAGCCCCTGGCTGCCCTCTGACGACGCCCCTTCGCCTATATAAAGCCTCGGGACGGAAAACCCTAGGGGAGTCGGCAAAATTTCCAGAACAGTTCCGCAGCGCCGCCGCCGTCGAAGCCAAATTTCGGGGGACAGAAGTATCTGTTCCGGCACCCTGCCGGGACGGGGAAGTGCCCCCGGAGCCACTTCCATCGGTCTCCATCGCCGTCTCCACCGTCTCCATCGACCTCACCGCCATCTCTATCAACCTTGCTGTCTCCTATGATGAGGAGGGAGTAGTTCATCCCCGAGGCTAAGGGCTCTACCGGTAGCTATGTGGTTCACCTCTCTCTCCCATGATGTGATCTTTATATGATCGTGAGCTTTGTATCATGTTGAACAAGTAGATGTTATTATTCAGATATTATGTGTACTCTAGTGGTATTATTAAAGTAATCTATTCCTCCTGCCATGGTGTAACGGTGACAGTGCGTGCATCATGGTGGTACTTGGTCTAGGCTGCGATTGTGATCTCTTAAGGATTATGAGAATAATTATTACTATGATAGTATTGAAGTGATCTAATCCTCCTTTCATGGTGTAATGTTGACAGTGTGTGCACCGTGTTAGTACTTGGTCTAAGTTGCAATAATATCTATCTTGAATTGTGATCTGATTTAGATATCTCTATGAGTGGTGTTTGTCAAGTACTTGATGAATTTTAAGGGGTGCTTCTGTAGCCACTACGCAATGATTAGTGTTATTCAATAGGAGAGTGATTCAGAGTACCATAGTGAAGAGAAGTTATCTATTTGTTCAGTTATGTTATATTTGTTGGGAGTGTGTCCACTAGTGAAAGTATGATCCCTAGGCCTTGTTTCCAAGCTTTGCACACCGTTTACTTGCTGTTTTGTTACATGTTTGCTCGCAGCCATTTTTATTCCAGATTGCATTTACTACTTATAATCATCTATACCACTTGTATTTCACTATCTCTTCGCCGAACTAGTGCACCTATACATCTGACAAGTGTATTGGGTGTGTTGGGGACACAAGAGACTTTCTGTATCGTAATTGCAGGGTTGCTTGAGAGGGATAGCTTTGACCTCTTCCTCCGTGAGTTCGATAAACCTTGGGTGATCCACTTAAGGGAAACTTGCTGCTGCTCTACAAACCTCTGCACTTGGAGGCCCAACACTGTCTACAAGAACAGAAGCGTGTGTAGACATCAAGCTCTTTTTTGGCGCCGTTGCCGGGGAGGTAAGGTAAAAGGTACTCGCATCCTCCTGTGTGAGTGCTCGGATTTATTTCCTTTAGATTCTGCAATTACATCTTTTTGTTTCTTGTTTTTATTTTCACTAGTTAGGCTTAATGGAAAACAAAGAGTTCTTTAGTCTTTTTCCTGAGTTTAGATATGAAGTGTTTGAAGAGAAAATTGAAAAACCTTTAGAGCTTAATTTGCATGCTAATAGTGTTGTTAGTATGAATGTTTCGAACACTGTTATTACTAATGCTATAGAAAAGTCTAAGCTTGGGGAAGCTGGTTTTGTTAAGCATGATATTTTTAGTTCCCCAGCTTTAGTGGAGAAAGTTTGCTATGATGATATGTTTGATGAATATGCTTTGCGAAATAGCTGTTCTTTAGCTTGTGATGATACTAAACCTCTAGTTTATGATGGTTATGATGATGGGTATAATATTTTCAGTTCACCTACTATTGAGGATAAAATTAGTTATGATTACAATATGCCTCCTATTTTTGATGATTATGGTGATGAGAATAATTATTCTATTAAATCTGCTCCTACTACTATTGTTCCTGTGGTGAGTATTAATTCTTTTATGTATGTGGCTCATGATAGGAGTGCTTTATGTGATAGTTATATTGTTAGTTCTATTCATGATGCTACTGAAACTTATTATGAGAGAGGGAAACATGGTTTGATGGATCTTAACAATATTAAGTTTCCCCTCTTTATGTTGCAAATCTTGAAGTGGCACTTGTTTTATCTATCCATGCTTGCTACTATGTGCCTCGTTGATTTATTTTCTTACAAGATTCCTATGCGTAGGAAGTGGTTCAGATATAAATGTCTTTCACATTTACTTTTTGATGCTCTCTATTGCTTTAAGTTCCTATATGGCGCCTTTGCTTCAAGCTCTTATATGGCGCCCACATGAGCATCTTTGCAAATTACTGCGCCTAGCTCAAAGGCGTTAAAGAAAAGCACTCTTGGGAGATAACTCATTGTTTATTTTCAGTACTTTTTATTTTATTTGAGTCTTGGAAGTTATTACTACTGTAATAACCGCTCCTTATCCTTTTTATTTTATTGTTGTGCCAAGAGAAGCCTCTAATTCGAGTGAGGTAAAGATTTGGGGATGTTGCTATCCTGAAACTGTTTTCGGTGCTGCACCGTAAAAATTCGTATAAATTCTCTGTATATCTTTTGGACCTGCGATTTCTTGTGCATATGTCCCAGGTTATATCCAAACTTTCATTAGTTGAACACTTTTTGATTTGAGCAACAGAAAACACCTCAAAATTTCGACCTTTGTCAGCTGTTCTGTTTTGACAGATTTTTGCCAATATTTGTGTTTGCCGCTTTATCGCTATCTTTTTTAGTTATTTTGATCACGGAACTTTGGGGGAGGTTGCTACAGTAGTATATACTTTATTTGTGGTGGTTTTGGGTTGAAACCTGAAGCAAAAAAGGGTTGATTATATGTTATGCTACACTAATGTTGCTAATAGAATTGTGTTTAGTTTTGTATGAAGGAAGTTTTCAAGTGTAGGGATTGGAGAATGATGAGATGAGTTGAAGAATGGACAAAAGCTCAAGCTTGGGGATGCCCATGCATCACCCCAAGAAATATCCAAGAAGTACAAGCGTCAAAGCTTGGGGATGCCCCCGAGGCACCCCTTCTTCATCGGCAAAAATCAGGTCACCTTTCAAGACACTACATTTTTATTGCTTCATGCACTATGCGTTTTTCTTGGAGCGTTAGTTGCTTTTGTTTTCAGTTTCCTTTTGTTTTGTTTGCTGCAATAAATGGTTGATCACATCATGTTGGTTTGGAGGGAGACATACTTCACTTTTCATTCTTACAATTTCACCGGGTGTTCTTCTTTTTCTGCTACTGCTTTTGGTTTTCGTTTTCGCCTTGATTTGCATTCAGATCTTCTTATATTTGTTTATCAAGGTGTATTTTTGCCTTTGGTCTTTATTGGTTTTCCTCAAAAGAGTTTCCTCAAAAAGGTTTTAATGGTGTTGGAAAAGAGAAAAAGCTTTATGCAAAAAAGTGGTACAAGAAGGAGCTTGTGTAGACTGCGGCCTAGGCTTTTGCATGTCGTGCTTGATGTCTTTTTGATAGTATGCTTAGTGGTTTTGCTGTAGCATGACTTGTCTCAAATAACTGAGATTGCTTAACGAGCCTTTGAAAAAAATCATGCGTTATTTTTATTATATGGAAGCATTTATTTGGTTAGCTCCTTTGATGCTTTATTTGGGTTGACTTGGCACATGCTTAAACCATGTTGACTACAAAATAAGTCGCCTATAGCCTCTATGATCATTTAGTTTTTGACTTTTGATGCCATCTTATGCTTCTTTTAATGTTGCTTTGTCGCTTTGCATGATTATGGCCATTATTGCTCTCTTAGTTGGTCGCTCCCAGTCTTTTGCTAGCCCTCATTTTGTACTGAGTATGAGCTCTAGTCGTGCATCCAACTCCCAAAAATCAAGTTTGCCATTGTGTCCACTATAAATTTCTATGCATGGTATTTGTAAGCCATTCCAAGTAAATTTTCATGTGCTACCTTTCAAAACGTTCAAAATACTTCTCGTTTTGTGACACTGTTTTCAGCTCATGGGAACGTAGTGGTCGGATTTGCTATCTTCCATATTGCTTATTCCAAAAAGAAAAAAAAAAGAAAAAAAGAAAAGAAAAAAAGGCACTCCTCCATGGAATGTGAATGTTGGTGGGCACCCGATGAATCGGTTAGCCATGGTTTGAGAAAGGAAAAAAGGTGGGGAGGAGTGCCAAGCTTTATAAAAGAGCACAAAAGTGCCAATCTCTCTCAAAAACTTGCTTTATTTTTGTATGGAAGATAGTAAGAACCCCATTGCCAGTCGTTGACAAAGACAACCACCTCTCAAAACCAATTTTTATCTCTCTGTTTTACAAATGAAAAGCTCTAGCACATGTTTAATCACTGCTTCCCTCTGCGTAGGGCCTTTCTTTTACTTTTATGTTGAGTCTCCACCTTCTATCTTTATGCACCGTCTAAGAGAGCATAGTTGTCATTCTGAGTATAATGTGCATTGTCCCAAAGTTTTCATTGATTGATTCATGATCATGGCTTCACTTGTTCTTAAATTATTTGTATCTAGTCGCCCTCTTAAACTTGAAGGTGTCCTATGCATTTATGTTTTGCTCTCCATGAAGGACAAGCTGAAAACCATTTGTATGTTTTTCCTTATGATTTGAACACACGTTTGACTTTCATTGTTTCATTATTCATGATCTTTTGTTTGTGTTCTTCTTCATGTTACAACATGGTTGCTAAGTTCTATTGTCAAGATTATATCTTTCATGCCCATGTTTTAAGTTCTTATGATCCCAGCTCACAAATGCTTACATATATGATCAAGATTGTGTAGGTGCATGTCACCTCAAAAATTATTTCTTTTGTTATCACTTACCTACTCGAGGACGAACAGGAGTTAAGCTTGGGGATGCTGATACGTCTCCAACGTATCTATAATTTTTGATGCTCCATGCTTGTTTTTACACCATTTGCCTTGTGTTTTGTTACACTCCGTGGTGTTTTTATGCGATTTCCGGAACTAACCTATTGACAAGATGCCATAGTGCCAGTTCCCTGTTTTCTGCTATTTTTGTGTTTTAGAAAAGCTACACAGGAAATATTCTCAGAATTGGACGAAACAAAAGCCAGAAGTCTTATTTTTCCCGGAAGCTTCCCGAAGACCGAAAGAGAGCCGGAGGAGGGCCAGAGTCCGCCCTCACACATAGGTGGCGCGGCCCAGGCCCTGGCCGCGCCACCCTGGTGTGAGGAGCCCCTGTCTACCCTCTGACGACGCCCCTTCGCCTATATAAAGCCTCGGGACGGAAAACCCTAGGAGAGTCGGCGAAATTTCCAGAACAGTTCCGCAGCGCCGCCGCCGTTGAAGCCAAATTTGGAGGGACAGAAGTCTCTGTTCCGGCACCCTGCCGGGACAGGGAAGTGCCCCCGGAGCCACTTCCATCGGTCTCCATCGCCGTCTCCGCCGTCTCCATCGACCTCACCACCATCTCCATCAACCTTGCTGTCTCCTATGATGAGGAGGGAGTAGTTCATCCCCGGGGCTAAGGGCTCTACCGGTAGCTATGTGGTTCACCTCTCTCTCCCATGATGTGATCTTTATGTGATCGTGAGCTTTGTATCATGTTGAACAAGTAGATGTTATTATTCAGATATTATGTGTACTCTAGTGGTATTATTAAAGTAATCTATTCCTCCTGCCATGGTGTAACGGTGACAGTGCGTGCATCATGGTGGTACTTGGTCTAGGCTGCGATTGTGATCTCTTATGGATTATGAGAATAATTATTACTATGATAGTATTGAAGTGATCTATTCCTCCTTTCATGGTGTAATGTTGACAGTGTGTGCACCGTGTTAGTACTTGGTCTAAGTTGCAATAATATCTATCTTGAATTGTGATCTGATTTGGATATCTCTATGAGTGGTGTTTGTCAAGTACTTGATGAACTTTAAGGGGTGCTTCTGTAGCCACTACGCAATGATTAGTGTTATTCAATAGGAGAGTGATTCAGAGTACCATAGTGAAGAGAAGTTATCTATTTGTTCAGTTATGTTATATTTGTTGGGAGTGTGTCCACTAGTGAAAGTATGATCCCTAGGCCTTGTTTCCAAGCTTTGCACACCGTTTACTTGCTGTTTTGTTACATGTTTGCTCGCAGCCATTTTTATTCCAGATTGCATTTACTACTTATAATCATCTATACCACTTGTATTTCACTATCTCTTCACCGAACTAGTGCACCTATACATCTGACAAGTGTATTGGGTGTGTTGGGGACACAAGAGAGCTTTGACCTCTTCCTCCCTGAGTTCGATAAACCTTGGGTGATCCACTTAAGGGAAACTTGCTGCTGCTCTACAAACCTCTGCACTTGGAGGCCCAACACTGTCTACAAGAACAGAAGCGTGTGTAGACATCAGTAGTCGCCAGGACTAAACCTCTACCTGTTGAGGAGGTTCTGAAGATCTTCTGTATGCTGAAAATTGTAATCCTATAGACATATCGTGGACCTGCGATGTTTCTGTTGTACCACTCTGATGGATGTAATACTAGTGAGACGGTGTTTCATTAGTGTTATGTCAACGACTTGCATACTACACATGCAGTGGTATGCTGGGTCACCACAGAAATGACCAGTTGCTCCAGCTTCTTCAAGATGGAGAATTAATCAATAGATGTACAAAGTCATTGGAACCGGCGTGCGGCTACCCATAAACAGGACAGATTGCTAGACTGACGTTCCCTTTCAAGACACCGTGAAGAGTGGTAGCGGCTAGCTCTTGCTATCGAATCGTCAAGACAAACTGCTGTCGACTTAACCGGCGACCTGCTCCAGATAGGCTGGCACTACCACTGCTAGCCTAGCAGGCACTTGTACAGTCAGCACACGACGATGCCCGCCGTCGCGGCGTGGTGGAGGACATGCTAAATCACCGTCAAGGCGGGCGCAACAGGAGTGCAGGACTACGCGTCAGACTGCCCAACTGATTGAAAGAACTGGCGTACCAGAAGTCCAGAACTCGGCCATGACCCCGGCCCAACTGGGCTCTTGGGAAGAGCAAGATGAGATTTGGCGATATGGTCGGCAAGATATCTCGGTTACGCAACCCCATGGCGGCTCCCTACGGCCTTGTTTACTTCTCTGATATTTTCATCCCCGAAAGATGTGGGGATATGTGGGGATTTTTGGTGTTCACCTAATACTCTCAAATCCCCTCAAATATTCTTCCCCAAAAATACTCTACCATGATGGAGAGTTTTTAATCTAGCCAAAAATACACTAGAGTGGAGGGGATTTGTGGGGATATCCCGGGATTATCCCCTAAAAACTCGGACTAGTAAACAACCTATCGGAGAAATTTTGGGATACGAAATAATCCCCTCTCATCCCCTCAAATACCCTAGAAGTAAACAAGGCCTACATGAAGTCGAGCATGGTTGATTTGTAGGAAGAGTTGGAAGGGGAGGGGAGAAGGCGACACGGTGACTGATGGACAACAGACATAAATTAATTGCAGCTCTTTAATAGGATAATCAATTTCTTCGGTTGAGGTGTTGCATGGGATGAGATCGTGGGGGAAGAAGAAGAGTTTAGGAAGTGGATCACTCGAGAGAAGATGAACGGATTTGGGATTGATTAGAAACTATGATGACGCACTACAACAACTATACATGTACAACAACGCATATGTTCCAACGATATAAGCAGCCGTTGGAAGGCTCCTTCGTCTGCAACGCATGCGAGTAGATCGGCCCACTTAACCTTTATCTTCGGGGAATGGGATAACTACCGTCAATGTCATCTCACATCGCATCCTCACCTCAACTTCCCCTACGCCCGTCACACCCAACCCCATATTATTGCGAGGACGCCTCAACCTCCATCATTTTATTTCCCCTTCATTGGATCCTGATTCCTATTATCGATTTGCTAGGGGCTTGTGATAGGATTGGAGGATGAAGGCTCGTGGAAGGTGGTACTGGTGGTTCAAGGGCATGGGCAGGGGATGACATTGGTGGTGGTCGCTCAGCCTAGGCGGCGGCACCACAGCATGCGGGTATGACAGTTAGCGACTCTGTTCCCTTTAAGATTTGATGTACGATTGATTGATCTACTCCCCCAATCTAGTCTAGTATTATTAATTAGAGAGAGGCTTAGATTTGTTCACGGCTGGATTAATCTAGTATTAATTGGAGGGAGTAGATTTGCACATGCCGACAATTCTTATTTGCTTTCCCCCAATCTTGCTGTGTTCTCAGATCTGTATTGAGCGAGGACTACTAATGGACTGCTACACAGTTTCCATGGCATCAATGGGTTCAATTACATCAAAAGCAGGGTATGTACAGACTTGATACTCACATGTGTATACTTCTGCTACCTCCAGTAGTTTGATTATTACTTGGAATCACTGATTCCTCCCGTAGTTGCAAATCTAACCGTATACTGCACAAATTCAGAAATCAAAACAAAGGACATCATTGTGTACTAGTTTGTCACTTCATTGGATTATCTAATAATTCATCTTATATATGTATATTGGTTGATTCAGCAATCTACTACTCCCTCCTTTCCAAATTAATTGTCTTCACTTTAACTACATACAAATGTATCTGAAAGTGTTTCCGTGTGCAGATACATGTAAATTTATACAAAGTTTTGACAATTAATTTGGAACAGAGGGAGTATTTAATTTTATATTCTTGATCATAAGTGAAAATAGCATGTGCTTGTATGGTATGAGATTCAGTCATTATATCTGCGGATTGAATAATTTATAAATTTTGGTTTCACTCTAGAAAAGTATATATATTTTGTTATCTGTATACAAATACAATTGGCAAAAAAAAGTTCAGTTGTGTGGTTTACGTTTTTCCAGCACTCACTAGTTCTCTTTTTCTTATTTGTTAGCTCAGAGTGACAACATGGCGTGCCAATGAATTTTCTCATCTCGGAAATGAAGGGATGTCTTCTGAACCTTTGTAAGTTTGTATCTTATTTAGCAATAGCTTTTTAAACTCTTCATCACGTCTTTTTGTCTTGCTTTTCCATCTTGCCAAGAAATGGGGCATACTATATCGTTACTGAACCTTATGATTTTTGGCGACAAACTTAAGCACTGCAGGTGCATGTTAACATTACACTAGCTTTTACCAAGTTTACTGACCTTGCTATTTTCTTTGTATATTATCATATTTCTACTGCTAAAATATACAGTTTATACATAAGCCATGTCTTCTTGTCTCATTGTTTAAAGCCTACAGTATATGCATCTAAATTTAAAAGACTCAGCACATTTTGTATTCAAGTATTTTGATGTTTCAATATTTTGCCCGAATGGTTCCTTATGTTCGTAGCTAAAAATACATAAATTTATATTTTACTAGGTAAAGATGCCAAACGATCAAACTATCTTCTAATTTCCTCAGTTTTACTTTCTGAAATACTAACACAATGCACATTATACCATACCAGGCCATTCATTCAGTATACAAGATGGAAAAGAGTTGTTGAACATGCCGGCTCGATATGTGCAACAGGATTAATTATCGTAGGGGCTTCAACCTTTGTGTGTCTATTTACCAGATTTCTCTACAGTAAGTTACTGATACTATTTCCTTGTTGTTGCAGATTGTGATGCATGGCTCCATTGTTGATTGCAAGGTCAAGATGGGGCACTAGATAGTTTCACTTTATGTTTTAGAATTTCATTTTCAGGGATAGCTAGGATGTTGATTGTAAGGTTGAGCATATTGGGCTACTAGTACATAGTTCAAATATTGTAAATGTTGAATCATGTTCTTTGTAATGAAACACAGTCATTAATATATACGACTTCTCAGTTTACTATTGCAGCTCCTATGCACTCTCGAAATTGACCTAATAATTCTAGATGCAAGATAATAAATGTCCTAAAAATTATTTTGTGCAGGGTTAGCACCAACGCATATGAAGTGTTGTGAAGCTCTAACTCAATACGTTGCTACCTTACAACGCTTCTTCGTGCAATTTACCAACGCATGTATATATGTTGTTGTAGACCCTTGCAACGCCACCAACGGCAACGTATATCAGATCCGTTGGTATAGATCGTAACAACGCTTTTATGAGCATACGGCAACGCATCGATGCGTTGGTGAAGGGGGGTTCCTGTTGTAGTGACGGCCTGGCTGACCCGAGAGAACCGATGGCATAATAGTTTTGCATGACATGGGTTATTGCCCAGGAATCCTCTCTTTCCATGACCATAGATTGGAAATCAGACGGATAGAAATAATTAGGGTGATGTGGCTTCACTAGATTTTAGCTTGCAAACATTAAATGCATTTTAGTGGGGATGAATTTTATAGATATTATAGATTCATCCCCCTGGTTTTATTCATATCCCCATAAGCACTATTGATCAATAATCAATAAAATTAAGCGTATTTTGATCTTAAAAATACTCATTTTTCCAAAAGCATTGGGATGTTTGTGGTGAGGGTATCACAGAAGCAATCCTAAGCATTTTACAAGATAATAAATCGGTCGAGAGAATAAATGATACAATTTTGGTTTCAATACCAAAGGTTAAAATATCAACTCTATTAACACAGTTTAGTCTAATTAGCCTTTGCAATGTTTCCAACAAAATTGTCTCTTAGGTTTTGGCTAACCATTTAAAAGTGATTTTATCAGACATAATTTCAAAAGAAGAATAGTTTTTGTGCACTTAAGCATGATATGATGAAGTCATATGATTGTGTGGAGTGGGACTACTTGGAGGCAATCATGGTGAAGTTAGATTTTGCACAATAATTTATTTTGGTTTTAACGGGAATGGTGAGATATGTTTCCTTTTCTATCTTGTTCAATGGAAACAAATTGTAAGGTTTTAAACCATCAAGAGGTATTAGATAAGGTGCTCCTATACCACCCTACTTTTTTTTGTTACCAGCCGAGGCCTAGTGCCTTTTAAAAGTTACTGCGAAGTCATCACAACTAGAGGTATTCAGGCTGCGCCAACTGCATTGTCGGTGAACCACATGTTATTGGTTGATGACAGGTTTTTCTAGGGAAGTGGAGAGGGAGCAAAAGAGGTGTCTATCTTGCTGGTAACCTACTATCAAACATCAAGACAATGCATCAATAAGGACAAGTTGTAAAAGGCTGCTCTCAAGCCTTACGTGATATGATCAAAACTACTCTAAAAATAGACATTCAGGCGATTAGTCATCGGTATCTCGATATGCCTACGGATGTGGTAGCTCCATATATGGAACTTTTTAAATTTTTGAGGGATTCAATATGGAGAAAAGTTAAAGGTTTGATGAAGAAGATCTATCGACACGGAGAAAATAGGTGCTTATTACATGTGTTACTCATGCTATCATATTTTTTTATCAATGGCATGCTCCTGGTTGCTTCCGAACTATGAAAGCACACGAATGGTGGAGAATTAAGCAAGGACAAATAAAACCTTGATGTGTGCCATGGGAGGTTATGACACATCCAAAAATTATGAGTGGTTTAGGATTCAGAGATCTAGAGCTTTTCAACATCTGCTTACTAGCGCACCAATCTTGGAGAATCCTACAAGAGCCTTGGCTCATCAATTTTGGAGGCTGAATTGGGATCGCACCCTTCACAAATCTAGAGGGCAATACTTGATGGTAGAGACATGCTAAACCAATGATTAATCAAAAGGACAACTAACATCTGGATGGACAAGTGGTTGCTTCGTGATGGAATGATGAGGCCGATCGTATCGCTCTAGCAAGATCCACCTGTGATTCAAACACTAAATAGTGGTTATTTCATATGTTAAATTCTTAACCTCATGATCAATTCACTCGCATGATGATCACATTTATGTATTGAACAGCGCAAAGAAAAGCTATCCATGAAGAAAATTTCCAAAACCCAATGTCTATCCAGCGCTTCATGAACTCTTACATGGGGGAGCTACATATAGTGAACAAAACCACTAGCAGACCACATACTGATCGTCCACCAATTTCCCAAGCTAGATGGCCACCCCAACTATAGCCAAGAATACGAGAAGAGGTGTTGATGCTATGTTCTGTTGAGACAACTCTGATAATGTTCTTGGTGCATCAGCTATTATATTTCATGAGGATATCACCGACCCTGCCAGCTTGGAGGCACTCTCTTGTAGGGAGGCTCTAGCCTTAGTTGGATCTTGCGCTGAGAAGGCTACATATAGCACCCGACTATAAAATTATCGTAAGTGATATACATGATGGTAGTAGGGGAAGTCTGGACCCATTGTGGTAGATATCAAAGAGAGAGCCACGCAGTTTCAATATTGTAGCTTTGTTCACGAGGGAAGAAAACTTCAAATTTTGAAGCCCATAACCTAGACAAGCACATGTTTGCTATTTTTTTAGGCCATCATCTGATGCACGGTAGTCCTTATTCTGTGACCATCTCTGTAACATTATTACCAATCAATAAATCTTGGCAAGTTTCTTAAAATAATTGATACGACATTTTTCTTTTTTCTTTTTATTATTCTTGAATAGAGTAGAGTAGACATGTTTTACTTACGGCTTTTTAGGTTTCAGGGCGGGTGGTTTTTCCCTAAAAAGTAATGTGTTTTGGTGATCATTTTTTGGCTTTTTTTATATTTTCTAGTTGAGTCAGAATATGAGTGAGAGATACAAATAAATACATAGATACAAAATTGTTTTAGTCTTGAGTTGCGATGGTGGTTGTGGGTAGTCCTATAATTTATGTGCACCCCACATGCCTATGGGGTGGACTCGGTGCCCATTTACACCTCTTGTGCAACTAGGGTGGGCTAGTTACAATCCGCGGATAGCTTGTTGCCCATTTGCACCTCGTATTCAACTGGATCGGCTAGTTGTAACCCACACACAATTGATTGTCCAGTTGCACACCGTGTCCAACTAGGTGGGCTAGCTGTAACCCATTTGCAAATGGTTATCAAGTGGGCTAGTCACGACCTTTGTGCAACTGGGTGGGGAAGAGTCTAATCATAACCCCAGAGGCAACTAGGGCTAGTTGCATCGTACCTCATTGCGCAAATTAGGATTTGTATCAAATTAATGCACACACTCATTATTTTATTGCATATTTTATAAATTAAAGTTGTCAACTCAAGGGTGGCTCAAAGTGGCCACATGCATCAACCAGCAAAATAAAGCACACAAAAATCATATGTGCATATTGTAGTCTTTTAGAGTGTAGCCGACCACTCTGGGTGAAGACAACCTGGAGAACCTCCATAAGCTGATTGCATCTAGAATCTATATACATGTCTGCATGAAGGAGGTAGAACCACATGTGTATCCACTACGTAACTTTATAGATAACTTGTAAAAAAAGAGTATGTTCTTATTAAAAACCATGTCGTCACAACAATTTCAAATTGCCCAAATTATAGTGTAAACTCTGACATGGATATGAGCTTTTGGCTTCTTATCCATCCCATTTAGCCAATTCCCAAACATATTGGTTACATTAGCTGGTGGAGGTTTATGGATTAATGGATAGTAAAATGTACAACTCTCAAAATTAAAGTGTACAAGGACATGAAATAAATCAATGCTTAATTGACTTCTCTAAATCACAATAGACACACTTTGTATACCTAGTCCATCTTTTTGTGAGATTATCCTTATTAAGTAGCCGTTTCTTATTTAGGAACCGCATGAAGATATTTATATTACAAATGTATCTTTTATCTCCATGTGTATTTCCTTAAAAATCTAGTATGTCCATTCATAAAATCTATACATAGATTTCACAAAGACTAACCTTGGTGTAGTTAAATGACACTTAAACCTATCTGGCACCTCTGTAAGGTTCACCCACATTAATCTTTGTGCCAAGTTCATCCACGATATCCATTTATCACATGTTAATGCCCGCCTAAAGCCTATGTTCACTGGAATTTGAGATAACGCATCCACAACAGAAACATTTTGTGTCACACAAGATTATAAAGGGATACATGTTGAGATGATAACGGGGTTACACCCAACCAAGTGTTCTCCAAGAAACAAGTGTTCATCCCATTACCAATGATGAAAAAACCTCGATCAAAGAACTCTCTTGTGACCCCCATGAGTCCCTTTCAAAAGGGAGAGCATATGGGGTTGACATATATTGTGTATTTTGGCATCTATACGGTTATACTCCCTCCGTTCCAATATGTAAGTTGCATAGTGATGAAGCCGAGTAAATGACCGGCCAGTTGGAAAACCCCAAGAGCACGGTGTGATGAATATAGCAGCAAGCTTTTCCCTCAGTAAGAAACCAAGGTTGTCAATCCAGTAGGAGGGAGACAAACGACCGAAGGTGATGCCCACTAGCTGCATGATGCTCTAACAAGGGTGCCATTAACGATAACTTGTTAGCGCGTCTTCAACCAGTAGCAACGTGGAACCTGCACACAACACAACCAAATACTTTGTTCCCAACTTACGATGAGGTTGTCAATCTCACCGGTTTGCTTGAAACAAAGGGTATGAGCGTATCGAGTGGAAACTGATAATAGTATGCGAGTAAAGTAAACAGTGCGAGTAAAGTAAACAAGTGATAGTAATATAAAAGAAATAGGACCAGGGTCCACAGTTCACTAGTGGTGTCTCTCCATAAGATAAAATAATACATGCTGGGTAAACAAATTACAGTTGGGCAATTGATAGAATAAAGACAACGTGCATATGTCGAGTTACAACAAGATACATAGACCGCCATCCAACTGCATCTATGACTAATAATCCACTTGTGGCGAATCAATCCGAGAACTCCACAAGTATTAAGTTGCGAACAACAGATAATTGCATTAAGCAAAGTGTGTAATGTAAACAAAGCATATGCCCTCGAGCATATGAATGTTGTTTCCCCCCTAGTAGCAATAGGACATCTACAACCTTAGAGGTTTCTGTCACTCCCCCAAATTAAATAGAGGCATGAACCCACTATCGAGCATAAATACCCCCTCTTGGAGTCACTAGCAACTACTCGGCCAAGATAGCTACTAACAACGGAGAGCATGCAAGATCATAAACAACATAGAGATAACAAAAGATAATATTCAGTACTTCAACTCAATCATAACACCAATATTTATCGGATCCCAACAAACACAACATGTAGAATTACATAACGGTGATCTCAATCATGTAAGGCAGCTCATGAGATCTAAACATGAAGCACATGGTGGAGAAGACAACCATCTAGCTACTACTATGGACCCATAGTCCAAGGTAGACTACTCACTCATCGCTCCGGAGGCAAGCATGGCGATGAAGAAGACCTCCGGTGGCGATTCCCCTCTCCGGCAGGGTGCCGGGAAGAGTTTCTGGATCCTCCTGATCTTCGAGTTGACGGCGGCGGTGGATCGCGATGTGTTCTGGAAAAGTGATCGGGTATTTAGGTTTTTCCTGTCGGGGGGTCTTTATAGGTGAAGGGGCATCATCAGAAGTGGACCGAGGTGGTCTCACACATAGGGGGCGCGGCCCAGCCCCTGGCCGCGCCGCCCTGGTGTGTGGGGCCCTCGTGGCCCCACTCCGCCTCCTCTTCGGTTCTCTGGAAGCTTCGGTGAAATTCTGGGCGACTAGCTTTGGTTTCATCCAATTCCGAGAATATTTCCTGTGTAACTTTTCTGAAACACAAAATAGCAGAAAATAGGGAACTGGCACTGTGGCGACTTGTTAATAGGTTAGTTCTAGAAAATGCATAAAAGTGCCACGAAGTGTAACGAAACACTAAGCAAATGGTGTAAAAACAAGCATGGAGTATCAAAAATTATAGATACGTTGGAGACGTATCAGCATCCCCAAGCTTAACTCCTGCTCGTCCTCGAGTAGGTAAGTGATAACAAAAGAAATAATTTTTGAGGTGACATGCACCTACACAATCTTGATCATCTATGTAAGCGTTGTGCGCTGGGATCAAAAGAACTTAAAACATGGGCATGAAAGATATGATCTTGATAGAAGAAACTTAGCAACCATGTTATAACATGAAAATGAACACAAACAAAAGATCATGAAAATGAAACAATGAAAGTCAAACGTGTGTTCAAATCATAAGGAAAAACATACAAATGGTTTTCAGCTTGTCCTTCATGGAGAGCAAAACATAAATGCATAGGACACCTTGAAGTTTAAGAGGGCGACTAGATACAAATAATTTAAGAACAAGTGAAACCAACAATATGAATCAATCAATGAAAACTTTGGGACAATGCACATTATACTAAGAATGACAACTATGCTCTCTTAGACGATGCATAAAGGTAGAAGGTGGTGACTCAACATAAAAGTAAAAGAAAGGCCCTTCACGGAGGGAAGCAGTGATTGCAAGTTTTATAAACCTTCAAAAATTATGGTACTTACCGGCTTTGAGCTCTCATTGCCCCCCATCATAAGCATCTTGAATGGTTAAAGTTAATGCGAGAACACTTATGCTGCATATGCTTGACAAATCGTAAGTTGAAAACCTCGTGTCCCGTGAATACGAGTACCCAAACCTCATGCTACTTTACTTAGAGTCCCAAGCAAGCTCTTGTCATTGTAAGTATACACGTATCATCAAGAACCGCCAACGGGGTACCTCCGCGCCCGATGACATGGAACAAGCCCACATCAAAATGACAGGACATACAGACAATGAACACCTCGACATCTCTTTTATTTACCATTTGTATAGCTTTTTTATTTTGAGATGCGTCGTCGAATGTCCACTATGGGCATGCTGCAAATTTCCACCATGAATTATGCATGGCTTAGATTGGCAGCCCAGGCGTTTCTCTAACACGTATACAAACTCCATGATCCCGCAAGATTTCCAATTCATTTCACACCGCGAGTATCCATAACAAAAGATCACGATATCAACTCAAATAAGAAGTGCAATGTTGAAAGCTTGCCCCATGACGGCATGGCTGGGCTAATTCCCAACTTACAACTTGCAAGCATAACAACTCAACATAAGAGACCACAATGTCAATTTTTTAAGAACGAGAAAAATAAAGTGTGCCATCCGGTTCGTGAGAGCTTTACTGACCAATTTTCGCATAACACTGGTAAGAGTTTAATTTGAAGAGTAGATAAAAGCAAGTCAAATATACTTTGGAATATCAAATTGCTAATAGGTATGTATGGTGGACACAATGGCAAACTTGGTTTTTAGGAGTTGGATGCACGAGTAGAGCTCATACTCAGTACAAAAT
The DNA here is from genome assembly GCA_007115705.1 of Dactylis glomerata. Taxonomy (NCBI): domain Eukaryota; kingdom Viridiplantae; phylum Streptophyta; class Magnoliopsida; order Poales; family Poaceae; genus Dactylis; species Dactylis glomerata. Next base: position 250,123 of record QXEO01000450.1, on the reverse strand, counting down.
GAAGGCTAGCAAAAGACTGGGAGCGACCAACTAAGAGAAAAATAACGGCCATAATCATGCAAAGTGACAAAGCGACATTAAAAGAAGCATAAGATGGCATCAAAAGTCAAAAACTAAATGATCATAGAGGCTATTGGCGACTTTGTAAGAGTCTAACATGTGTGAGCATGCGCCAAGTCAACCCAAATAAAACATCAAGGAGAAAACCAAAATAATGCTTCCAAACGATAAAAACAACGCATGATTTTTTCAAAGGCTCATTAAGAAATCTCAGTTATTTGAGACAAGTCATGCTACAGCAAAACCACTAAGCATGCTATCAAAAAGACATCAAGCACGACATGCAAATGTCTAAGCCGCAGTCTACACAAGCTCTTTCTTGTACCACTTTTTTGCATAAAGCTTTTTCTCTTTTCCAACACCATTCCAACTTTTTATAAACACCTCTTTTGATGAAAACCAATAAGGACCAGAGGAAAAAATACACCTTGATGAAAAGATATAACAAGATCTGAACACATATCAAGGCGAAAACGAAAAATAAACGCAGTTCTAGAAAAAGAAGAACACTCATTGAAACGAATAGAGTGAAAAACGGAGTGTTCTTGGCAAATGAAAAGCAAGGAAACTTCTCCAAAAGAAATTTGTTGGGGTCCAACCATTTATTGCAGCAAACAAAACAAAAGAAAACTGAAAACTAAAAACAACTGACGCTCCAAGAAAAACGCATAATGCATGAAGCAATAAAAATATAGTGTCTTGAAAGGTGACCTGATTTTTGCCGATGAAGAAGGGGTGCCTCGGGGGCATCCCCAAGCTTTGACGCTTGTACTTCTTGGATATTTCTTGGGGTGATGCATGGGCATCCCCAAGCTTGAGCTTTTGTCCATTCTTCAACTCATCTCATCACTCTCCGATCCCTACACTTGAAAACTTCCTTCATACAAAACTAAACACAAATCTATTAGCAACATTATTGTAAGCATAACATAGAATCAACCCTTTTTGCTTCAGGTTTCAACCTAAAACCACCACATATAAAGCATATAATACTGTAGAAACTTCCCCAAAAGTTCCGTGATCAAAAGAACTCAAAAAGAAAGCGATAAAGCGGGAAACACAAATATTGGCAGAAATCTGTCAAAACAGAACAGCTGATAAAGGTTGGATTTTTGAGGGGTTTTTTGTTGCTCAAATAAAAAAGTGTTCAACTAATGAAAGTTTGGATATAACCTGAGGCATATGCACAAGAAATCGCAGGTCCAAAAGATATATAGAAAATTTTCACGAATTTTTACGGTGCAGCACCGAAAACTATTTTAGGACAGCAACATCCCCAAATGTTACCTCACTCAAATTAGAGGCTTCTCTTGGCACAAAAATGAAATAAAAAGGATAAGGAGCGGTCATTACAGTAGTAATAACTTCCAAGACTCAAATAAAAGAAAAATTACTGAAAATAAACAATGGATTATCTCCCAAGAGTGCTTTTCTATAACGCCTTTGAGCTAGGCGCAGAAAGTTGCGAATCAAGTAATATCGAAAGAAGCATTAAGATCCACTATAGGAGTCTTTTAAATAATGAATTGAATTGTGTCCAAATGAGTTTTTGAAGACCCTTTATGATCACGCTTTGGTACACTACTTTCATCAAAAGGGTTTTCAGGACAAATCCAACTAGAATTCTTTTCCCAAGCATCATGAATTCCTGCAAGTTTACAAGGTATTGGCACTCTAAAATCTTCATTGGGTGTACCAATAACTTCAACAGGCGAGCCAAGCTTATTAAATTTCTTAAAAACTTCCCTAGCTTCAATGGCAACATCTCTAAATTCTAAGCACAAAGTTTCCAAGATAAAAGCTTTCTTTTCAGGATCCTCAATTTCATGAAGCTTAAGAAACATGTATTGCATAAAAGGATTAAGGCTAGCAAACCTAGCTTCTAATATGTGAATCAAATAAGCAGAAGCAACTTCATAACTAGGAGCAAGCTCAGCCAAAGACTTTTTCTCAACATCTTTATGCATACTAATATGATTAAAGAACTCCTCAATATTACTTTTTCCAATAATTGAACCACTACCTACTAAGAGGTCCTCCAAAACGTACTTAGGGAACAACATAATGAACTAGAAGTAAAGAAATAACAACTACCAAGGATTCTAATTTTTTTGGGTTTTTGATAAAATGATGCAAGTAAAAATAAAGTAAAGCAAAACTTAAAACAAAGTAAAGGATGTGTGTGCGAAAACTCCCCTTGCAGAAGTCTTCTTCCTCCCCGGCAACGGCACCAGAAAAAGCTTGATGAAGCCGAGTAAATGACCGGCCAGTTGGAAAACCCCAAGAGCAAGGTGTGATGAATATAGCAGCAAGCTTTTCCCTCAGTAAGAAACCAAGGTTGTCAATCCAGTAGGAGGGAGACAAACGACCGAAGGTGATGCCCACTAGCTGCGTGATGCTCTAACAAGGGCGCCGTTAACGATAACTTGTTAGCGCGTCTTGAACCAGTAGCAACATGGAACCTGCACACAACACAACCAAATACTCTGTTCCCAACTTACGATGAGGTTGTCAATCTCACCGGTTTGCTTGAAACAAAGGGTATGAGCGTATCGAGTGGAAAGTGATAATAGTATGCAAGTAAAGTAAACAGTGCGAGTAAAGTAAATATGTGATAGCAATATAAAGGAAATAGGACCGGGGTCCACAGTTCACTAGTGGTGTCTCTCCATAAGATAAAAATAATACATGCTGGGTGACGAGGGGTTAACTCGACAAATGTCCTAGATGAAGGACTTAGGATCGGGGAGATAGGGCGTCGGATGAACTCGAAGGTAAAGTTAGTCGAAATAGGTGTGTGTCAAAAGTAAACTTGGGTGTTCAACCTGGCTTGCTTTCAATCTGGGCTACACCGTCCCCTCCTGGCCCCTATATATAGATGGCCAGGTCTCGAGGATCGGGTAGGGTCCGATACAGATTACAATATCGACATACGGTAAGAACTCGTATCTCGACTATCATTACAATTGGGCCTAGCTTAACGGGCCTCAGGGGTACTCAACTAACGGGCTCTACTAGTTATACCCTTGTCAGTAGCCCCTGAGATTCTACCAGAATTGCAGATTCGGGTTGAATCTCTAATCTTTAAATCTTTGACTTGATCAATTCTTCGACTTCTTCATATCTTCAAATCTTCGACTTGGTCTTTCGACTTATTTTCATGATAATTTTTCGCAAGGGGTTTTGATGAACAAGCCTGACAACTCTAATGGATCAAGAGGTCAGTTAACTGCCGGAACAGATGCTTGTCACCTACTTCAAATTCAATCCCCTTGGATTTGAATTCGGGATACCGGTCAAACCCACTCTTTTGCCGCATTTAGGACTTACAAAGAATGAATCCCAGTGATTCTCAGGGTACCCAGTGCGTCCACCAGGATTTTCTTCGCGTCGTAGACACGGATACATACCAGCAGAGCGCATCTATGTGCGTATACCAGACCACACAGGACGGATCCCGGGGTCTTACCTTCGTGACAAGTCACGGCATTCGAGTTGCGTTGCGATAACCTAACTCGAGAATCTTATGTCGCAGTCAAATTTTGACTGAAGATATTCGGGTTTCAACAACCATAAAACTCGCTCCCGATGGGAGTAACACTCCTGCACAATGTTTTACCAAGAAGTATCGTCGGGTGCGCGCTCAGCGCTCCCGATGGGAGTAGCCCCCGAGGCTATAGTCGAAAATTAATTTTTCGAGTATAGGCTCAAAATATAGTGTAATCCATCATACTTCAACTCGAGATACTTTAATAACATCTTGTCGTCGAATACGCGTCCACCACTCCAGTAAAGAGTTGCTTCCAATACTTTTGATAGTAGAAGCCCCCAAGGCTATAATCAAAAATCCTTCACATATAATCTTGTCTATAAATTTTGCACTTGTCGGCGCCATCCTTCTTCTTTCATATATCATCTTTATGATGTCGATGAATACGTCATTCTGTATGAGTGCGAACCGTTTTATGGGCAGCACTGTAATTTTCGCGATTTTTGACCGTTAGTGGGCTGCCGTTTCCGCTCTTTGCGCCATGTCTCAGCCCACGATCCTTCTCCCAGAAGGTATATAAGGGGCGTATTGGGGGACTTTACTGTTTACCAGCTCGTTCCCTCCGCCGCCTCCATTGCTGATCTCCTCTTCCTCCGCCTCTCGTGCACAGCCCCCAAGCGCTCCGCGTATTAGATGCGCATGAAACACCTAGCCACCAAGAACACCATGGCCAAGACCTCTTCTGCCACCAGCTGGGTGCGCTCCGCCATCACGAAGAAGGAGGTGGAGAAAGCCAGGGCGGATGGTCTCATCTCCGCCTAGGATTCCATCAAGTTTCCCAGTACTGAGCGGATCCTGCAGCCCCCAAGCGGCTATCGGGTAATGTTTCTTGCTTTCCTCCTCCGCGGCCTTTCTCTTCCTGCCCACGAGTTTCTCTGTGGGCTTCTCTTTGTTTACGGTGTGCAGCTCCACCAGCTCACACCAAACTCCCTTCTTCACATTGCTTGTTTCGTGACTCTCTGCGAGTCATTCTTGGGCATTGAGCCCCACTTTCTTCTCTGGAGGTCAATCTTCCGGCTTCGCCCCAATGTTGCTCTGGCTAGAAAGCCTTAATTGGGCAGAGCCGTTGTCTCTGTGCGCCCTGAAGCGCAGTACCTCGAGTTTTCCTTTGCTGCATCTGTCCAGGGGTGGAGAACCAAATGGTTCTATATCAAAGACCGCAAAGCCTTCCCTGAAGACCAATATGGGTTAGCCCCTTTCGAAGCCTCCAAGGAAGTGAAGAAATTGGCGTCTTGGGATGCGCTTCCCTCATATGCGGAGATAGCACAAGTTCTTCCTCTTCTGTCTCGCATTCAAGCTTTGAAAGGAGGCCAAGGAGGAGCTTTGTCGGGTATCCAACTCATGGCGTTCTTTGTGCAACGCCGAGTTCAACCCCTACAACACCGCCTCACCAAGCTTTGGAATTACTCTGGCTTGGAAGATCCTACTCGCGTCTCTGAAGATTTGATAGAGAAAGAAGATGTCGACAAGCGAGTTAGGAACCTTACCAAGCTCACCAAGGATCATGCGGTTGCTGATTTGACCGCTGACTACTTTGACTCTGTGCACCCTCTGCCCGAGGTATGTATCTTTGTGTTCACTTGTTGTCAAATTTTGTTTACTTCGACTTGCCTTATTCTTTGCCTTTATACTCTGCTGACTTATTTATACGCAGGGTCACCAATTCCTTGCTTCGCACCCTCCTCTTCCAGAGGCAGGGCCCCTTCCGGCTGATCTGGCCTCATCTGCATCTGAAGCCCCCGAGGCTGATGAGAATCAGGACGGAGATTATGCCGAAGAATCGGAAGAGGAAACTAGCTCGTCGACATCGTCTCCCTCCGTGCTTGCTGAAGATGCTGGTATCGACAAGAAGAGGAAACAAGTCGAAGAATTTGCTTCTTCGAGTTCTGCAGTGGCTGATAAGGCCTCTGTTCCTGCAGAAGATACGGAGTACTTCGACCTCCTGGCATCGTAAGTGTTTTTATTCGAGTTCTTTAATTGCATCTCTCTTGCCTTGTTTCCGTCGTGTTACTCATAAGTTTTTTGCTTCATGTAGAGATGACGAAGAGCCGTCAAAAGCTGCTACAGCTACTCCTTCAATTCCTCCTGCAGTTGACGATGAGCCCCCTGCCCAAGAAATTGCGCCTAGGGTTACCAGGGCCTCTGTAAAGAAGGTTCCTGCGCCCCGAAACCTCAAGTGCTTGAAGAAGGCCAAAGAACCCGAAGTCTCTCTGGAAGCCCATGAATCCTCGGCTTCCCACCATGATGTGAGCAATTTTTCCTGACTTGTTTCCCTTGCATTCACTTGTGCTTCTTACACGCTCTTTCTTCAGGCATTATTGAAGAGATTCGTCGCCTTGGGCACCGAATGCGCTGAGTACCTAAAGGTTGCGAAAGCTTCCGAAGGTATGTTCTATATCCAGTCATGATTTTTCCTCCACGCTTATCTTTTGCTGTTTATCTGACTTTCTTTCTTCTTCCACTGTAGCTGCTCTAGCAACAGCCAATGCCCGAATTGCGTCATTGGAGGCTGAGCTTAATGCCTCGCAGAAGGCATATGATATTGCGGCCGCTGCCAAAACAAGCGCTGAGAAGTCGCAGAAATCAGCGCTTGGTAAAGCAAAAAAGGCTGAAAAAGCTTTGGCCGATGCCAACAGAGAGCACGCTCAGCGAGAGCAGGCCGTAATGGAGCGCCTTCACACAATGTCTACCTCTGCTGAAAGTAAGTGTTTCGTCTTGCCTTCTATTTCGACTTCTGTTATATTGTCGATCTTCGCCAGTTCTTTCCTTTACTTCTTTCTTTTTGACTTTCTTTGCCGCGCAGGATTTACCAAGGTGTCTTCTTCATCTTTGCCATCGGGCGATGATCCTCTACTGACCGCAGTTAACCTACTCGAGGCAAACTGGATATCTATCCAGGAGACTTTTGAGTTGGTTAGCCGCATTCTGTCGCGGTTGTTCGTCGGGTTGTGGCCGAAAAAGAAGGCAGAAGTCCCCAAGGATAACTTGGAGAATCTTGCCAAGTCCTTCGATACAATTGAGGACCCGACCCTCCAGCTGAAGGGGCTCTCTCTGAAGCGCGGCGCTGAGGGTGCTATTGCACTTTCTTTTGCGCATGGTGCGGACTTCGACTGGGAGAAGGTGAGCTCTCCCCATGGCCGCACCCGCGATGAGATGAAGGTTTTCTTCGAGAAGGCGAAGAAGTTGGCGCCTGCACTGGCGGCGATTATTTCTCCTTCTGCAGCCTCCGCAACATCTACTACACCGGCTCCAATGATGGAAGAGCCTGCACCTCCGTCGACTTCTGGCGACGGATTTGCCATGCCCTCTTCTGCCATGGAGCAAAATGCTGAGGTGGCGTAGACTTCGGCTCCTCTGTAGCTTTCAATTTCTCATTTTGAATGTAAAAACCTTTAGTCGCGTGCAACCCGAGAACTTTTTAGGAAAAGGGTTTTGCACTTATGTAAATATATTTCCCCCTCATGAGGTCTTGTGCTGCCTTTCTGAAATGTTTCTTCTTTCTTTTCTTTTGACTTCCAGTCGATGCATACCAACAATCCCTTGACTGGCGGACCTGCTCCTTTCGCTGCCCACACGTTCGACTCGACGATTTTTTCACCTCCTAGTCGATGCAGTCAATGTGCAGTGTACTCTTTAAGGATTTCTGATCTTGAATCTCGCTTGACTTTAGCCAAACGCCAAGCTCAGATGGCATTTGACAAAGCTAGCAAAGCTTCTAATTTGACGAAGCAGGTATCCATTCTTGACGATAAGGTGTCCAGCTTGACGGCAAAGATTTTGCATCACGAGGAATGCAATTCTTTTCTCCTTGGCATTATTGAATCCGCCTGCGAAATGTTACGATGTAAGTTTCCTTTCGACTTATCTTTTTCTCTTTTTGTTCCACTGATGTTCTTATGATATCCTCTTGCCTTCATAGGCACTTGTTTAGATTTCGCTGCTGAAGATCGTCGGGTTACCGAGCGAAATGCGGCCCTAGAGAAAATATCCGCAGGTGTTGAAAATTTGTGGTCTGATCCTCGATGCCGGAGTGCTGTTGTATTGCTTCAGGACCGTGCCCAGCACGTTGGCGAAGCGGTGGATGGCTGCAGAAGATCTCTCGTAACTATGCACTCGGTTATGCTTCCTCGCAATCCTGTGCCTGCGACTTTCCCACTACTTCTTAATACTTTTAGATCCAGCCAGCGAATTCATCGATTGATAGAACTGAACTTAGTGGCAGGTGCCAACTTTGCTCTTGGGTGGATACGCAAGTGGCAACCAAGACTCAATTATAGTTCTATGTCGCTGAGCTACCCTCCAGGTGGAGCTAGCCTTCGAGTACACTTGGAGAGTACCTTGCAGCCTGCCCGATGAATTATAGCCAGGCTGTTGCAAGAAGATGCCATGTTTTTCCGCGAGTTTCACTATTTAGACCCTTTGGGTGTGGATGATTCTGACAACCCGATATTGTAATATTTATGGGAAACGCGAGAATTTCTTATTTCGCGACTGTATGTCTGAGACATATTTTCAGAGCGTTTTTTGTATGATTCATGCGTTTGCCGCATTTTCTCTTTGAAAGACTCGTAAACTCGAACATGAGGAACGTTTTGTCTTTATTATACTTGTAATGTAAGATACATGGGGTGACCCAAGAGATCCGGCCTATGACCTGTGTTCTGGATCTAGAGGGCATTGCCCCTGGTATAACTCATGGCTTTTACAGCCTTGTTCTTCTACTCTACTTTATTGTTCTTGGACTCTTATGCCATCATGGCTTTCTCTTCTTCTCCTGTATCTTTGTCTTCTCCCGATGCTCCTACTCGTGGTTTCTTCATCTCGGGCTCCGCAACGTGTCCTTCGAGTAGCTTGACGCTTTCTGTAGTCGTGTTGTTCGCCTTTTCTGCATAGTTGGCTATCATGCCAAAGTTTTGCGCCATCTTGTGGAATTCCCCGTCGTAGAGATCTGAGACTTCAAAACTTCCTTTTACTGTAATTATTCCTCTTGGTCCTGGCATTTTGAGTACCAGATATGTATAGTGTGGCACTGCCATGAATCGCGAAAATGCGGGTCGCCCGAGGATCGCATGATACTGAGATGGCCAGTCCATGACTTTGAAGTCCAGTTTTTCTCTCCTGTAGTTTTGTCGGTTGCCGAAGCAAACATTGAGTGCTATTCGACCCAGTGGGTAATTGGCACTTCCTGGTACGATTCCGTGGAAAGAACAATCCGTTGGTTTCAGGAACTCTAGTGATATGTGCATTGCTCTGAGCGTTTTTGCGTATATCAGGTTAATCCCACTTCCTGCATCCATGAATATTCTGTCGACATCATACGCGCCGATTTGAGCTTTAAGTACCAAAGGCACGTTTCCTGGCCGAGGTACTGTTATAGGGTGGTCTTCTCTGTTGAACTCGATTGGTTGTTCTGACCAATGCAGATACTCCGTTGCGGCTAGAGGTGAAATGACTGCTAGGTTGACTTGTCGAGTGATACTCTTTTCTTCCTTGTTCGACTTGGGCACGGGTTGTATCATTGCTGTGATGTGTCCTTTTGATGGAACGTACCCTTCGTCGTCGTCGTGTCCCTTGTTTTGCTGGTCTTGTCCTTGAGGAGCTCCGTTGTTTCCTTGCTAATTTGTCGGGGGATTGTTGCTCCCTTCAAATCCTTGTCGCCTTGCTTCGGTTTGCTTGTTTAGTGCTGCCTCTTGTAGTTTTAAGAATGTTGTGCAATCTTTCATTGCGTGCCTTGATACTCGCTTCCCATCGACGAATGCTGAGTGTATATGACAAGGTCCGTTGAGCATATCTTCTGGCGATGGGTTGTACTCTCTGGTTCTTTCGTGGAAAACTTTTTGTAGTCCTCTTTCCCGTAGCTTCTATATCCTGAGCTTCGGCGATCACTTCCTTGATAGTTGTTGTCTTTGTATCCTGCGGCGACTTGGCTATGGGAGCCGTAGTTGTCGTAATTTCGGGACCGTCTCCTTTGACTTCCATATCTGTTTCTTCTATCGTCCTCTGGAGATCGCGTCCGCTTGTTGTTGCATGCATCTTCTCCATCTGCAAATCTGTTTGCTACGTCCATGAGGTCTGATACTGTTTTTGGCTTGATTCTGCCCATCTCTTCGACTAGGTCTCTTCGCCTTAGTCTAATGATGAACGCATCTATTGCTCTTTCGTCTGACACTTCGACTGCTGAATTTTTGATAAGACTCCATCTTTGGATGTATGCCCGCAGTGTTTCGTCGCGTTGTTGCACACACGCTTTGACTCCTTCTATTGATGATGGCCGCTTGTATGTCGACATGAAGTTGCTTGTAAATTGCTTTGTGAGATCTTCCCAGCTTCCAATAGTTTCTTTCTCTAGTTTGCTCAACCATGACCGTGCTGCGCCGGTGAGGTGTAGTTGCAAACTTTGCACTGCTGTTTCTTTGGTTCCTCCTAATATTTGTACTGCTTGTAGATAATCTGAGAGCCATGATTGTGGTTCCTGTGATCCGTTGTACTTTTGCTGATCATGAGGTAACTTGAATCCCTTGGGAACTGGAGTGGTGCAAACCCTGCGGGTAAAGCACGATGCCCCCATCTCTTTTTCGTCTTCTTCATAGTCGCGTTTTTCATTTGGGGATCGCGATCTTCGGGTTCCACCGTGCTGTTTTGGTGATGGCGATCGAGATCGTTGCTTGCTGCTTCTGCGCCGAGGACTGTTGTGATGGCGAGGTGACCTTGCTTTGTGTGCTTCCTTGTGGTGATACGCTTCCTCTCCTTTTGCTGATAGTTTGTGGCCCACCATGTTAAGTCTGTTCAATGCTGCTCTATGCATATGTTCCCTAGGATCTCCTGGACTTGGTCGAGTTGTGAGCAGATATGCTTGTGCTTCTACTAGTGCTGCTTCAGGGGTTTTTGGTAGGATGTTCCCCTGCTCGTCGACCGATAAGAAGGACGAATTGAGGTTTTTGGAAATGCTTTGCCTGTCAGAGTACTCGAGGTTGTCGTACCTTGAACAGTGTCGACGATTTTTCCTTGCGTTGCTATATGATGCGTCGCTTCGCGCTTTACGAGCGGCGTTGCTAGCTGCAATGGCTGAATCTTTTCTTCTTTGTATCTCTATTTTCTCCTTTGCTAATTGCTTTGCCTGCTGCCTTAGGGCATAATGATACCCCAAAAGCATGTCTTTGCTAGAATTTGATGGTATTGGCGTGTCGTGCTCTACGGCTTCTCTTATTATCCTCCATTCGTCGACTGATAGTCGAATTTTTTCCCTGGCTGTGAGGGATTCTGCTGTTTGCCCTTCTGCTAGGTGATTTGCTCCTCTGTCGATATTTGCTGGGTTTAGCACTGGGTTGTTATTTTCGTCGAATTCTTCTGAGTTGTCTCCCACAATGGCGAGCACCTGGCATTGTTTGCCGATGTTACTATTGAAGCTTGAGAAGATCGAGTCGCCATCTTCAGAAAGCTCTAACCCTGTCTTCCATGTGTCTGTTGATTTGTCTGAGATATCGTCGAGGGAGATCATGAGATCGTCGAGTTGGACTCCTGCGTCAAAATTTTCCTTTGCTTCGTTGTCTTCTGCGATCTTTCCTTTTTGCACTTCTCCTAGGCTGACCGGCGAGTTTACCTTGCTGGAAGAGCCGTCGGAATATTCCATCATTGCTACTGTTTCAGGCTCACTTGCCGATGGATCTTGTTTCGTCGGATCTGAAAGGCAAGATGAGCCCGATGGCCCAATGAGGATACTCAAACTTCCAATTGTCAACTCCATCTCTTGATTTTCGTCGACTTCTGCACTGCTGTTGGCTAAAAGCGAAAAAGCCGTCGAATTCATGATTCCAACGCCCAAGATCCCCACGGTCGGTGCCAATTGACGAGGGGTTAACTCGACAAATGTCCTAGATGAAGGACTTAGGATCGGGGAGATAGGGCGTCGGATGAACTCGAAGGTAAAGTTAGTCGAAATAGGTGTGTGTCGAAAGTAAACTTGGGTGTTCAACCTGGCTTGCTTTCAATCTGGGCTACACCGTCCCCTCCTGGCCCCTATATATAGGTGGCCAGGTCTCGAGGATCGGGTAGGGTCCGATACAGATTACAATATCGACATACGGTAAGAACTCATATCTCGACTATCATTACAATTGGGCCTAGCTTAACGGGCCTCAGGGGTACTCAACTAACGGGCTCTACTAGTTATACCCTTGTCACTGGGTAAACAAATTACAGTTGGGCAATTGATAGAATAAAGACAACGTGCATATGTCGAGAGGACCACTATGAGATTTACTCTGGGCATTACAACAAGATACATAGACCGCCATCCAACTGCATCTATGACTAATAATCCACTTGTGGCGAATCAATCCGAGAATTCCACAAGTATTAAGTTGCGAACAATAGATAATTGCATTAAGCAAAGTGTGTAATGTAAACAAAGGATATGCCCTCGAGCATATGAATGTTGTTTCCCCCCTAGTAGCAATAGCACATCTGCAACCTTAGAGGTTTTTGTCACTCTCCCAGATTAAATAGAGGCATGAACCCACTATCGAGCATAAATACCCCCTCTTGGAGTCACTAGCAACTACTCGGCCAAGATAGCTACTAACAACGGAGAGCATGCAAGATCATAAACAACATAGAGATAACAAAAGATAATATTGAGTACTTCAACTCAATCATAACACCATTATTCATCGGATCCCAACAAACACAACATGTAGAATTACATAACGGTGATCTCAATCATGTAAGGCACCTCATGAGATCTAAACATGAAGCACATGGTGGAGAAGAACCATCTAGCTACTGCTATGGACCCATAGTCCAAGGTAGACTACTCACTCATCGCTCCGGAGGCAAGCATGGCGATGAAGAAGACCTCCGGTGGTGATTCCCCTCTCCGGCAGGGTGCCGGGAAGAGCTTCTGGACCCTCCCGATCTTCAGGTCGACGGCGGATCGCGATGTGTTCTGGAAAAGTGATCGGGTCTTTAGGTTTTTCCCGTCGGGGGGTCTTTATAGGCGAAGGGGCATCGTCAGAAGTGGACCGAGGTGGTCTCACACATAGGGGGCGCGGCCCAGCCCCTGGCCGCGCCGCCCTGGTGTGTGGGGCCCTCGTGGCCCACTCTGCCTCCTCTTTGGTTCTCTGGAAGCTTTGGTGAAATTCTGGGCGACTGGCTTTGGTTTCGTCCAATTCCGAGAATATTTCCTGTGTAACTTTTCTGAAACACAAAAACAGCAGAAAACAGGAAACTGACACTGTGACGACTTGGTATTAGGTTAGTTCCGGAAAATGCATAAAAGTGCCACGAAGTGTAACGAAACACTAAGCAAATGGTGTAAAAACAAGCATGGAGCATCAAAAATTATAGATACGTTGGAGACGTATCATATAGTTTTTTAGGAGAGTTCTACAATATAGGGTGTATTGCGTTGCACCATTTATTTGAACATTTTTTCCTGATTTGATTATGTTTTCTTATCTTATGCAAAGTCCTCTATTTTCTCACGTCAGTTATTTAGGGGTAACCCCTCCTAAACCTAGTGTAATTTTTCCATCACATACATTTCTTTAATTTTCGTGCTAAAAACTATACAGCTTATATCTAGGAACGAAGTATAAAAGATCATGAATATATTGTAGTTTTTAGCAGGGTCACTCTAGCTCTTGGTCTTGTAATACTTTCTTTTGGAAAAGTTATGTAAATATACAAATAGGAAAACCCAATGTACAACTTTAATAGCTTGTTTGGATGTTTGCATTGGGGCTAGGTATTAGATATTGGTATTTTGTTTGGCCCGAATACCCGAATTACAGATGTTTGGATGGTGGTAGCATTGAGCCGTGGTATTCAGACTCAATATTCAGCTCTCGGTCCGTAAGCCAAAAACGACCCAACCCAATTCGCAGCTCGTGACCTCGACATCGATGAGTATTCGGGAAGGAGCGTACCGCTTCGTCAATCTGGCTCGTTCCTCTCTCGCCACAGAACACACAAGTTTTCCTCTTGCTATACCTTTCTCGGCCTCTGGCTAAGATCAAGTGTAGTATCTCTTCTAGATGAAGCGCATATTCTAGCCGCCGCCACTTTGACCTAGCCGCCGCCTCAAAGTTTCGCCTCCTCCATAGATCGGTTCCCCCTCCTCCGGCCGGCCTCGCCGGTGTCAGGAGGGGTGGGGAATCCGATCTATGGATGGAGATTTCAATAAAAGTAGTATTTTCCAAAGATTAGGTTAGTGTTTTGGTAGCCATCTTCGTTTTCTTCTACGTCAATGGAGATGTCATCGTTCATAATAAGTGACCTTCAGCTCTTCGTTCGGCGACGAGATCTTCTTCCCGGCGTCAATGGTGGGGCTGTAAGATTACAGTTTTTTAGGTACGGTCTTCAAGATCTTGCTTCGCCAGATCGGTTTTGGATTGTTTCTCCTGGTTGCCGCGAGGAGGGTTATCCTCGCAATATTTGTCCCGACTGCTACGTCTTCGACAATGGTGATTCGTATGCTCGGTTTTCCAGCGATGTTGACAAGGCTGTTCGGTTTCTCTTCCCTGGAATACTGGTGTTGGTACTCTTGCCGATGTGGTATGATTGCTTTAATGGTTGCGTGCGTGCACGTAGCCTTGGCACTGCGGCTCAAATTAAAAAAAATGGAGAACCACTGTTGGTATTTGCAGGTTTATGGTTTGGTATCTGTGCTATTATCTTTTGGCTGGCTTCAGGAAAATACAAGATTGTGTCATGGAAGAAGAAGAGTTTGAAGGCCTCGAAGATTAGCTCATTTTTTCTTAGACTTTATTTTGTAATCGCTGAAGACAGCTTATATATCTCTACTATGTACCGTTCGTTGCTATAATATATCATGGTATTGTTTCAAAAAAAAAAAAGTTTTCCTCTTGCTAAAACCTAGCGCCGCCGTCGGTAAGGCTCAGTGCCACCTTCCCGCCCCTCGCTCTCCTACTCCAATCCCCACCGACACCAACAAATTCCTCGCCGCCGGAAGGCTAACGTCCCCGCCGCTGGTAGATTCCGTCGGGCCCGAATCAGTGGATAGGCTGCCATGGTGAACAACGGAACTTGCTTCCCCTGACTCGCTCAGGTGCGTCACGGCCGATTCAAAGTGGTTGGCGTTGTTGACGCTTGCACGCGACCATGACCCTGGACCTGCTTGGCATCATGAGCGCACAGGCTGCTTCTCGCTTCTGAATTTCTGTTGGGATCTATGCAGTCTCTGAACTTCTATTTGTAATCCCAGATGCACTTTCTGAACTTCCGACTCCGATGATTGTGTTCTGACTTTGGTTTGCGTGTGTATGCAACAGCTGCTATGAATTGCAGAACAGGGACAGTACAGTTGAGCTGACCAGATTAATTACATCTTGGCAAATTACACACATACTACTTCATTACCAGAATAATCAAATATACTCACTGTACGCAAAACATTGTGAAGCAGATATAAAACGGTATAGACGTATAGTGACCATAGGCTTGTACAACTTCAAATCCACGCTCCTCACTTTGACCATCCAAACAGGATTTGACATTCAGCCTTAATATCAAGTCCGCGCTCTAAATATCTAAACATCCAAACGGAAATATTAGCATTCAATCTCAATATCAATATCCCGAGATATTGTCATTCAAGTCAATACAATGCCAAGCCTCTCAATGCAAACATCCAAACAGAGCATTTGCATTGGGCGGCAGGGGTACCAAAAGAAGACCCCCGAGAATACTTCCTTTGGAGCCGTCTATTTAGTGAATTATTATTTGGAAACCTCAGAATACCAGCCTATTGGAGTCAACACGAACCTTCTAACCAGCAACGCGAGCATCAACTCCTCCCGCTCAATTCGTGGCTTGCCGCCAAATGTCACAGAAGTGAGAAGTCCCAGATTCAGCCAAACGCGAAAAGGAAACGTTCCCACGCACCGACGGACGCACGCACACGCACCAACGTTGTTTCCATGTACTATCCGATCTCTCGAAGATCTTCGCTGAGTATCAATCATCATCATATTCTAATCCTGGGCAGGAATCGCAGCTGGCCTGCCATACTCTGCCGATCTCGCAATTTCATATTCCCCGTAACTCGCGCGGCCGCTGACTTCCCCCGCACTCCAATCGATCAAGACGGCAGCGACGTCGCCGCCCACTAGCCGGCACGTCGATCCCCAACCAAAACCCTCCTCCTCCTCGTCTCGATCTCGTCTCCACACAGACACAATCAAAGCCTACTCCTATACATCTCGGAGCGGTCTAGCTCCGGGCACGAGAACCATTGCGCGAGGATCGAGAGAAGCTAGCTCCCTGTCGTAGGCGTAGGCGCGTGGTCTGCGGCTATGGCGGTGGCCGGCGGGTTGGGCCGCCCGGGGCGGCCGACGCGGGGGAACAAACAGATGATGAAGACCATCAACAACATCAAGATCACGGTCATCTGCGGCTTCATCACCATCCTCGTCCTGCGCGGCACCGTCGGCATCGACTTCCTCTACTTCTCCGGCGGCGGAGGCAGCGAGGCGGCGACCGACGCCAAGGTCTTCGAGGACATCGAGCGCATCCTCCGCGAGATCCGCTCCGACTCCGAGCCCGACGACGACGACCAGCTCGTTTCGGGCAACTCGACGACGACCATGCGCGTCGAGGAGATGAAGAACTACACCCTCGGGCCCAGCGTCACGCGGTGGAACGCGCAGCGCCGGCAGTGGATGTCCCAGAACCCGGGCTTCCCGTCCCACGACGCGCTGGGCAAGCCCAAGATCCTGCTGGTGACCGGGTCGCCGCCGGGGCCGTGCGACAACCCCGCCGGGGACCACTACCTCCTCAAGTCCACCAAGAACAAGATTGATTACTGCCGCATCCACGGCATCGAGCTCGTGCACAACATGGCGCACCTCGACCGCGAGCTCTCCGGGTACTGGTCCAAGCTCCCCCTGCTGCGCCGCCTGATGCTGTCGCACCCGGAGGTGGAGTGGGTGTGGTGGATGGACAGCGACGCCATCTTCACCGACATGGCCTTCGAGCTCCCGCTCGACCGCTACGAGGCCAGCAACCTCGTCATCCACGGCTACGAGGACCTCCTCTGGAAGCAGCGCTCATGGATCGCCCTCAACACGGGCAGCTTCCTGCTCCGCAACTGCCAGTGGTCCATGGAGCTGCTCGATGCCTGGGCGCCCATGGGGCCCAAGGGCCGCGTCCGCGAGGCGGCGGGGAAGGTGCTCACGGCGAGCCTGTCCGGCCGGCCGGCGTTCGAGGCGGACGACCAGTCGGCGCTCATCCACCTGCTGCTCACGCAGACGGAGCGCTGGATGGACAAGGTGTACGTGGAGAACAAGTACTTCTTGCACGGGTTCTGGGCGGGGCTGGTGGACAGGTACGAGGAGATGATGGAGAAGCACCACCCGGGCCTCGGCGATGAGCGGTGGCCCTTCGTCACGCACTTCGTCGGATGCAAGCCCTGCGGCAGCTACGGCGACTACCCGGTGGAGCAGTGCCTCGGAGGGATGGAGCGCGCCTTCAACTTCGCTGACAACCAGGTGCTCAGGCTGTACGGGTTCAGGCACCGGTCGCTCGCCAGCCCCAAGGTGAAGCCGGTGGCGAACAGGACGGCGAGCCCGCTCGAGGCAAAGGAGGCGGCTCTGAAGATGGACGCCAAGATGGAGACTTGATTGGTGATCGTTGGACCTCAAAGAAGAATTTTGAAAGGTTTTGCCGTTGGAATTCTATCTTAGGCCAGAAAGTTATAGCATTTGTAATGTCACAATTTTGTTGTTTGAATTGAATACAGGACAGGAGAAATAGAGTTGCTGCAGCAAGTGAACCTGCTGCACAAATATGTTAATTACTTCCTTCGGTTGAAAAAGAGTGTCAGGTGATTGAGGGATTACTGTAGTTTCTTTGTTGGATAGACTTCAGGATTAAATTAAAACAGAGAGTTCTCAAGCTTCATTTTGTTTTCAGACAAGTTTAAATACATCTAATTACCTAGAGTGAGTAATTTTTTTTTACAAACTGGATCCTGCATTTTCTGCGCCCATCTATTAATTAAGACAATAGATAGTTCAGAACAGATGAAAATATATTTGAATTCTAACGTGTTCAGAAGTGTTGAACCACATGCAGGAAACTTAACCTTTTATCTTTAGGGTTAAGTGCACTTTTGGTCCCTCAAGTGTTGCCAAAGTCTAACTTTGGCCCCTCAACTTTTTTTAGTCTAAAACTGGCCCCCAAACACTTAACTAGGTGTATTTATCATCCCTGACACGGTTTTGACCGGGTTTTTACGTTTTTGTGCCACGCTGGAAAGTGTTTGGCAAGATTTTATCGAGGTAGGCTCATCTAAATATGGGGACCTGTTGTCCTGGATCAATATTGCCCTCTCGATCTCTTAACAAACCCTAGCTAATGGCCGAGTCTATGCAGATGGAGGTGTGACGGAGCTAATCAACAACCCTACCTCCTTGGACGTCCGCCCTATATGACCCCTGCATTCCATGGACGACAGTTTCGAGTTAAAGATCGTCGATTAGCTGCATCACACCTCCATCTTCATAGACTGCCGTTCAGAGAGGGTTTGTTAAGAGATCGAGCGGGCAATATTGATTGAGGACAACGGATCCCCACGTTCAGATGAGCCTACCTTGATAAAATCCTGCTAAAAACTTTCCAGCGTGGCACAATAAGATAAGAAACCGGACAAAACCGGTACTAGGGACGATAAGTAGACCTAATTAAGTGTTTAGAGACTAGTTTTAGACTAAAAATAATTAAGGGACTAAAGTTAGACTTTTGCAACACTTGAAGGACCAAAAGTGCACTTAACCTTTATCTTTATTTGCTGAGATTTTCTGGTTAATTAGTCGAACCGTTATGCTACTTATAGTAAAAGGAGAGGCGCTGATGATTCGACTTGGCCGCATTGTAGCATGAGCGCATGACGTTTTTAGCATGCATGTTTTTACCGCTGATCTAGTGATTTTAGATTCGCTCTGTGATGTTTCATCATGCTTCGTCATTTTTTTTCTTTGAACAATGGAAAAGCATGACTAACTGAAACACAATGAAACTTGCTGAAACAGTGGAAACTAGATACTTAATGCATGATAGAAACTCGGTTCTCGTGCACACACCCAACTTGTTGACACCTGATATAATCTAGAAACCTTTAAGTTATGGTCTACAAATCTCTGTTAGGATATTCGTTAGACACATACACCATAGAATACCATATTAATAATATTTAAAGATAATAAAATAGACACATGCACATATGAATACATTGTAAAAGCATCCACGGGTTTAATTATATTTGGCATACTTATATTTTTGTTGGATTTAGAAGAAACAATGTTCATTAAAATGTCTCGACCTAACATTTGAAGAAAACCGTATTGTTTTTTTTTTGAGGGTAAACAACACTTTATTGATCAAAGTAAATCATTACATAGAGTCTTCCGGATGCAATCCTTAACAAAGTTTCTAAAAGTAGAAGATATAAAACGCTCTGTGTCAAACTAAGCTTGGGCGTAATGTAAGTATAAAAGTTTAAATGTATAATCATGTATTTTTTGCATACATATTTAAATGCTTAATGTTGTTAGA
Source organism: Dactylis glomerata (assembly GCA_007115705.1). Taxonomy (NCBI): domain Eukaryota; kingdom Viridiplantae; phylum Streptophyta; class Magnoliopsida; order Poales; family Poaceae; genus Dactylis; species Dactylis glomerata. The sequence goes on along the minus strand of QXEO01000450.1, from coordinate 230,940 downwards.
CACCATAAAAACAAATAATGATTAGTATAAAATTAGTTAACTTAATGATACATTGTTCTATAATATGTAAAAGTGTTTAGTATAAATGAGTTAGCATTTAATCTTTCTTTATGCGTGTATTCTATTTTTGATGTTCGAGCCTTTCCGACTCATCAGAACGAAAATATTGTATGAGCTGATCTAAGTACTTGGTTATTGTTCTAAGATTTAGTTTTTATAAAATTGAATATTTGTTGTTTCATTTGTTAATTGCGTATATGTGTTTTAGTTTACTCCAATTTTATGTCACACTAATTAAATGCCCATGTGTTGCTAGGGATATGAAAAAATATTTAAAATGTTAATTAAAAAGTTGTTCCAGACCAAAAATATGTGACCATCATACAAACAGGTAATTTTAATTTATATAATGACAGATACCGATTCTCCCCTCTGCTTGTTCTTGAACCTTTTAGATATTTCACTCTATAAATTAAGCTCTTATATAGTTTCATTTGATCCAAATCTGTCGTAGTGCCCCTATCCCATCTTCTCTCCAGCTCGACCTTGCATAATGCTATATGCACAATCCCATCTCCAACCACCTTCTTTCTCAATCCCTTTCTTTTCCTCAGACCAACTTGCGCGTTCGCTTGCCTCAGCCAAAATTCTCGAGCATCGTTGCCCCCACCCTAGCTTGTTGGCATCGTCGATCTGTCCTTTCTCTGCCCTTGCCAAGAGCTCAGTTCCAACAGAGAAAGGCACACTATCAGGGGATCTCTAATCTACAGTAGGGAAGAGGAAGAGGTGAACTTGAGGAAGACAAGGAACTGTAGTTCTCTCATCTAGAGAACTGCTAAGCGAGCGAGAAGACATGTAGATGATTTTGTATCATATTTTTTGTTGCAGTATTAAAAGCCTAATTTTTCCTATAATCAATTTTTTTTTACATATGTCAAGCCAAATCCCGCTCTTGGTGCACACGCCTCAACATACCCCATTAGAATACATGAATACACCTTTTTAGTCATCCAGTTAAGGAAATAACGTTTGATGCATTCAGAGCAGCCGCATGATGTAGTGATTAGATGTGACCTCACGGTCTATGGATTAGGTTACTTTGTTTCTTAGTTAATTGCAACATTGAAACTATGTGACTGATCTCATCACAATACTAGTGTTGGGTGTATGTCCATCATGTCCATACATAACCTCATTGTCAATTGACATAAATGTCCATGATCAGGAAACTTTGATCATCACATGACTCTTGAGCTAGTCGAATAGAGGTTACTAGGGACCCATTTTTTATATGCCACACGTGTTCTAATGTTTCCGCCTAATACAGTTATAGCATGACATATAATATATTATGAACAAATGAGATATGATAACAAAAAAACACTTTATTATTTGCCTCCAGGGCATATCTCCTTCAGTCTCCCACTTGCACTAGAGTATTAATAAACTAGTTTACAATTGGTAATGATCTAACACCCATAGAATCTTAGTGTGGATCTAACTTTGCCTGTGGAAGAGGCTTCATCAACGGGTCTGCAACATTCAGATCTGTGTGTACTTTGCAAACTCTAACTTTACCATCCTTTACATAATCTCATATGACATGGTAACATTGTAGTATATGTTTAACTATGGAGTGAGCTCTAAGCTCCTTAGTGTTGGCAATGGTGGATGTGTTGTCACAAAAGATCCTATAGCGCCATACCTTTTGCTAAAGGCAGAACTCCTTGATAATGTGCCATTCCCTGGATCACTAGATAGCACCACAGTACAAAATATAGTAATCATTGCAATAGCATTAGTATTACATCGTAAATCCAGATACATAGGTCTTCAACCTTACGAGTACACAACATAAAGCATAGTTGCAGTGAGCCTCCATCTTCTTCACGTGCCATAGGCAGATATGTTAGAATGTAGACTCGAGATCCTACAAATCGTTCCTCATCTGAAAAGACCTACACGTTTGAATATGCAGCCCCAGAGGGGTCAGTACAACAACGTACTGGCAAATGACATATATTTGGTGGCATTTGTGAAAAGACTATACTATATGACATTTGGCTAGTGGATCTCAAAGTCTAATTTGCATAAAGCCAGTTTTATCCTATAATACTTTTCAAAATCCTTTTATCAAAATTTTATTTATGAAGGGCTGAAATAACCCCCATCAATTACATACTGGCCGGTATGTAGTTTCTGGGCGAAACTCAACATAGTTTTGAAACACAGAAACCACCATCCCTCGGAGTGTATGGCCCTGAGTTTCTCCTGATTGTTTCTAGTCAAGTTTTAAAGCATTCAGAAATGATGATGAGATTCTTCCAAATATTTGATACGTCTCAAACGTATCGATAATTTTTGATGCTCAATGCTTGTTTTGATACTATTTGCCTACTGTTTCGTTACACTTCGTGGCGTTTTTATGCGATTTCTGGAACTAGCCTATTGACAAGATGCCATAGTGCCAGTTCCCTATTTTCTGCTGTTTTTGTGTTTCATAAGTGATACACAGGAAATATTCTCAGAATTGGACGAAACAAGTTCCTGAAGTCTTATTTTGCCCGGAAGCTTCCAGAGATCCGAAGAGGCGAAGGAGAGGGGCCACAGGCCAGCCTCACACTAGGCCGGCGCGGCCCAGGCCCTGGCCGCGCCGCCTAGGTGTGAGGAGGCCTGGGGCCACCCCTGACGACGCCCCTTCGCCTATATAAAGCCTCGGGACGGAAAACCCTAGGGGAGTCGGCGAAATTTCCAGAACAGTTCCGCAACGCCGCCGCCGTCGAAGCCAAATTTCGGGGGATGGAAGTCTCTATTCCGGCACCCTGCCGGGATGGGGAAGTGCCCTCGGAGCCATCTCCATCGGTCTCCATCGCCGTCTCCGCCGTCTCCATCGACCTCACTGCCATCTCCATCAACCTTGTTGTCTCCTATGATGAGGAGGGAGTAGTTCTTCCCCGGGGCTGAGGGCTCTATCGGTAGCTATGTGGTTCACCTCTCTCTCCCATGATGTGATCTTTATGTGATCGTGAGCTTTGTATCATGTTGAATAAGTAGATGTTACTCTTCTTCGTTATGTGTACTCTAGTGTGTTATTAAAGTAATCTATTCCTCCTGCCATGGTGTAACAGTGATAGTGCGTGCATCATAGTGGTACTTGGTCTAGGCTACGATTGTGATCTTTTATGGATTATAAGAATAATTATCACTATGATAGTATTGAAGTGATATATTCCTCCTTTCATGGTGTAATGTTGACAGTGTGTGCACCGTGTTAGTACTTGATCTAAGTTGCAATAATATCTATCTTGAGTTGTGATTTGATTTGGATATCTCTATGAGTGGTGTTTGTCAAGTACTTGATGAACTTTGAGGAGTGCTTCGTAGCCCTACGCAATGATTAGTGTTATTCAATAGGAGAGTAATTCAGAGTACCATAGTGAAGAGAAGTTATTTATTTGTTCAATTATGTTATATTTGTTGGGAGTGTGTCCACTAGTGAAAGTATGATCCCTAGGCCTTGTTTCCAAGCATTGCACACCGTTTACTTACTGTTTTGTTACATGTTTGCTCGCAACAATATTTATTTCAAGTTACATTTGCTACTTATATTCATCACAACTACCTGTATTTCACTATCTCTTCGCCGAACTAGTGCACCTATACATCTGACAAGTGTATTGGGTGTGTTGGGGACACAAGAGACTTTCTGTATCATAATTGCAGGGTTGCTTGAGAGGGATAGCTTTGACCTCTTCCTCCCTGAGTTCGATAAACCTTGGGTGATCCACTTAAGGGAAACTTGCTGCTGCTCTACAAACCTTTGCACTTGGAGGCCCAACACTGTCTACAAGAACAGACGCGTGCGTAGACATCAAGCTCTTTTCTGGCGCCGTTGCCGGGGAGGTAAGGTAAAAGGTACTCGCATCCTCCTGTGTGAGTGCTCGGAGTTATTTCCTTTAGATTCTGCAATTACATCTTTTTGTTTCTTGTTTTTATTTTCACTAGTTAGGCTTAATGGAAAACAAAGAGTTCTTTAGTCTTTTTCCTGAGTTTAGATATGAAGTGTTTGAAGAGAAAATTGAAAAACCTTTAGAGCTTAATTTGCATGCTAATAGTGTTGTTAGTATGAATGCTTTGAACACTGTTATTACTAATGCTATAGAAAAGTCTAAGCTTGGGGAAGCTGGTTTTGTTAAGCATGATATTTTTAGTTCCCCAGCTGTAGTGGAGAAAGTTTGTTCTGATAATATTTTATCTCCCATATGTGATGTTCCTTCTTATGATGATATGTTTGAAGAATATGCTTTGTGAAATAGCTGTTCTTTAGCTTGTGATGATACTAAACCTCTAGTTTATGATGGTTATGATGATGAGTATAATATTTTCAGTTCACCTACTATTGAGGATAAAATTAGTTATGATTACAATATGCCTCCTACTTATGATGATTATGGTGATGAGAATAATTATTCTATTGAATTTGCTCCTACTACTATTGTTCCTGTGGTGAGTATTAATTCTTTTATGCATGTGGCTCATGATAGGGATGTTTTATATGATAGTTATATTGTTAGTTCTATTCATGATGCTACTGAAAGTTATTATGAGAGAGGGAAACATGGTTTGATGGATCTCAACAATATTAAGTTTCCCCTCTTTATGTTGCAAATCTTGAAGTGGCACTTGTTTTATCTATCCATGCTTGCTACTATGTGCCTCGTTGATTTATTTTCTTACAAGATTCCTATGCATAGGAAGTGGTTCAGATATAAATGTCTTTCACATTTGCTTTTTGATGCTCTCTATTGCTTTAAGTTCCTATATGGCGCCTTTGCTTCAAGCTCTTATATGGCGCCCACATGAGCATCTTTGCAAATTACTGCGCCTAGCTCAAAGGCGTTAAAGAAAAGCACTCTTGGGAGATAACCCATTGTTTATTTTCAGTACTTTTTCTTTTATTTGAGTCTTAAAAGTTATTACTACTGTAATAACCTCTACTTATCCTTTTTATTTCGTTGTTGTGCCAAAAGAAGCCTCTAATTTGAGTGAGGTAAGATTTGGGGATGTTGCTGTCCTCAAACAGTTTTCGGTGCTGCACCGTAAAAATTCGTGAAAATTCTCTGTAAATCTTTTGGACCTGCGATTTCTTGTGCATATGACCCAGGTTATATCCAAACTTTCATTAGTTGAACACTTTTTGATTTGAGCAACAGAAAACCCCTCAAAAATTCGACCTTTGTCAGCTGTTCTGTTTTGATAGATTTCTGCCAATATTTGTGTTTGCCGCTTTATCGCTTTCTTTTTGAGTTCTTTTAATCACGGAACTTTTGGGGAAGTTGCTACAGTAGTTTATGCTTAATATGTGGTGGTTTTAGGTTGAAACCTGAAGCAAAAAGGGTTGATTCAATGTTATGCTTACACTAATGTTGCTAATAGATTTGTGTTTAGTTTTGTATGAAGGAAGTTTTCAAGTGTAGGGATTGGAGAATGATGAGATGAGCTGAAGAATGGACAAAAGATCAAGCTTGGGGATGCCCATGCATCACCCCAAGAAATATCCAAGAAGTACAAGCGTCAAAGCTTGGGGATGCCCCCGAGGCACCCCCTTCTTCATCGGCAAAAATCAGGTCACCTTTCAAGACACTATATTTTTATTGCTTCATGCACTATGCGTTTTTCTTGGAGTGTCAGTTGTTTTTGTTTTCAGTATTAGTTTAGTTTTGTTTGCTGCAATAAATGGTTAGATCACATCATGTTTCTTTTGGAGGAGATGAACTCGTTTTTTTATTTGCCAAGAACACTCCGTTTTTCACTCTTATCGTTTCAACGAGTGTTCTCTTTTTCTGCTACTGCTTTTGATTTTCGTTTTTGCCTTGATTTGCGTTCAGATATTCTTATATTTATTTATCAAGGTGTATGTTTGCCTCTGGACCATGTTGGTTTTCCTCAAAAGAGTTGGATTAAAAAAGTTCGAATGGTGTTGGAAAAGAGAAAAAGTTTCATGCAAAAAAAAGTGGTACAAGAAGGAACTTGTGTAGACTGCGGCTAAGGCTTTTGCATGTCGCGCTTGATGTCTTTTTGATAGTATGCTTAGTGGTTTTGCTGTAGCATGACTTGTCTCAAATAACTGAGATTGCTTAATGAGCCTTTGAAAAAATCATGCGTTGTTTTAATTATTTGGAAGCATTATTTTGGTTTTCTCCTTGATGCTTTATTTGGGTTGACTTGGCGCATGCTCACACATGTTAGACTCATACAAAGTCGCCAATAGACTCTATGATCATTTAGTGTTTGACTTTTGATGCCATCTTATGCTTCTTTTAATGTCGCTTTGTCGCTTTGCATGATTATGGCCATTATTGCTCTCTTAGTTGGTCGCTCCCAGTCTTTTGCTAGCCCTCGCCTTGTACTGAGTATGAGCTCTACTCGTGCATCCAACTCCTAAAAGCCAAAGTTTTCCAAAGTGTCCACCATACATACCTACTAGCAATTTTCTATTCCAAGTAAATTTGACTTGCTTTTATTTTCTCTTCAAATTAAACTCTTACCAGTGTTATGCGAAATTCGGTCAGTAAAGCTCTCACGAACCGGAAGGCACACTTTACTTTTTCCTGTTCTTAAAAATTTGACATTGTGGTCTCTTATGTTGAGTTGTTATGCTTGCAAGTTGTAAGTTAGAGACTAGCCCAACCATGCAGTCATGGGCAAGCTTTCAACATTGCACTTCTTATTTGAGTTGATATCGTGATCTTTTGTTTATGGATGCCCGCGGTGTGAAATGAATTGGGAATCTTGTGGGGATCATGGAGTTTGTATATGTGTTAGGGAAACGCCGGGCCGCTAATCTAAGCCATGCATAATTCATGGTGGAAATTTGCAGCATACCCATGGTGAACATTCGACGACGCATCTCACAATAAAAAGCTAAACAAATGGCAAATAAAAGAGATGTCGAGGTGTTCATTGTCTGCTTGTCCTGTCATTTTGATGTGGGCTTGTTCCATGTCATCGGGCACGGAGGTACCCCGTTGGCGGTTCTCAATGATATGCATATATTTACAATGACAAGAGCCTTGCTTGGGACTCTAAGTAAAGTAGCATAAGGTTTGGGTACTCGTATTCATGGGACACGAGGTTTTCAACTTATGATTTGTCAAGCATATGCATCATAATTGTTCTCGCATTAACTTTAACCATTCAAGATGCTTATGATGGGGGCAATGAGAGCTCAAAGCTGGTAAGTACCATAATTTTTGAAGGTTATAAAACTTGCAATCACTGCTTCCCTCTGCGAAGGGCCTTTCTTTTAATTTTATGTTGAGTCACCACCTTCTATCTTTATGCACCGTCTAAGAGAGCATAGTTGTCATTCTGAGTATAATGTGCATTGTCCCAAAGTTTTCATTGATTGATTCATATTGTTGGTTTCACTTGTTCTCAAATTATTTGTATCTAGTCGCCCTCTTAAACTTGAAGGTGTCCTATGCATTTATGTTTTGCTCTCCATGAAGGACAAGCTGAAAACCATTTGTATGTTTTTCCTTATGATTTGAACACACGTTTGACTTTCATTGTTTCATTTTCATGATCTTTTGTTTGTGTTCATTTGCATGTTATAACATGGTTGCTAAGTTCTTATTGTCAAGATTATATCTTTCATGCCCATGTTTTAAGTTCTTTGATCTCAGCACTCAATGCTTTACCTATAAGATCAAGATTGTGATGGTGCATGTCACCTCAAAAATTATTCTTTTGTTATCACTTACCTACTCGAGGACGAGCAGGAGTTAAGATTGGGGATGCTGATACATCTCAAACGTATCTATAATTTTTGATGCTCCATGCTTGTTTTTACACCATTTGCCTACTGTTTCGTTACACTTCGTGGCATTTTTTATGCGATTTCTGGAACTAACCTATTGACAAGATGCCACAGTGCCAGTTCCCTGTTTTCTGCTATTTTTGTGTTTCAGAAGTGATACACAGGAAATATTCTCGGAATTGGACGAAACAAGTTCCTGAAGTCTTATTTTGCCCAGAAGCTTCCAGAGATCCGAAGAGGCGAAGGAGAGGGGCCACAGGCCAGCCTCACACTAGGCCGGCGCGGCCCAGGCCCTAGCCGCGCTGCCTAGGTGTGAGGAGGCCTGGGGCCACCCCTAACGACGCCCCTTCACCTATATAAAGCCTCGGGACGAAATTTCCAGAACAGTTCCGCAACGCCGCCGCCGTCGAAGCCAAATTTCGGGGATAGAAGTCTCTGTTCTGGCACCCTGCCGGGACGGGGAAGTGCCCCCGGAGCCATCTCCATCGGTCTCCATCGCCGTCTCCGCCGTCTCCATCGACCTCACTGCCATCTTCATCAACTTTGCTGTCTCCTATGATGAGGAGGGAGTAGTTCTTCCCCGGGGCTGAGGGCTCTACCGGTAGCTATGTGGTTCACCTCTCTCTCCCATGATGTGATCTTTATGTGATCGTGAGCTTTGTATCATGTTGAATAAGTAGATGTTACTCTTCTTCGTTATGTGTACTCTAGTGTGTTATTAAAGTAATCTATTCCTCCTGCCATGGTGTAACGGTGACAGTGCGTGCATCATGGTGGTACTTGGTCTAGGCTACGATTGTGATCTTTTATGGATTATGAGAATAATTATCACTATGATAGTATGGAAGTGATCTATTCCTCCTTTCATGGTGTAATGTTGACAGTGTGTGCACCGTGTTAGTACTTGGTCTAAGTTGCAATAATATCTATCTTGAGTTGTGATTTTATTTGGATATCTCTATGAGTGGTGTTTGTCAAGTACTTAATGAACTTTGAGGAGTGCTTCGTAGCCCTACGCAATGATTAGTGTTATTCAATAGGAGAGTAATTCAGAGTACCATAGTGAAGAGAAGTTATTTATTTGTTCAATTATGTTATATTTTTTGGGAGTGTGTCCACTAGTGAAAGTATGATCCCTAGGCCTTGTTTCCAAGCATTGCACACCGTTTACTTACTGTTTTGTGACATGTTTGCTCGCAGCGATATTTATTTCAAGTTACATTTGCTACTTATATTCATCACAACTACTTGTATTTCACTATCTCTTCGCCGAACTAGTGCACCTATACATCTGACAAGTGTATTGGGTGTGTTGGGGACACAAGAGACTTTCTGTATCGTAATTGCAGGGTTGCTTGAGAGGGATAGCTTTGACCTCTTCCTCCCTGAGTTCGATAAACCTTGGGTGATCCACTTAAGGGAAACTTGCTGCTGCCCTACAAACCTCTGCACTTGGAGGCCCAACACTATCTACAAGAACAGACGCGTGCGTAGACATCAATATTCCATGAATAGAAACTCAATTGTCCAGAACCGAGGACACGGCTAAACGCTTAGATTTAAACACCTTGCAAGGGTTGTACACTTTCACCTTAAGACTCATTTTACCCCCATAAATAAAATGAGACAAGACCTTTCAGAAAAAGCATTCAACCATCTGGATCTGACCGTACCCCCTATATTCTGCTACCACCTGCTGTGAGTACCCTATGGCTGAACCCTTAATTCTACTCAATCAAGACAGAGCCCATATTGTCATAAGGCTGCACTGGAAGTACTTTGATCATGGAAGCCATATTAATCTCTTTAATCCTGAGTGGCCATCCCGAGCGGTTTCCTGAGTACACATCCTTACTGGCATGTGCCCCAGGACCCACCTTCCTCGCACTCTTCTTATCAAACCAATCCACCCAGGTAGTTCATTTTAGTTGAAGTTGTTAATTTATTCACAAAACAACTTTGATAAGATGAACATAGCATGGTATCATTATTCAAGTATTTAGCATCCTATCAGGTGGGGTTCATGGGATAGCTACTCACTACTAGGATCTAGCATTTTGTAAAACAGTTGAATATTCCACCTATCATGCATACTACTGGAAAACACTAATGCAGTAGTAAAATAGGTAGAAGATATGTGTGTCACTTGCCTTTTTGCAGTCCACGAACTTTCACTTCTCTCAACTAAGCACGTAGCTCTTCACACAAACTATAACACAAAAATAACATAAACATAAACATACAATACAATCCAAACACAATCATATAAGACAAACAATTACAAAGGGTTTGTTTAGCTAGTTAGGTTTCTCAAGATATTGTGATAGAAAGATATGGCAAAAGAATAGGGGATTGGATGATATGGGTTTGAGAGCTTAGTTGGAAGATTCATAATGATGGGAGAGAATTGGACTAAACAAGTTATAATTGATGAAGTCTTTATGCTTTACTAAAGCATGAATAGAATTTGAAAGACTCATGTGAATTTGGATTACATAAGTGTTAAATAGTGCAATAGCAACACTATTGAATAAGTGTGACAATAATTATTCTTAAATAGCATTTATTACACTTAGACATTGGGCTAGGATTCATGAAGCATTGAATTACTCAATTAACTAATTTGTAAATTGAATAGTTCATTACATGTGATCAAGATTAAATGAACAAAGGATTGAGTATGGGTGATTGATATTTGAGAATATGGTTTAAGGTTTCTATTGGGTACATAGAGTATGGGTATAAACTATGATGGTAGAATTAAATCAACACCACAATAGCAAGAGTAGAAACCAAGATGGTGATGTATCACACTTTACTCAATCAACACAATTGTAAATTGATTAGGTATGAACTAGACAAGTAAGATTTAGATTGACAAGATATGGTTCAAGATATTGTTTAGAGGGTATTTGATAGCTAGCTATGATCATAGGAATTACTATTATTACAAAAGAAACAAGCTAAAAAGAAATAGGGTTAACCTATGAAGATAATTACTCAAATTCTCATATTTGAATTTGAATAATTGTGAAGTGGTTCAAGAAAATTGGGCAGGGATGCTACTTGATAGCTTGCAGTAAAACAAAGCTAAATCAATTGGATTTATTCAAAAATAAATTTTAGAACTCAAAATATGATCAAATTAGTGATTTAAATAGATTTGAATGCACAAAGTGTGTGCACGTATCAACTTCGAAGTTTCTTGTTTCTAAGATGTTCTACATGATCAGAGGATTCCAAAGACTACAAATTTGTAATTTTTGGATGCTTAGAATAAAAGATATGAATTTAACAAGTTAACAGATAGGTTTGATTCAATTTGAAAATGATTTCAAATTGAATACTGAAATTATGAGATATTATGGCACTATTGGATTCTACACATCACAAGGTTTCCAATGGTATATTATTTGTAATTTTTCGAGTTGTAGATTGAAAGACATGATTTTTGCAAGATTCAGATAAATTTTGGTTTGAAATTCTAATTTGAATCTGTTTTGAATCGGGGCAGGCCACATGGTGCAATCTAATTCGCCGGTACCGGTTCGGTAAGATCTTGGATTAGGGCCGTCGGACTAAAAGAGATCTGGATGTCCCAGATGAGTCTGTACCGATTCACTTAAGTGAATCTGTCCGAGCCGTTCGATCAGGATCGGGCGAACAAGAAAAGAGAGAGGGAGATCTCACCGGTTAGGGTTGGGTTTCCGGCGAGAATCCCGGCGAGGGCGTGCATGTGGTCAACATCGCCGGTGATCTGGTGGCTTCTGGTCGATGGCGAGATCACGATGAGAATCAAAACAACGAGAGGAACTCGATGGTGGGGATGGCGTCATCGATTGCTTGCAGAAGAGGGAGAGGGAGACAGCTGGAGAGGAACGGGCGGCGGTGTGCTTCGGCCGAGGGAGGATTGCGTCATTCTGCGACACAATCGAGCAAACGAAAACTGTCAGGGGAAGCGCCAGAGGATGGGAAGGAGATTAGGAGAAGGACGAGGGCTAGGGCTCACCGGCGGCGTCGTATTTGGCCGAGGATACCCATAGACGTGCAGAACTCCGGCGATGGATTCTATTGGTTTGGGGAGGAATTAGCGAGAGAGACGAAAGGGGGGCGAGGGAGGAGTCCGAGGGGGTTATATAGAGGCCGCTGCCGTGGAGAAGGGGTTAGGGCTTCGGCTCGTGGGAGAGATTGACAGCCAGGAGGAGTTGGGCTCGTCCAGGACACCGGCTAGAGGAAGAGGGCGACTCTGACGCGTGGGGCCGTGATGTCAGCGAGGTGGAGTGGAGCCAGCATACCGATTCGGCTCGGGGGCATTGCTGGGCCACAGGCTAGATTCGGCGACTGGGCCGGAATGGTTCCCCTCGGCTCTTTTCTCTTTCTTTATTTCTTTTCCTTTTTCTTTTTCTGATTTTTGATTTATTTTGTATCTTTTGCAAAATCAATTCAAATCAACTCAAACAAATTTCTAAATTCCTGTAAAATTAACAGCATTGTTTTAAAACAACAAGAAACATGTTTTCAAAAATAAAACATGGTTTCAAAGGTAAAATCTCAATTGAGCCAAATAGTTTTGCTTGCATAAATGCATAATATTGAATCAGGGTTTGAAAATTAATTCTTTGAAAAACAAAGAATTACATTTTATAATCAACATCTTGAAATCTATTTTCAAGCATGGGTTTAGATCTGCATTCTTTAATGAAATAAATAATTTTGTAAACAATCCTTTGCAAGCAGGCTTGCATAGATTTATGAGCAAAAATAATATTTGGGAATCTTTCATTTCCTCAAAGGAGTTCTTCAAGAAAACACTAAGGAGTTTGAAATAGTTTTTACGATAAAGCTTTTAAATAATCTCAAAAAGTTTTAAATCCCTGTGAATTTTCAATCAACACAAGCAAAACAAAAGCAAAAAATATTACCCCAAAACTTGATAAATTCTTGGGATGTTACAGATCCGTACAGGGTCGTGCATGTTAGGGAACACCCCAAGCTCAATGACGAACTTCCGTAGCCAAACTACTTCATCTGCCGCTTCAGTAGCAGCCATATACTCTGACTCCATTGTAGACTGAGCTACCAGCGATTGCTTGCTGCTCCTCCAACTCACCGCGCCTCCATTCACCAAGAACACATATCCAGTTTGAGACTTTGAGTTGTCCGGGTCAGTTTGAAAGCTAGCATCAACGTAACCCTTTACACTAACCTCTTCTTCACATCCACCATAGACCAAAACCATGTCCTTTGTATTTTGAAGATACTTAAGAACATTTTTTACTACTATCCTATGATGAATTCCTAGGTTATCATCAAACCGGCTCATCATACTACAAGCCAATGCCACATCTGGTCGAGTACTTAACATAGCATACATAATGGAGCCTATGGCAGAGGCATAGGGGATGGCAGCCATCACACGCTTCTCCTTTTTTGTTGCTACATTGAGTCACACTCAATGAAACACCTTTATTAACAGGCAAGAAACCTTTCTTGGAGGGTTCCATTATGAACCTCTTCAGACCTTTGTCAAGGTAAGTAATATGACTTAATGCTAGTAGGCATCTTGATCTATCTCTATAGATCTTTATGCCTAAAACGTATGCAGCTTCACCCAAATATTTCATTGAAAATGTACTGTTCAAATATTCCTTCACACTGTTCAGCATTTCCACATCATTCCCTATTAGTAGTATGACATTCACACACAGTACCAGGAATGCAGCTGAGCTCCCACTTATTTTTTTGTAAATGCAGGATTCTTCCAAGTTTTGGACAAATCCAAAAGCTTTGATGACTTCATCAAAACAAAGATTCCAACTCTGAGATGCTTGCTTAAGTCCATAAATGGACTGCTGAAGCTTGCATACTTTGTTAACATCCTTAGGATCGATAAAATCCTCCGGTTGTAGCATGTACAATTCCTCCTCAATGTTGCTATTAAGGAAGGCTATTTTGACATCCATCTGCCATATCTCATAATCGAAATAAGTAGCAATAGCTAATAGAAGCCGAATAGACTTTAGCATTGCTACGGGATAGAATGTCTCATCATAGTCAACTCCTTGAATTTTTCAGAACCCTTTCGCGACAAGTTGTGTATAGTGCTTTACATACGGTTACATTACCGTCTGCATTAGTCTTTTTCTTGAAGATCTATTTATTCTCAACGGCCTTGCGGTCGCTAGGAATATCTACCAAGGTCCACACTTGGCTGTCATAAATAGACCTTATTTTGGATTTCATGGCTTCTAGCCATTTCTCGGACTCGGGGCCTTCCATTGCTTCCGTGTAGGTTGTAGGTTCGTCATGGTCAACTAACAAGACGGATAGTACAGGATTACCAAACCACTTAGGGGATTTGTAGAGTCGTGCAGACCTGTGTTCAGTTTGCTTAACAAGTTCACCATAATTTTCATCATGCGCCCCTTCTTCCTCTTTGATAGAGGGCGAGTTAGGAACAACTTCTGTTGCGCTACTCGGTATTTCGAGCGAGGGGTCAATGATCTCATCATGCTCAACTTTCCTCTCACTTACACCTTTGGCGAGAAACACTTTCTCAAGAAAGGTTCTAGTCTTGGCAACAAAAGTTTTGCCTTTGGCCAGATGGTAGAAGGTGTATCCCATGGTTTCCCTTGGATATCCTACAAAGATACATGTTTCCGATTTAGACTCGAGTTTGTCAGGTTATAACTTCTTTACATATTCCTCACACCCCCAAATTCTAAGAAACGACAACGTAGGCTTCTTGCCATGCCATAGATCGTATGGTGTTGTCTCCACGGACTTGGACGTCGCCCTATTCAAAATGAATGCAGCATTTTCTAACGCATAACCCCAGAACGTTACAGACAAGTCAGACAAAGACATCATGGATCTCACACTATCGAGCAAAGTGTGATTACATCATTCAGACATGCCGTTACGCTGCGGCGTTCCTGCGGGAGTACGTTGTGGTACAATTCCACATGCCTTAAGATGCATCTCAAACTCGAAAATTAAATACTCGCCCCCTCGATTAGAATGAAGGTGCTTGATTTTCCTATCGAGTTGATTTTTGACCTCATGCTGAAACTTTTGAACTTTTCAAATGTTTCAGACTTGTGCTTCATCAAATAGATATACCCATATCTACTCAAATCATCAGTAAAGGTCACAAAGTAACAATAACCATTGCGCGTAGAGACATCCATCGGTCCACACACATCAGTATGTATGATTCCCAATAGGTTAGTCGCCCGTACAACAAAAATAGTGAACGGCGTCTTGGTCATTTTGCCCATGAGGCACGGCTTGCACGTGTCAAAGGAATCAAAGTCTAATGAACCGAGAAGTCCATCCTTATGGAGCTTCTTCATGCGTTTTATGCCAACACGACCCAGATGGCAATGCCACATGTACATGGCATTATCATCACTAAGTTTGCATCTCTTATCATCCACACTATTGATATGTGCTTCATTACAATCAAGATCCAAAATATATTAACCATCACGATCAGGTGCATGAACATGGAAAATATTATCCTTATAAATGGAATACCTATTTTTTACAGATTTAAATAAATATCTGTCTCGCGACACGCGAGACCCACTCACAATGTTCATACTCAAAGCTGGAATGTAATAACATACTCTTGGCATTTTTCTTTCACCGGAACATTTCCAATAATGTCCAGAACCTTTCTGGTGTCTCTGAGAACCCTTCCGATATTACTCAGAACATTTCCGATTAACTCCTTATCATTTCCAATAATTCTGAGTCGATCCCTAAGTGTTGTATACTCTTAAGTGTGACACCCTACGGGTCGGGAAATACTCCATACATGATCGGGACACCTCTCCAATCAATGATCAACAATCAGCTCTAGAAAGCCGTGCTGACCCTGTGCATTCCACGATAACATCTTCGTTGATCCGTAAATATCATATCCCATTCCCTTCGTCTGGTGATACTAGATCTTGTCTGAGGTTCAATCACTGATATCTCTATATCGTGTTCAGCCTCATTACCGACAAATCTGTTTACTCGTTCTCATGACATTGATCCTCCATGTCCTAGTCACACGCTTGCAAGCTTGGTAGATGCAACTGTCACCAAGTGGACCCAGAGTATCATTCCATCACGCGGATGGACAAATCCCGCTCTTGGTGCACACACCTCAACATACCCCATTAGCATACACAAATGCACCTTTTTAGTCATCCGGTTAAGGCAATGATGTTTGATGCAATCAGAGCAGCCACAGGATGTAGTGATTAGATGTGACCTCATGGTCTAAGGATTAGGTTACTTTGTTTCTTACCTAATTGCAATGCTGAAACTTTGTGACCGATCTCATCGCAATACTAGTGTTGGGTGTATGTCCATTATGCCCATACAGGACCTCATTGTCAATTGACATAAATGTCCATGATCAGGAAACCTTGATCATCACATGATACATGAGCTAGTCGAATGGAGGCTACTAGGAACCTGTTTTTTTATATGCCACACATGTACTAATGTTTCCGCTTAATACAGTTATAGCATGACATATAATACATTATGAACAAATGAGATATGATAACAAAAAAACACTTTATTATTTGTCTCTATGGCATATCTCCTTCAGTAATGTCTATGGAACTGGTTACCAACTACATTGTGTGTATCACACCAATGATTCTGGGATTATGGTAGAATACATATCGGATACTTTGAATTTCCAGTAAATTTGGGGTGTTACACAAGATGTGTGTATACATTCCCTAGAATTTTTAGAACCAAATTTGAAATACACATAGAGAACAAAAAATAAAAATCAAACATGAGCTGTGTAACAACAATACAAACACAAATGATACTATTCACATATTACGATACAAAAAGTGGATCACCCAAGGTTTATCGAACTCAGGGAGGTTAGAGGTCAAAGCTATCCCTCTCAAACAACCCTGCAATTACGATACAAAAAGTCTCTTGTGTCCCCAACACACCCAATACACTTGTCAGATGTATAGGTGCACTAGTTCGGCGAAGAGATAGTGAAATACAAGTGGTATAGATGATTATAAGTAGCAAACGTGATGTGAAATAAATATCGCTGCGAGCAAACAAGTAACAAAATAGCAAGTAAACGGTGTGCAATGCTTGGAAACAAGGCCTAGGGATCATACTTTCACTAGTGGACACACTCCCAACAATATAACATGATTGAAAAAAATAAACAACTTCTCTCCACTATGGTACTCTGAATTACTCTCCTATTGAATAACACTAATCATTGTGTAGTGGCTACAGAAGCACCCCTTAAAGTTCATCAAGTACTTGACAAACACCACTCATAGAGATACCCAAATCAAAGCACAACTCAAGATAGATATCATTGCAACTTAGACCAAGTACTAACACGGTGCACACACTGTCACCATTATACCATGAAAGGAGGAATAGATCACTCAAACTATCATAGCACTAATTATTCTCATAATCCACAAGAGATCACAATCATAGCCTAAACCAAGTACCACCATGATGCACGCACTGTCACCGTTACACCATGGCAGGAGGAATAGATTACTTTAATAATATCACTAGAGTACACATAATATCTGAATAATAACATCTACTTGTTCAACATGATACAAAGCTCACGATCACATAAAGATCACATCATGGGAGAGAGAGGTGAACCACATAGCTATCGGTAGAGCCCTCAGCCCCGGGGATGAACTACTCCCTCCTCATCATAGGAGACAGCAAGGTTGATGGAGATGGCGGTGAGGTCGATGGAGACGGCGGAGACGGCGATGGAGACCGATGGAGATGGCTCCGGGGGCATGTGACGCCCCACCTTTGGACTAAGGCGGAACACCTGTGTTATGTGCTATTCCCTGGATCAATGATAGCACCACAGAACAAAATATAGTATTCATCACATAGTATCGAGATTACACGCAGATCCAGATACATAGGTCTCACGATTATTACAAGTCTTTGGTCTTATAGACCGAATAAGGAAAACAGAGTTCAACTTAAGCACAACGAAATTATAATTGTAGCGATCCTCCATCTTCAGCATGCGCCACAGGCAGTCATGTTGGTATGTAGACTCGAGATCCTAACACTTCACTCATCATCGGAAGAACCTGCACATTTGATTATGCAGCCCCAAGTATGGGGGTCAGTACAATGATGTACTGGCAAATGACACTTATTTGGTGGCGGTTGTGAAAGATCTAGCTACATGCTATTTGGCTGGTGGATCTCTGGGCTAGATTTGCATAAAGCCAATTTTGTCCTATTTTAAGTCAAGATTTTAAATTCAAAGATTTTATTTTGAAGGGTTGATATAACCCCCAAATACTACATAGTTGCAAGTTATGTAGCAATGGGCGCAATTCAACAAAGTTGGAACCTCAGGCACCACCACCCCTCGGAGTGTATGGACCTTAGTTCTGACCTAGGGTTTCTAGACAAAATTTTAATAATTCAGAATCGGTGATGCGATTATTCCGTACATTCCATGTCTAGAGACTCAATTGTCCATAACCGAGGACACGGCTAATCGATTAGATTTAAACACCTTGCAAGGGTTGTGCACTTTCACCTTACGATTCATTTTATGCCCATACATAAAATGAAATGAGACCTTTTAGAAGGAGAGGACAACTAACTTGGCAAGCACCGTTCCCAACCTACAATTCAACTACCACCACTTCTTGCCGACAAGTTGCACTCCCACATTCTAATCAGTCAAGACAGAGCCCATAATGTCATAAGGCTGCACTGGAAGTACACTAAGCATGGAAGACATAGCCATCTCTTTGTTCCTGGGTGGCCATCCCGAGCGGTATTCTGTTCCCACATCCTCTTATGAGGCTTGCGTCCCAGAACCCACCTACCTCGCCTCATCTTATCAAACCATTCCACCCAGGTGTTTCATTTTAGTTGAAGTTCTTAACTTTTCACAAAACACTTTTCAAGTGATCTTAGCATGGCGTCAATATTAACAAAGTATTTAGCATCCTATCAGGTGGGGTTTGAGGGATAGCTACACACTACTAGGATCTAAGCATTTGATAAAACGGTTGAGTAAAGCACCTATCATGCATACTACAAGAGGTGAATATACTAATGCATAAGTAAAGTGGGTAGGGAACATGTGTGTCACTTGCCTTGGTAGCAGCTTGCACACTCACAACAGTTACAATAGTAGCCTTGCTCCTCTTCACAATCTATTCAATCCAAACAATCAAGCAATCAATATTCTATTTCTAATGACAATCATAGACATGTATGCATGTGTGCATGTATGCAAATGACATTTTAATTTCACACACTATGTGAGTGTGTGAAAAGGTTGTAAGGGTGGAACAAGAGGCTTTTGAAAACAAGTGTGATGTTAGAAAGGATTTTAATAATTAAATAACAAGGTATTAACAAAAGGGGTATTTGATGCATCAGGATAGTACTTTAGAAAATTTAGTTCTGGTTGGTACTGTCCTGCAAAAATAAGTCTGAGCTACCACTGGTGGGGTGACAGTAACTTGAGGCTACTGCAAGTGGTTTCACTCAAAAATAGTTTTTAGAAATCAATTGGTAAAGAAAAAGGTGATTTGAACATTTTTAACAGTAGAAGTTTGTGCACGTCTTAACTTTGAAAGCTTTTGCTTCTGGAGTGTTCTAAATGTTCCAAGGATTCCATAGACTACAAATTTGTAGCATTTGGACTCATAGAACAAAAGTTATGAATTTATTTTGAATCCAAGGGTTTGATTCAGATCTGACAATGGATTCAAAATGAACCCATAAAATAATAAGTTTTATTGAATCATTGGATTCTACACATCCTAAGGATTCCAATGAGGTATCATTTGCAATTTTTGGTTAAGTATTTTAATTTCTATCAATTTTACAAGATTTGAACAAGATCTGGTTTGAAAATCTAATTCGAAATCGTTTTAAGTCAGAGAAGGCCACGTGGCGCTCTGTGATTTGTCGGTACCGGTTCGTGCGGATCAGCTCCGTGGTGCGTTGGATTAAAATGAATCTGGACGGATCCGATCGATCCATACCCCTTCGGATAAGTGGATCCCTCAGATCCACTGGATCTTGATCTAACGGACAGGATTAATGGAGGGGAGAAGCTCACCGGGGTGTTAGGGTTCCGTCGAGGTCCGCCGGCGAGGCGAACTGGGAGTTGATCTCCGGCGAGCTCCGGTGGTCTCTGGCACTGGAGAAATCGTGGACGGTGTGCAGGGCTTCACGAAGAAGACGACTGCATGGTCTGCGTGCTCGAATGGGTCCTGCTGCGAGGGCGACGGGCAGCTGGAGGTGTGCGGTGCGCAGGTGAGCTTTGGCCGTGGACAGGCTGCTCGATTCCCTACGATAAAATTAAAGAGAATGGGTCGGGGAGGTGTGCGAGTGCAAGGGAAAGAGAGGGGGGACCGAAATCGAGCGGCGGGGTACCTCGTTGGTGACGGAATCGTCCTCGAACGGCGGCAGAACTGCGGGCCTCCGGTGAGAAATCGGAGCGGCCTGGCGGCGTCTCGTGCAGGGGGATGAAAGGGAGATGGGGGAGGAGGCTACGGGCTACTTATAGCCGCGGGGATGCGTCGATTATGGCAGGGAGTAAAAGGAATTGAAGAGGGGAGGGAGGAGTTACTGGAAACGGTCACCGGCGGGAGTTTCGGTCCAAGCTTGAAGACGACCTTGCCCTGACGAAGGGGTCCCACCAGTCAGTGAGAAGAAGGGAAGGGAGAGGGTACCGGTTCGGTTAAGAGGCTTCCTGGGCCGTGGGCTCTTTTCTCGGTTGGGCTGAAAGGGTTCCCCGGGGTCCGTTTAAAAATTTTATTTCTTCTTTCTCCTTTTCCTTTTCTGGATTTCTGTTTTGAGTTTTGAAAGAGTTCTTTTATTCAGATTTAAGTAAAATCAAAGCTGACCACTTCTTGTCTTTAAAAGTGTGTTTAGAAGCTAAAAACCAGAGGTTTTGTAATAAGATGGAAGAAGAAATAATTTGTGAGAACTTTGGAAATAGATTCCAATTAAATAGGAAGTTAAGATTAATATCTTCCCACTATTTGGTTTTTCAAGAGAAATTTACTACAGGGTAATATGAGATAGCTCCATAACAATGGAGCTCATTTTAAAATACTTTCTTTCTGAAATCCCTTTTGTTTCTAAAATTGGGGTAAAAGGCATTTGAAACAATATTCTTTGAGGGATAAGATTCAAAACTTTGGAAAAGACCTTGAAATGCAATATGCCATGAATGCATGATGAAATTTTTAATCTTGAAAAAATCTGGGTCGTGACAGACTAACCCCCTTAAGATGAAGCTCGCCCTCGAGCTTCGGAAAGGCTAGCAAATAGGTGTGGGTGCTCTTCTCGAAGGGTATCTTCACGTTCCCAAGTGGCTTCCTCTTCCGTGTGGTGAGTCCACTGTACTTTGCAGAACTTGATGGTTTTGGTGCGTGTAGTTCTTTCTGCTGTCTCGAGTATCTTGATGGGTTTCTCCTCATAGGTCAAGTCACTTTCTAGTTGAACTTCCTCGAGGGGTACTGTATCGTTCAACGGTGTTTCTGACATCTCTGGATGGCATTTCTTTAGCTGGCTCACGTGGAACACGTTATGTACGGCCGAAAGAATTTCGGGTAGTTCCAATTCATAGGCTACTTCTCCTTTGCGAGATAGGACTTTGAATGGCCCTATAAATCTAGGTGCTAACTTACCCTTAATGCCAAATCTCTTAACACCACGAAGGGGTGACACTCTGAGATAAGCTCTGTCTCCAACTTCATAGATGATTTCTCTACGCTTGCTATCCGAGTAGCTCTTCTAACGGGATTGGGCGATCTTCAGCCTATCCTTGATCAATTTAACCTTTTCTTCAGCTTCTTGAATGATATCGGGTCCGAAGAAACTTCGCTCTCCTACACCACTCCATAGTAGGGGTGTAGTACATTTCTTGCCGTACAAGGCTTCAAATGGTGCCATCTCAATACTGGCTTGATAGCTGTTGTTGTAGGAAAACTCTGCGTAAGGCAGGTTGTCGTCCCAACTAGACCCATAGTCCAGGGCACACGCTCTCAGCATATCCTCCAAAATTTGGTTTACTCTCTCCGTTTGTCCATCTGTTTGCGGATGGAACGCTGTGCTGAATTCTAGCCTAGTTCCAAGTGATTCATGAAGTTGTTTCCAAAAGTGAGAGGTAAATTGGGTTCCTCTATCGGACACGATGCTTTTGGGAACACCATGGAGGGTTACTATCCTCTTCATGTAGATGTCAGCTAATTTTGCACTTGTGTAAGTGGTCTTTACCGGTATGAAATGAGCTACCTTGGTCAAACGATCGACTATAACCCAGATTGAGTCGTATCCCGACTTCGTGCGGGGTAACCCTGTGATAAAGTCCATACCAATTTGATCACATTTCCAATCTGGCACCTTTAGTGGTTGAAGTAGTCCGGCTGGTTTTTGATGCTCAGCTTTTACCCTACTGCACACATCACATTTGGCTGTATATTCGGCTATGTCTCCCTTCATATTGCTCCACCAAAATCTTTCTTTCAAGTCTAGGTACATCTTGGTATTACCAGGATGAATCAAGTATGGGGTTTCATGGGCTTCTTGGAATATCAATCTTTTAATATCTGGGTCATCAGGTACACAGATACGTTTCTCAAACCAGATTGTTCCTTGCTCATCTTCGCTAAAGCTTTTAGCTTTGTCTTTCCTCATGTTTTCTTTGATCTTCTCAATCTCTTTATCTCCTTTCTGTGCTTGGCGTATTCTGTCCATCAGGGTTGGTTGCACTACTAGCGATGCTACGTGACCTTGTGGCACTACTTCTAAGCTGAGGTCTCTCAGATCCCTACACAATTCTTCTGGCAACTCTTCTGTTGATAGGCAGTTCACATAGGTCTTACGGCTCAAGGCATCGGCTACTACGTTTGCTTTACCGGGATGGTATTGCAAACTCAAGTCGTAATCTTTGATGAGTTCTAACCATCTTCTTTGTCTCATGTTGAGGTCCTTCTGAGTAAAGATGTACTTCAAACTTTTGTGGTCCGTAAATACTTCACATCTCTTTCCCAGCAAATAGTGTCTCCATATCTTCAAGGCGTGAACAACTGAAGCTAACTCAAGGTCATGAGTTGGATAGTTGAGCTCATGTTTCTTGAGTTGTCTAGAGGCATAGGCTGCTACTCTGCCATCTTGCATCAACACGCTTCCTAAACCTTGATGAGAAGCGTCGCAATACACCTGAAATTCCTTTTCTATATCTGGTAAGCACAGAACAGGTGCAGACACCAATCTTCCTTTCAACTCTTGAAAACTGTTTTCACAAGCTTCAGTCCATTCGAACTTCTTTTCTTTCTTCAACAACTCTGTCATTGGTTTAGCTATCTTTGAAAAGTTCTCAATGAATCTCCGGTAGTATCCGGCCAATCCCAAGAAACTACGAATTTCCCCAACATTCTTGGGTGGTTCCCATTCAGTTACTGCGGTCACCTTGGCTGGGTCGACTGCAATTCCCTCCTTGGATATAATGTGTCCAAGGAATCCTACTTCATTGAGCCAAAAGTTCTCGGAGTTTCTCCAATATTGCACGTAGGTGCTTTTCGTGATCCTCTTTACTTTTTGAATAGACCAGTATGTCGGCAATGAAGACAACGACAAACTTATCTAGAAATTCCATGAACACTTTGTTCATCATGCTCATGAAGTATGACGGCGCATTGGTTAAACCAAAGGGCATCACCGTATATTCATACGAGCCATATCTAGTGACGAAGGCTGTCTTGGGAATGTCATGTTCTCTAATCTTGAGCTGAAAGTATCCAGATCTAAGGTCGATCTTAGAGAATACGCTAGCTCCTTCCAACTGATCAAACAAATCATTGATTCTTGGTAGCGGATATTTGTTCTTGATGGTCACTTCGTTCAACGAACGATAGTCCATCACTAAGCGTTGACTCTTATCTTTCTTCTCAACAAACAGAACTGGGGCTCCCCATGACGAGGAACTCTCTCGAATGAATCCTTTTCCTAACTGTTCTGCTAGTTGTTTCTTGAGTTCTTTCAACTCATCAGTGGACATAGGGTAAGGTCTCTTTGCTATTGTCCCTGTGCCAGGCAGTAGATCAATGAGAAACTCTACATCTCTGTCAGGTGGCATTCCTGGTAACTCGTCCGGGAACACATCGGGGTACTCATTCACTATGTGCACTGCATCTAGGCTAACCCCCTTAAGATGGTTTAGCCTAATATCATTAAAATCCAGTTGGGATTTGTATCTAATTCTTCTCCCTTCCGGGGTGGTGAGTGTAATTGCTCTGTTCACACAGTCTATGACTCCTCCATAGGTAGTCATCCAATCCATGCCCAAAATTACATCTAAACCCTGCGAGTCTAGAATTACCAAATGGGTTGGAAACTTATATTTACCAATTTCCAAAATCAGATCTCTGCAACCAGCGTTGACTAACAATTCTCCACTAGGGGAACTTACTTTAATGGTTTTTCCTATGGTTTCAGTGGGGAACCCAATTTTGTTTGCAAAAGTTCTTGATATGAATGAATGCGATGCTCCAGTATCAAATAAAACCAATGCTGTAAATGAGTTGAGAGGAAACATACCCATCACTGCATCAGGTTCATTCATCACCTCTTCCACATTGAGGTGGTTCACTTGGCCCTTCTGAAATGGATTGGGCTTGGCAAGTTCAACGGTCTTGTTTTCCGGGCAGCTGGAGGAATAGTGACCAGGCTTCTTGCACTTGAAGCAGGTGACGCCCGAGAGATCCTTCTTGGGTTCAGTGTTGTGGCGATGCTGACCATTGTGTCCGCTATGATGTCCACTGGAGCTATTTCCCTTGAATCCTCCGTTGTGCTTATGACCACTGAAGTGATTACCGTTTCCTTTGTTGAAACGATTCCCATGCTTGTGGAAGTTGCCATGACCACTGCTCTCAAATGAGTGGTGCTTCTTGTGGAATGGTTCCACGTGGTTCTTGTTGTTACTGAACTTCCTTTTACGGTTCTCCTCTTTCTTGATGTTGTTGTCCAGAGTGATGGCCTGATCAAGTAGAGACTGATAGTTTGGAGCATAGGCCACAGATAGGGGTATTTTGAGTTCTCCCTTAAGCCCACTGAGGAATTTTTCCTTCCTCTTTGCATCAGTATCAATATCTTCAGGCGCATACCTGGATAGAGCACAGAAGTCATCTATGTATTCTTTCAGAGTTCTTCCACCCTGACGCAGACCACGGAATTCTTCCTTCTTCACACTTATAGTGCCCGAGGATATGTGAGCAGTGCGAAAGCCTTCTCTGAATGTGTTCCAGTCCAGATCATCTATGGGGTGTGTAATCTGATATGTCTCCCACCACATTGCTGCGGGTCCTTCCAGTAAGTGAGCTGTGAAGCGCACCTTTTCAGCATCAGTGCACTCGCAGGTGGTCAGATCCTTGTTGACCGAACGCAGCCAGTCATCAGCTACAATTGGCTCCGTAGCAGATGAGAATTTGTTGGGTCTCAGCCTCAAAAACCTTGCCAATCTATCCACCTGGGGTGGGGGTGGCGGTGGTGGTGGCAGAGGGTTATTATTGTTGTTATTATTGTTGTTTGCATTCGTCTGGAAGAACTGGGTCATCATTTGCATCAGTTGGGCCTGAGCTGCCACTAGTTGCTGAATTGCCGTATTGGTGTCATTGTTGTTGTTTCCATCGTTGTCATTGCTGTTTGGTGCACGTCGCGGCGGCATCTGAGGTAAGGTATAGCATAGATAAGTATTAGACAGATAAAGCTAAAGGAGTAAAGATCCTACCCATGCACAATACAACAAGCCAATCACAAACAATAAACAAGCATACAAACTTTGATTTTTTTAAAAGCTCTAAACTTTAAAGCGTACGACTTGACAAGTTTAGAAGTAAGTACTAAGAGTTCGATGTAATAAACGATCGACGGTACTGTCATACCAACACGGTAAGACAATACAAACGTGCTATCACACGATACAAAACGATGATGGTGGTCAACTAGCCTCTCTTAACCCTCTTGAGGCATGAGAGGGGTAGAGGGTCTCGACGTTCTGCCTTCTTGAGGTCTCTCAGGGCCTTGGCTTCCCATTCCTCATAGGATAGACCATCACTAGAGGAGTACACGAGTCTCTCCTCGGGATCCTCTTCTTCCTCGGATTCCTCTTCCTTCTTACTTGCTTCTAACTCTGCAAGCTTCATCTTTAGCTTCTCATTTTCAGACTTCAGCTCATTGTTAGCTTCCTCAATCTGCTTCTTCTCATCTCCCAATTTCTGTAAGTTGTCATACTACAGCAGTAAGGTCTTCTCCAGAAGATGAGACCACATGTCATCTTGGAGTATTTTCCCGCCTAACTGCAAGGGTCCTTCAACAATCTTGAGCTTGTTCTCCAGTTGAGTCTTCTTCTCATCCAACATTATGAGAGCTGATTCAGTCTCCATGATCTTCTTGGTGGTGAGATCCATGAGATCTCTGAACTGGTCCTGGTTGATAATCTGCTTCTGCATCATGTCTTCTAGATTGACTGTGCAGCGCTCCCTCTCAGTGAGGTAGCCTCTCAGAAGGGAGTGGAACTCCTGGCCTCGACGATCCACAACATGTCCTCCAACAGATCGCTCTCCAATCATCCCATAAGCTGAGGGACGTGGGATGTGAGCTCTGTACTTGTGGCGGATGCGGGCGATGGCGCCCTGCATGGCAATCTCCACCGAATACCTCCAGTCCACATATGCTTCGGTGTACTCCATCGTGGACTCTCCTTCTTCATCAAGTCTTCCTTGGATAGTAGTTTGGATTAACCACTTCTCCATACCATACTCCTTGTACTGCATCCTCCCACAGAAAACCGGTGGTGGTATCTGAAGCTGGGTGGCGAGGTCTAGTAGCACCTCCGAGAAAAGGTAATCTCCCTCACCAGCTACCACTCTCTCATCGTAGGTGTCCATCTACAACATTTTGAAAACAAGAGGGAACGATCAGAACAAGAAGAGAAATACAAGTAAGAATGAAATGGTTAGGGCAATAAGATCATGATTATTTGTTTAGTATTTTGAAATAAAACTTGGGTCCTAAGGTCTTCCAATCCTAGGGTCTCGATCCTACAGGCAACACTATGCTCTGATACCATTTTGTGACGCCCCACCTTTGGACTAAGGCGGAACACCTGTGTTATGTGCTATTCCCTGGATCAATGATAGCACCACAGAACAAAATATAGTATTCATCACATAGTATCGAGATTACACGCAGATCTAGATACATAGGTCTCACGATTATTACAAGTCTTTGGTCTTATAGACCGAATAAGGAAAACAGAGTTCAACTTAAGCACAACGAAATTATAATTGTAGCGAGCCTCCATCTTCAGCATGCGCCACAGGCAGTCATGTTGGTATGTAGACTCGAGATCCTAACACTTCACTCATCATCGGAAGAACCTGCACATTTGATTATGCAGCCCCAAGTATGGGGGTCAGTACAATGATGTACTAGCAAATGACACTTATTTGGTGGCGGTTGTGAAAGATCTAGCTACATGCTATTTGGCTGGTGGATCTCTGGGCTAGATTTGCATAAAGCCAATTTTGTCCTATTTTAAGTCAAGATTTTAAATTCAAAGATTTTATTTTGAAGGGTTGATATAACCCCCAAATACTACATAGTTGCAAGTTATGTAGCAATGGGCGCAATTCAACAAAGTTGGAACCTCAGGCACCACCACCCCTCGGAGTGTATGGACCTTAGTTCCGACCTAGGGTTTCTAGACAAAATTTTAATAATTCAGAATCGGTGATGAGATTATTCCGTACATTCCATGTCTAGAGACTCAATTGTCCATAACCGAGGACACGGCTAATCGATTAGATTTAAACACCTTGCAAGGGTTGTGCACTTTCACCTTACGATTCATTTTATGCCCATACATAAAATGAAACGAGACCTTTTAGAAGGAGAGGACAACTAACTTGGCAAGCACCGTTCCCAACCTACAATTCAACTACCACCACTTCTTGCCGACAAGTTGCACTCCCACATTCTAATCAGTCAAGACAGAGCCCATAATGTCATAAGGCTGCACTGGAAGTACACTAAGCATGGAAGACATAGCCATCTCTTTGTTCCTGGGTGGCCATCCCGAGCGGTATTCTGTTCCCACATCCTCTTATGAGGCTTGCGTCCCAGAACCCACCTACCTCGCCTCATCTTATCAAACCATTCCACCCAGGTGTTTCATTTTAGTTGAAGTTCTTAACTTTTCACAAAACACTTTTCAAGTGATCTTAGCATGGCGTCAATATTAACAAAGTATTTAGCATCCTATCAGGTGGGGTTTGAGGGATAGCTACACACTACTAGGATCTAAGCATTTGATAAAACGGTTGAGTAAAGCACCTATCATGCATACTACAAGAGGTGAATATATTAATGCATAAGTAAAGTGGGTAGGGAACATGTGTGTCACTTGCCTTGGTAGCAGCTTGCACACTCACAACAGTTACAATAGTAGCCTTGCTCCTCTTCACAATCTATTCAATCCAAACAATCAAGCAATCAATATTCTATTTCTAATGACAATCATAGACATGTATGCATGTGTGCATGTATGCAAATGACATTTTAATTTCACACACTATGTGAGTGTGTGAAAAGGTTGTAAGGGTGGAACAAGAGGCTTTTGAAAACAAGTGTGATGTTAGAAAGGATTTTAATAATTAAATAACAAGGTATTAACAAAAGGGGTATTTGATGCATCAGGATAGTACTTTAGAAAATTTAGTTCTGGTTGGTACTGTCCTGCAAAAATAAGTCTGAGCTACCACTGGTGGGGTGACAGTAACTTGAGGCTACTGCAAGTGGTTTCACTCAAAAATAGTTTTTAGAAATCAATTGGTAAAGAAAAAGGTGATTTGAACATTTTTTACAGTAGCAAGTTTGTGCACGTCTTAACTTTGAAAGCTTTTGCTTCTGGAGTGTTCTAAATGTTCCAAGGATTCCATAGACTACAAATTTGTAGCATTTGGACTCACAGAACAAAAGTTATGAATTTATTTTGAATCCAAGGGTTTGATTCAGATCTGACAATGGATTCAAAATGAACCCATAAAATAATAAGTTTTATTGAATCATTGGATTCTACACATCCTAAGGATTCCAATGAGGTATCATTTGCAATTTTTGGTTAAGTATTTTAATTTCTATCAATTTTACAAGATTTGAACAAGATCTGGTTTGAAAATCTAATTCGAAATCGTTTTAAGTCAGAGAAGGCCACGTGGCGCTCTGTGATTTGTCGGTACCGGTTCGTGCGGATCAGCTCCGTGGTGCGTTGGATTAAAATGAATCTGGACGGATCCGATCGATCCATACCCCTTTGGATAAGTGGATCCCTCAGATCCAGTGGATCTTGATCTAACGGACAGGATTAATGGAGGGGAGAAGCTCACCGGGGTGTTAGGGTTCCGTCGAGGTCCGCCGGCGAGGCGCACTGGGAGTTGATCTCCGGCGAGCTCCGGTGGTCTCTGGCACTGGAGAAATCGTGGACGGTGTGCAGGGCTTCACGAAGAAGACGACTGCATGGTCTGCGTGCTCGAATGGGTCCTGCTGCGAGGGCGACGGGCAGCTGGAGGCGTGCGGTGCGCAGGTGAGCTTTGGCCGTGGACAGGCTGCTCGATTCCCTGCGATAAAATTAAAGAGAATGGGTCGGGGAGGTGTGCGAGTGCAAGGGAAAGAGAGGGGGACCGAAATCGAGCGGCGGGGTACCTCGTTGGTGACGGAATCGTCCTCGAACGGCGGCAGAACTGCGGGCCTCCGGTGAGAAATCGGAGCGGCCTGGCGGCGTCTCGTGCAGGGGGATGAAAGGGAGATGGGGGAGGAGGCTACGGGCTACTTATAGCCGCGGGGATGCGTCGATTATGGCAGGGAGTAAAAGGAATTGAAGAGGGGAGGGAGGAGTTACTGGAAACGGTCACCGGCGGGAGTTTCGGTCCAAGCTTGAAGACGACCTTGCCCTGACGAAGGGGTCCCACCAGTCAGTGAGAAGAAGGGAAGGGAGAGGGTACCGGTTCGGTTAAGAGGCTTCCTGGGCCGCGGGCTCTTTTCTCGGTTGGGCTGAAAGGGTTCCCCAGGGTCCGTTTTAAAATTTTATTTCTTCTTTCTCCTTTTCCTTTTCTGGATTTCTATTTTGAGTTTTGAAAGAGTTCTTTTATTCAGATTTAAGTAAAATCAAAGCTGACCACTTCTTGTCTTTAAAAGTGTGTTTAGAAGCTAAAAACCAGAGGTTTTGTAATAAGATGGAAGAAGAAATAATTTGTGAGAACTTTGGAAATAGATTCCAATTAAATAGGAAGTTAAGATTAATATCTTCCCACTATTTGGTTTTTCAAGAGAAATTTACTACAGGGTAATATGACATAGCTCCATAACAATGGAGCTCATTTTAAAATACTTTCTTTCTGAAATCCCTTTTGTTTCTAAAATTGGGGTAAAAGGCATTTGAAACAATATTCTTTGAGGGATAAGATTCAAAACTTTGGAAAAGACCTTGAAATGCAATATGCCATGAATGCATGATGAAATTTTTAATCTTGAAAAAATCTGGGTCGTGACAACTGGGCCGGCATATGCAGTGAGTGCAGTATTCCGAAGCAGAGATAAAGGCAAAGGCAAAATGTACCAAGAGATTGTGCCAGTATACCCGGGGACTGCTCCGGCATACCCGGGGACTGATCCATTTGTCCCGGGGACTTCGCAGCCCATGGAGATCGATTATGTGTTGGTCGAAGTGATGGAGATAGATCAGGCATTGTTCGCTGTCAGGGAAGTGCCTTCATGGGCGCGTCCTATCATGGACTTCTTGGTAGATGGCCAAGTGCCGGCGGATGAAACAGAGGCACGTCGGGTTACAAGGAGATCCAAAGGATATACCATCATAAACAAGGAAATATACAAGAGAAGTGCCACCGGAGTATTGCAGAAATGTGTTGAATCTGCTGAAGGCCTGGAGATGCTCCGAGAAATTCATCAGGGGGAGTGTGGTCACCACGCCTCATCCAGAGCACTTGTGGCAAAAGTATTCCGGCATGGATTTTACTGGCCGACGGCACTGCAAGAGGCAGAAGACTTGGTCCGGAAATGCAATGGGTGTCAGATGTATGCCCACCAGATTCATCAGCCGGCATCAGCGTTGAAGACTATCCCGATAACCTGGCCCTTTGCTGTTTGGGGCCTGGATATGGTCGGGGCTTTTAAGCCGGCAAGGGGAAAGATGACCCATATTCTGGTCATGGTGGATAAGTTCACCAAGTGGATTGAGGTGAAGCCTATAAGCAAGTGTGATGGCCACACAGCAGTGAAGTTCTTAAACGATATAATTTTGAGATATGGTGTTCCTCATAGCATCATCACCGACAATGGGTCGAATTTTGTCCAAGGGCCATTGGCCAGATTCTGTGAGGAGGTCGGAATCCGGCTAGACATTGCATCTGTAGCTCACCCTTGTACCAATGGCCAAGTAGAGAGGTCAAATGGACTAGTGTTATCCGGCATAAAACCCCGGTTGATAGAGCCACAAGAGAAAACTCCGGGATGTTGGCTAGATGAATTGCCGGCAGTGCTTTGGAGTTTGAGGACAACTCCGAATAGGTCAACAGGCTATACGCCATTTTTTCTTGTGTATGGAGCAGAAGCCGTGCTTCCAACAGATGTAATACATGATGCACCAAGAGTGGTGCTATATACTGAGGAAGAGGCTAAAGAAGCCAGGGAAAATGATGTTGATTTGCTAGAAGAAGCAAGAGAAATAACACTGTCAAGAACAGCAGTATATCAGCAGAACCTCAGACGCTATCATGCGCAAAAGGTGAATCCAAGGAGATTCCAAGAGGGAGATCTAGTGCTTCGGCTAAAGCAAGGCACAGCAGGCCGGCATAAGCTAACTCCTCCGTGGGAGGGGCCATTCATTGTGAGCAGAGCCCTGCACAATGATGCCTATTATCTTATAGATGCGCAGGCCCCCAAGAAGGACAAGGTGGACAGGTCCGGAGAAGAAACCAAGCCACCATGGAACATAGCCCTACTCCGTCCCTTTTACTCCTGAGCAGCATAATGTATGTATTTCCATTCTTGCTTTGTGTGCCGGCGCTTTATGCCGGCACAAGACTAATGAATGAAGTGTCGGTATCCCGAAGAGATCTGGCACTGCCTCCGAGATATATTGTTGTTTATTGTCAGTTTTTGTTTATATGCCGGCTGGCTTGATTTGAATGTTTCCTATGTCGGTCTAGTAGTGTGTCGGCACCAAAGGCCGCTCTTCGACTCAGCTGCTGTCCGAAACCCGGCTTCATGGCTAGCAAGAGTAGATGCCGGAGATTGTCTACACATGGAAAACGGCTAAGGAAATATAGAGCAAGCGAACCGACACTTATGTTATTGCTAAAGTTAAAACTTGAAATGTCGAATGATTTGAAGTCTAAGTTTCAAAGTTGAAGTACTGTATGTTTAATGAAGCAACCTTGAGACTCATAAGTCAAAAGCCAAAAGAGGTAGACAAGTAGCCAAGGTTGTGGAGTTAGGGAAACAGGAAAACAAACTCGGTGACTTAGCCGAAAGATGATCCGGCATTGATAAATAAGCAAACCAAGTTAAAACTTGTTCAGGTAGCAAACCAGAGGGAAATTAAACGTGTATATTACATCTGCACCCGGCATACCGGGGATCTAATAAAGCTTAAAGTTTTTGATACTGCATAGTTCAAGAGGCCGGGGTGGAAGCAGAGCCGCCGGCGGGTGGAGCTGTGGCAGTAGAGACGTCGGCTTCAGGTGTGCCGGATCCAGCAGACGGAATGGAGCCATCACCTCCGGCCGGGACAGATCCCTATTCTGGAACTTCAGTGTTGGCTTCTTCAGCTTCTTCTTGGTCTTGGCTGGAGTCGGAGCCCTCTGCATCGACGGCGTCCTTGGCATCATCCTCCTTCTTCTCCGGCTCGCGGATGTCCCGGACAAAGCCTTCGGTGTCAGCGTAGTCCACATAGCTGTGGGCCAATTCCTGCCGATGCCGGATATGTTCCGGATCCGTGGTCCAGATAGATCCTTCGCGCACAGTGCGCAAAGTCTCCAAGTCAGCTTTTTCGTACCAGGAGAGGAAGTAGGTGAGAGCTTCATCAGCTCCCACCCGTGCGCCGAAATCCCGCCATTCTCGGAGGCGAACCTTGGAAAGCTGCAGATCGTTGCCGAGATCAACAGGGTCAGTGGGCGTCCTTTGTCCCGGCCAGAGGGCGGAGTATGCTTCCTGAGCGCCAAGGAAGAGATCTTCGGTGTAGGAGGTCATGGCGTTCTTCCGGGCTTGCAGGGCCACCAGCTGTTCCGACATGTCCCAGTTGGCCGAGTCAACCGGAACACCCCGGACCACTCGATCCAACTGCAGAGCCTTCTCAACGTCTTCGACGGAAGCAGGAAACATGTCTAAAAATAGAAAGTATGTTAGCAACAGGAACATATGTCGGCGTAAAGGTTATGCTAGAAAAGATCATGCTATGTCGGGCAGGATAAGGGAAAAGGATTCGAAGCTTACTGGCGAGTTCGGCATTGAGCTGGGCAATTGCAACTTCCCATTTGGTGGCCTGCTCCTTCAGGCCGTTCAGTTCTGCGTGGGCGTTGGATGCGTCGGCTTCTGAAGTGACGAGCAGCTCCTGGGCTTTCTTAAGTTGGCCCTCCCTTTGTTCCTTCTCCTCCAGAAGCTCAGCAACCCGGCCCTTTAGCTGCTCAACCTCAGCTTTGTGGGCGGCATCCCGGTCGTCCAACTGCTTGGCCACATCCACTGAGGGCGTACAGTCCTGGTGGCGTGCCTCCAGTGCAGCTTTCTCATCTGCAAGGATTTGAAGTTAAAAGAATGTGAAGATAGAAAACAGTGACAAGAATTAAAGGATTTGAAGTACAAGTTCAGTAGTAAAAGATCAGCAGAATCCGACATACCGGTCAGCTCCTTCACCCTCTGAAGAAGCGCGGTGACTTGCTCTTCAGTGGTAGCTGAAATATGTCGGCAAAGAGTTTATGTGTCGGCAAGAGAAATATTCTGAAGTAAAAGAAGGCAAGGCATCCGGCATATATGGGGATGTCGGTTGAGTTTAGCTTTCTGGCGCAGTTCCAGCCGAAGCTTGCTATGCGCGTCAGATAACTTCCGATGCTCACACACCAAGTTATGGTACATGTCGGCGCGTGCGTTGTTCATACGCTGCAAAAGTGTTAGGATTTGAAAGGTTATGAGAGAAGTCTAAAACATAACAGTACAATTGAAGATTATATGAAGTGTTCATCCTGTTGAAGACCCGGCACAGGTGTTGCGCACCTATCCCGGCCCTCGGTGACAAGGATTTGAAGCTCGAATTAATCTTATATCTCGGTCAAGAGGATTTGAAAATTGCTTAAGATGTTAGTTTGTTGAAGACCCGGCACAGGTGCTGCGCACCTATCCCGGCCCTCGGTGACTAGGATTTGAAGCTCAGATCGAGCTTATATGCCGGACAGTTAATTGGAAAACAGCTAAGTGCAAAAGGTATTGGAAAATCTCGGATGTCCGTATCCCGGACAGCCGACATTTTCGGGGAATGGGGGATATATATATAGAAAAGACTTACGTTGGTGGCGTCGGCCAGAAGGTGAAGTCTTTGCTGGATGCTGAGAAGCTCGCTGGCAATAGGAATGGGCTTCGCGGCCAGGATATCAGCAGGATTGCCAGTAGCCAAAGCTTCGGCCAACTTCTTATTCTTGGAGTCAGCAGTGTCCATACTGTCGGCGTCATTCCACTTGATGCAGTGCTCCTTAAGAGATCCAAGGCTCTTGTCACTTTTCGTCAGCAAGAAGACGCGGCCCTCAAGTTCCGGCGTATCAAAGAAGCTGGGCCGGGCTGCTGCTTTGCCAATATGGAGTGCCAGGGCAGAGCTGGGCCAGGCTGCTGCTTTAGCAGGTGCAGTAGCAGTGGATTGTGTGCCGAACTTGGTCTGCTTGATCTTGAGAGTGCCGGACTTGGCCGGGACAGAGGTCTTGGCCGGGGCAGAAGTCTTCTCAGTTGCTGGAGTTTTAGGGGCTGCTTGTTCCGGGGCGGCCGATGTAGCTTGGCCAGCAGAGGCAGGTGCCGGATCAGTCCGGACCTCCGGCACTTCAGGGGCTTTGCCTTTATCTATGCCGGCGCTCTTGTTGCCTGCGCCGGCATCTTCAGTAGTCCCGGCGCCGCTGGTGGGCGCGCCGGCGTTAGGGGCATCTTGTTGGGCTCCTGTGTCCATGTGGACATCAGAAGCCGAAGGATCCTGTTGAGCCCCCGAGTCCATGTGGACGTCGGGGGCAGAGTTGTCTTGCTCCGGCGGAGGATCGTCCTTCACCGGGGAAGTGGTTTTATCGGGCGCAGGCGAAGATGCCGGCGCCGGGGAGGTGGTGTGGCTTGCAGAGGGTATGTCGGGGGTGGCAGTGGCCGCCGGCCTTTCAATGTTGGGGCTGGCACTTGAGCTGGAAGCATGTTCCGGCGCAAGCGGAGCCCTGAAAGAGAGAAAACACCAAGTTAGTAATCAAAGAGAGAAATATGTTGGAAATGATGCAAATGAAAGAAACTTACCCCGAGGCGACGGGTCTTTGCCTTTTGGGCAGGGGCACGCCAACCTTCTGTCTTTTCGGTGGCTGGGGTGTGTCAGGCTGTGGCTTCACGCCTCGCTTCCGGCCGGCACGTCCGCCGGTGGAAGGAGGTCCCTGGTTCAAAGGGGCGGCGTCGACAACCATGTCGTCCGGGATAGCTGAGGACGGCATAGGATAAGCAAAAGGTGTGGTAGGAAAGGCATATGCAAGTGGTGTTGGGTCGTAATACATCAGGATCTCCTCGTCAGAGTCATCCTCACTCCGGGCTTGAGTGGAATGCCGGGAGGAAGAGTCCTTACCCGCAGCAGAGGCAGCACGGGTGTTCCTAGGCAGCTTGTCCCAATGATCTGGGTCTTCGGGGTCCGCAGCAGTGCGATATGCAACTATGGTGATGCGGGAGTTCTCCATAGTCTGGAAGCTGAATTTCTGCATAAGAGCAAGGTCAATGGGTCAGAAACAAGAGATATGCCGGTGCAAGAAGTATGTCGGATCAAGCATGATAAATATCGGAAGATAGAAGTATGTCGGCCTAGGTGTCTGTATGCCGGGCAAGGGCTTATGTGTCGGAGAAAGGGGTTTACCGTAGGTGCGGGGCGATCCCGGATGTAAGGTTCCAGTCCCCAGGCAAAGGTGGCCTGGGAGGACTTGCAGATGTCCTTGATCCGACGCAGGATCTCGGCCGGGGTCAGCTCGTGTGTGGAGTGCCGCATGGGGTCCATGGGCCCGCTCGTTTGGCATATCTTGTGTGGCCGGCGCTGGAGAGGAGAGACACGCCGGCTGATAAAGCATGCCACCAAGTCCTGAGGAGTGAGGCCCTCGTCCCGCAGCTCACCCTTAACCCAGTGGAGGGCGTTAACCGGCCCGACGGTGGTCTTCGGGTTATACGTCCAGTTCTTCATCGCCAAGGGTGGCTCATCCACGAATGGCGGCAAGTTGAGCAGATCAACGTCGGTGGTGTTCTTGACGTAGAAGAAGCTCTTTTGCCACTTCTTGCAAGACTCGAGCAGTTCCACCTTGGGGAAGTCCGAGCCCTTCCGGGACATAATGGTGGCCGCGCCGCATTGGGTCATGGGGCGGTCCTTCTTCTCCTGGGCCATCTCCGGCGGGTCATCCTTGGACCGGGGCGGTTCTTGGACAACTTGCTTCCGCAGTTGGAAGTACTTGGCCCAAGCTTGGGTGAAGGCTTCTATGCCGGCGAAGCCTTCGCAGAAGGCAGCGAAGTCAGAGAGGATCATCACCGCGTTGGCCGAGATATGGTGAGGCTGCAGATCGTAGGCGTCGAGGAGGTCCCGGAAGAAATCTGATGCCGGCAGACCGAAGCCCCGCTCGAAGTGTGCAATAAACACGATGCGCTCGCCGGGTTCAGGTGCCGGCACAGTCTCTCCCGCCGGTAGCCGGCATGCAACGCCGTCCAGAACTCGTCTGGTGGTGGTTACCCAGGATATGTCGGCCGGGGTCACCTCCGACCCCTCCCAGCCGGAGCGTCCTTGGAGTTGGGCCGAGTTATCCTCCTCCGAAGCCGAGGTGGCCGTCATACTTGAAGAAGCCATCTTGGTGGCCGGGACAGGGCGTGAGAGCCGGAGTCCCGTGGTGTTAGTCCTATCAAGATCAGAGAGAAGAGGGAAGTTAGTCCCTCCGGCATACCAGTCTCACAGAAGTTAGTAGAAACTAAAGATCTACCATCGCGGTCAAAATAGGAAATAATCATGGGTAAATTCCTACGAGAAGAACATCAGTGAACTACTAAAGAGCGTCACTGGCAATGCTAATCGAATCCGTGAGACACTAAGCACAGAAGCTACCGGAGATCTAAGTGAACACGGTTACCGAGGCAGAGAAGGAGAAGAACAGTGGAAAACGAAGAACTCACCGAAGATCAAGCGGCGGCGCTGGAATGGCGGAAAGCTCCCAGAAGAAGATTCAACTTCCCCCGGTACAGTGCGGAAGAGATGCGGCGGCGGCAGTGTCATCGGCGAAGGTGTCGGACGTCGTTGAGCGTCGGCGCTGGCGTGGAGCAAGTCGACGGCGGCGCGGGTTCTCTGTTCTCTCGGTCCGGCGGTGGAGCGCAAGGGACAGAGGAACGGAGGAAGAAGACGATGGTGTGGGGTAAAAAGGAGAGGTTTGCCCCCGCCGCCCTATTTATACATCGCCAGGTGAGGGTCGTGGGGGTGGTAGTGCTACACTACCCCGACCGTTTCTGCGGCAAGTCGCCACGTGGCGGTATGGAGTGGGGCGGCGGTTCGTATAACCGTGCCACTACGCAATGATGGCGAGAGTTAAATACACTGTGAACCGTCACATCGTGTGACCGTTCGTGGTGGCAGGGCAGTTGCAAGTTTCGATGCAAATTGTCGGACTTGGCTTCTTAAGGAAGTCTCACCTATGTGCCGGCCAAACTGTCCGGGAAATAAGTTCCGTCCGGAATACCCCCGGGACCGGCCGGATTAACCTTTGGAAAAGGAACAGGAGCCGGTGTATGCGTGGGGGTCTGGCATATAATCGGATTGCCGGCGTATAACACAGGGCCGGCGTATAATGAAAAGGTGATATGTTGAACCTGTCAAGGCTCCACAGTTGAGACTGGGGAACCTCGACAGCTTTGGGGACTAGTGTCGGGGGGACGACCCCCCGGTAGGGTCAAGAGACTAGAAAGAGACAAGGAATATAGTTCACTTTATGTCGGTTGATCAAGTTTAGGTCTGGCCGGAATATAAGAGTGTCGGCCAGACCGACATATTAGTGTATCCCGGATAAAGCTCAGATATGTCGGTATACCCGGGATACTTACTGAGGAGTGCCGGCATCTGCATAGATATGTCGGCCTAACTTATTTGATATGATGTGCAGGAGCAGGGAGGCCGGATTACCCGACCTTCATAGGTCGTTGATCCGGCATATAGGTCCAGGATATGGCCAACGGTCATATCCGGGATATATAAGTCAACCAAGGTGTCATGTCCCTACAATCAAGGAGAGATTCTGCCAAGTATGGAGGGAGATCATGTTGACAGGGCGCACAGTGGTGGTTTATCTACCCTCACTGTGCGCCAGTACAACCCTTACCTCACAGTGGTAAGGTCCCAGTCCAAGAAGTACAAGGTACAGGGATGTGGAGTCCCATCGAGAGCAATCAGGGGCAAAGTCAAGGGTCTCAGCCATCGTCAGCATGTCCTGTTTGGAGTGTAGTTGGTGTCTCCTGGTCTCATGTGACCGTTGTAACCCTGGCCACCACTATATAAGGTGGCACAGGGTGCCCTAGTAAGAGGTGGGTGATTCAGTGTTCCTACACTTAGCAGTTTATCTTCCTTCTCTAGCAGAGAGCTTGGAAGCACCATTGTTGTGTACTCCATCGATCCAAATATATAACCAGTAGAGCAGGAGTAGGGGTGTTATCTCCTTACGAGAGCCCCGAACCTGGGTAGATCTGTGTTCCTTCCTGTCGTGCTTTTTAGCTCGTTCCCCTCTCCCGAATCCTCCAGCATCTAGTTCGGCCCCCGTTTAAGCCATCCCATGGCATATGTTGTTTCACCACGACGACAATTGCTGCTTATTTCAATTATGAAATATGGCAGATGGACGTCAAAACCTCCTTTCTCAATGGCAACATTGAAGAGGAATTGTACATGGTACAACCAAAGGTTTTTATTAATCCTAAGAATTCTAATAAAGTATGCAAGCTTCAGAGGTCCATGATGTCTACGCACGCGTCTGTTCTTGTAGACAGTGTTGGGCCTCCAAGTGCAGAGGTTTGTAGAACAGCAGCAAGTTTCCCTTAAGTGGATCACCCAAGGTTTATCGAACTCAGGGAGGAAGAGGTCAAAGCTATCCCTCTCAAACAATACTGCAATTACAATACAGAAAGTCTCTTGTGTCCCCAACACACCCAATACACTTGTCAGATGTATAGGTGCACTAGTTCGGCGAAGAGATAGTGAAATACAAGCGGTAGTGATGATTATAAGTAGTAAATGTAATCTGAAATAAATATCGCTGCAAGCAAACATGTAACAAAACTGAAAGGAAACGGTGTGCAATGCTTGGAAACAAGGCCTAGGGATCATACTTTCACTAGTGGACACACTCCCAACAAATATAACATAATTGAACCAATAGATACTATCATCAATATGCAACTCAAAACAATTCTCCAATGGAAAACGAACACTAATTATGTGTAGGGCTACGAAGCACTCCTCAAAGTCCGTATGTACCCAAACTAGATTGTTCCACACTATCACCGTGAACGCACTAGATGGTTCCAACAAACACCAACAATTCATAGAGACATTAACCAAAAAGATACACATGATGCACACACTAGTCACCTTTACACCATGATACGAGGTATCTCCGGAGAGTACAATAATAAAGCATAGGAGTAGCATAATATCTGAATAATAACATCTACCAATTCAACTAGATACAAAGCTCATGATCACATAAAGATCACATCATGGGAGAGAGAGGTGAACCACATAGCTACCGGTAGAGCCCTTAGCCCCGGGGGAGAACTACTCCCTCCTCATCATAGGAGACAGCAAGGTTGATGGAGATGGCGGTGAGGTTGATGGAGACGGCGGAGACGGCGATGGAGACCGATAGAGATGGCTCCGGGGGCACTTCCCCGTCCCGGCAGGGTGCCGGAACAGAGACTTCTGTTCCCCGAAATTTGTCTTCGACGGCGGCGGAGCTGCGGAACTGTTCTGGAAAAAACGCCAATCGATTTAGGGTTTTCTATCGGGAGGCTTCTTATAGGCGAAGGGGCATCGTCAGAGGTGGACCAGGGCGGCCTCACCATGGGTGCGCGCGGCCAGGGGCTGGGCCGCGCCCCCCTATGGTGTGGGCAGCCTCTGGCCCCTCTCTGGCTCCAGTTTGGTCCTCGTCCTTCGTCCGGGAAAAATAGGAGTTTCTGAACTTGTTTCGTCCAATTCCAAGAATATTTCCTGTGTAGCTTTTCTGAAACACAAAAACAGCAGAAAATAGGGAACTGGCACTATGGCATCTTGTCAATAGGTTAGTTCCAGAAATCGCATAAAAATGCCACGAAGTGTAACGAAACACAAGGCAAATGGTGTAAAAACAAGCATGGAGCATAAAAAATTATAGATACATTTGAGACGTATCAGTCCATCTATGGACTAAGGCAAGCATCTCAGAGCTGGAATCTTTGTTTTGATGAGGTCATCAAAGGTTTTGGATTTCTCCAGAACACCGAAGAGTCCTGCATTTACAACAAGATGAGTGGGAGCTCAGTATCATTCCTAGTATTATATGTGGATGACATATTGCTGATAGGGAATGATGTAAAAATGCTTAACAGTATGAAGGAATATTTGAACAGCAACTTTTCAATGAAAGATATGGGTGAAGCTTCATACGTATTGGGCATTAAGATCTATACAGATAGATCAAGGCGCCTATTAGCGTTGAGTCAAAGTACTTACCTTGACAAGGTTTTGAAGAGGTTAAAAATGGAAAACTCCAAAAAGGGAGATTTGCCAGTTGTCAAGGGAACATCGTTGAGTGTGACTCAAAGCCCATCAACAGAAAAGGAGAAGAGTGAGATGTCTGACATCCCCTATGCCCTACCCAAAGCTATAGGCTCCATCATGATTGCTGTGCAAAGTACTATACCTGATGTAGCATTGGCTCTTAGTTTGACGAGCCATCATCAAGATAACCCTGGTGCAACTCATTGGAAAGTAGTTAAAGGTATCCTGAAGTACTTGAGAAATACTAAGGACATGGTTCTGGTTTATGGTGGAAATGAAGAAGAGCTCAGCATAAAGGGTTATGTTGATGCTAGTTTTGACACCAACCCAGATAATTCAAAGTCTTAAACAGGGTATGTATTTATGTTGAATGGAGGAGCAGTGAATTGGGGGAGCTGCAAGCAGGACTTAGTGGCTCATCTACAATGGAGTCAGAGTATATGGCCGCCTCCGAAGCGGCTAATGAAGGATTTCGACTACACAAGTTTGTCATCGAGGTTGGGGTGTTTCCGAACATGGGCGACCATGTGGACATTCTATGTGACAACACCGCCGCCATCGCCAACACCAGAGAGCTTAGAGCTCATTCCGTAGTTAAACATATACTGCAACAATACCATGTCATAAGAGATTATGTAAGAGATGGTAAAGTCAGAGTTTGTAAAGTACACATGGATCTGAATTCAGCAGACCCATTGACG
Source organism: Dactylis glomerata (assembly GCA_007115705.1). Lineage (NCBI taxonomy): Eukaryota > Viridiplantae > Streptophyta > Magnoliopsida > Poales > Poaceae > Dactylis > Dactylis glomerata. The sequence goes on along the minus strand of QXEO01000450.1, from coordinate 189,281 downwards.
AAGCCTCTTCCATGGGCAAAGTTCGATCATTACCGAATGTAAACTAGATTATTTGTACTCTAGTGCAAGTGGGAGACTGAAGGAGCTATGCCCTAGAGACAAATAATGAAAGTATATTTTTTGTGTCATATCTCATTTATTCATAATATTATATGTCATGCTATAACTGTATTAAGCGGAAACATTAATACACGTGTGACGTATATGAAAAGGGCCCTTGGTTAACTCTAGCTAACCAGCTCATGTGTCATCTGATGATCAAAGTTTCCTAGTCATGGGCAAATGCACCAATGAATGATGAGGTCATGTAGAACATGCTGGATAGCACCCAAAGCAATGTTAATGCACTTAGATCAGTCACAAAGTTCAACACTGCATATAACTAAGAAACAAAGTAATCAGTTCCTTAAACCATGAGGTCATGATGGTGCGGTGTTAAGGCACCCAGTTGGGAACCCCAAGAGGAAGGTATGAGGAGGACATCAGCAAGTTTCCCTCAGTTGTGAAACCAAGGTTTATCGAACCAGTAGGAGAAAGCCAAACTTCAGAGGGTGATGCTTGCTAGCTTTGCGACACTTCGGACAGCGGCGCCAGAAGAATACTATCGGCGTGAAGCTTTTCACCAGCAGCAACGTGGAACCTGCACACAACACAACCAAGAACTTTGTCCCCAACTTACGATGAGGTTGTCAATCTCACCGGTTTCCTGTAAACAAAGGATTGAGCGTATCGAGTGGTAAAAGGTAATAGTTTGCAAGAATGTAAACAGAGCGAGTAAAAGTAAACGGTAATAGCAATGTAAAGGAAATTGGACTCGGTCCATAGTTCACTAGTGGTGTCTCTCCATAAGATAAATAACAACATGCTGGGTAAAAAAATTACAGTTGGGCAATTGATAGAGTAAAGATAACGTACATATGTCATGAGGATCACTATGAGATTCACTCTGGGCATTACGACAAAATACATAGACTGCCATCCAACTGCATCTATGACTAAAAATCCACTCGCGGGGAGTCATCCGAGTACCCCTTGAGTATTAAGTTGCGAACAACAGATAATTGCATTAAGAAAAGTGCGTAATGTAAAGAAAGCAAATGTCCTTGGACACAAGAATATTGTTTTCTCCCTAGTGGCAACAACACATCTACTACCTTAGGGGTTTCTATCACTCCCCCAGATTACTAGAGGCATGAACCCAACTATCGAGCATAAATACTCCCTCTTGGAGTCACTAGCATCTACTCGGCCAAGATATCTACTAGCAACGGAGAGCATGCAAGATCATAAATAACATAGAGATAACATAAGATATATAATTCAGCACATCAACTTAACATAGTACCAATACTCATCGGATCCCAACAAACACAACATGTAGAATTAGATAAAGATGATCCTGATCATGTAGGGCAGCTCACAAGATCTAAGCATGAAGCACATGGCGGAGGAGACAACCATCTAGCTACTGCTATGGACCCGTAGTCCAAGGTAGACTACTCACACATCACTCAGGAGGCGACCATGGTGGTGGCGAAGGCCTCCGGCAGGGTGCCGGGAAGAGCTCCTAGATCCTCCCGATCTCGCGACAACGACGGCGGCGGCTTGCAGTATGTTTCGAGGAAAAGCCATCCATCCTTTAGGTTTTCCCATAGAGGGGAATTTATAGGCGAAAGGGCAACATCAAGAGGTGGCCCAGCTGGCCTCACCCCTGGTGGCGCGGGCCAGGGGTAGGCCGCGCCACCCTAGGGTGTGGCTGGCTCCTGGCCCCCCTTCGTCTTATCTTCGGACTTCGTGATGCTTCTGGAAAAATAGAAGGTTTGGCTTTTGTTTCGTCCAATTCCGAGAATATTTCCTGTGTAGCTTTTATGAAACACAAAAATAGCAGAAAACAGGGAACTGGGAATTGGCACTGTGGCATCTCGTTAATAAGTTAGTTCTGGAAAATGCATAAAAATGCCACGAAGTGTAACAAAACACAAAGCAAATGGTGTGTAAACAAGCATGGAGCATCAAAAATTATAGATACGTTTGAGACGTATCAAGCATCCCCAAGCTTAACTCCTGCTCGTCCTCGAGTAGGTAAGTGATAACAAAAGAATAAATTTTGAGGTGACATGCACCATCACAATCTTGATCAACTATGTAAAGCATTGAGTGCTGGGATCAAAGAACTTAAAACATGGGCATAAAAGACATAGTCTTGACAATAAAACTTAGCAACCATGTTATAACATGAAAAGAAACACAAACGAAAGATCATGAATAATGAAACAATGAAAGTCAAATGTGTGTTCAAATCATACGGAAAAACATATCAAGTGGTTTTCAGCTTGTCCTTCATGGAATAGCAAAACATAAATGCATAGGAAACCTTCAAGTTTAAAAGGGCGACTAGATACAAATGATTTAAGAACACGCAAAACCAAAATCATGAATCAATCAATAATAAACTTTGGGACTATGCACATTATACTCAGAATGACAACTATGCTCTCTTAGACGGTGCATAAAGGTAGAAGGTGGAGACTCAACATAAAAGTAAAAGAAAGGCCCTTCGCAGAGGGAAGCAGTGATTAAACATGTGCTAGAGCTTTTCATTTGTAAAACAGAGAGATAAAAATTGGTTTTGAGAGGTGGTTGTCTTTGTCAATGACTGGTAATGGGGTTCTTACTATCTTCCATACAAAAATGAAGCAAGTTTTTGAGAGAGAGATTGGCACTTTGGTGCTCTTTTATAAAGCTTGGCACTCCTCCCCACCTTTTTCCTTTCACAAACCATGGCCAACCGATTCCATCGGGTGCCCACCAACATTCACATACCATGGAGGAGTGCATTTTTTTCTTTCTTTTTTCCCTTTTTTTCTTTTTGGAATAAAACAATATGGAAGATAGCAAATCCGACAACTACGTCCCCATGAGCTGAAAACAGTGTCACAAAACGAGAAGTATTTTGAAGGTTTTTTTGAAAGGTAGCACATGAAAATTTACTTGGAATGACTTGCAAATACCATGCATAGGAATTTATAGTGGGCACTTTGGAATAACTTAGTTTTTGGGAGTTGGATGCATGAGTAGAGCTCATACTCAGTACAAAATGAAGGCTAGCAAAAGACTGGGAGCGACCAACTAAGAGAGCAATAACGGCCATAATCATGCATAGCGACAAAACATTATTAAAAGAAGCATAAAGTGGCATCACAAGTCCAAAACCAAATGATCATAGAGGCTTATGGCAACTTGTTAGAGTCAAACATGTTGTAAGCGTGCGCCAAGTCAACCCAAATAAAGCATCAAGGAGAAAACCAAATAAATGCTTCCATATAATAAAAACAACGCATGATTTTTTTCAAAGGCTCATTAAGCAATCTCAGTCATTTGAGACAAGTCATGCTACAGCAAAAATCACTAAGCATACTGTCAAAACAACATCAAGAATGGCATGCAAAAGTCTAAGCCGCAGTCTAAACAAGCTCCCTTTTTTTTGTACCACTTTTTGCATGAAACTTTTTCTCTTTTCTAACACCATTCAAACCTTTTTGAAACAACTCTTTTGATGAATACCAACATGGACCAGTGGTCAAAATATACCTTGATGCAAAGATATAACAAGATCTGAATATAAATCAAGGCGAAAAACGAAGGCTAAATGTAGTTCTAGAAAAAGAGAACACTCGTTGAACGATAAGAGTGAAAAATAGAGTGTTCTTGGCAAATGAAAAACGGAGTGCATCTCCTCCAAAAGAAATTTGTTGGGGTCCAACCATTTATTGCAGCAAACAAAACAAAAACAAAACTGAAAGCGAAAGTAAAGACGCTCCAAGAAAAATGCATAGTGCATGAAGCAATAAAAATATAGTGTGTTGAAAGGTGACCTGATTTTTTGCCGATGAAGAAGGGGTGCCTCGGGGGCATCCCCAAGCTTTGAAGCTTGTACCTCTTGGATATTTCTTGGGGTGACATGGGCATTCCCAAGCTTGAGCTTTTGTCCATACTTCATCTCATCTCATCACTCTCCAATCCCTACACTTGAAAACTTCATTCATACAAAACTTCACACAATTCTATTAGCAACGTTAGCATAAACATAATAGTAAATCAACCCTTTTGGTTCAGGTTTTCAACTAAAAAACACCACATATAAATCATATACTACTGTATCAACTTCCTCAAAAGTCACGTGATCAAAAGAACTCAAAAAGGAAGCGATCGAGAGGCAAACACAAATAGTGGCAGAAATCTGTCAAAACAGAACAGCTAACAAAGGTTAATTTTTTCGAGGACCTTCTGTTGCTCAAATAAAAAAGTGCAAAACTAATTAAAGTTTGGATATAACCTGGGGCATATGCACAATAAATTTTAGATCAAAAAATATTCTGAGAATTTTCACGAATTTTTATGGTGCAGCACCAAAATCTGTTTCAGGACAGCTACTTCCCCAAATCTTACCTCCCTCAAATTAGAGGTTCTCCTTGGCACAACAACGAAATAAAAAAGGATAAGGAGCGGTCATTACAGTAGTAATAACTTCCAAGACTCAAATAAAAGAAAAAGTACTGAAAAGAAAACAATAGGTTATCTCCCAAGAGTGCTTTTCTTTAACGCCTTTGAGCTAGGCGCAGAAAGTGGAAATCAAGTAATATCAAGTGATGAAGCATCAAGATCAATTGCAGAAGTCTTTTCAACAATGAATTGAATTGTATCCAAATGAGTTTTTGAAGATCCCTTATGAACACTCTATGGTTCACTACTTTCATTGAAAGGGTTTTCAGGACAAATCCAATCAAAATTCTTTTCCAAAGCTTCATGCAATCCTACAAGTTTGCAAGGTATTGGTACTTTGATGTCTTCTTTGGTTGTACCAACAACCTCTACACGTGAGCCAAGCATATTAAAACGCTCAAAGACTTTCCTAGCTTCAATAACAATATCTCTAAATTCTCTACACAAAGCTATAATCTTAGCAGGAGGATAGTATTTTCCAATAAAAGCATCCTTATACTTATCCCAAGAATCCATACTATTTCTAGGCAACGATAGCGACCAATCCTTAGCTCTTCCTCTTAAAGAGAAAGGAAACAACTTAAGCTTAATAATATTACCATCTACATCCTTATACTTTTGCATCTCACATAGCTCAAAAAATTGTTGAGATGAGCTGCAGCATCATCAGAACTGGCACAAGAAAATTGCTCTTTCATAACAAGATTCATAAAAGCAGGTTTGATCTCATAAAAATTTGCCTCAGGAGCAGGTGGCGCAATAGGAGTGCAGATAAAATTATTGTTTTTGGTGCTAGTAAAATCACACAACTTGGTGTTCTTAGGAGTACCCATTCTAGCAAAACTAAAGCAAGCAAATAAAAGCAACTATAAAGGAAACTATTTTTTTTGTATTTTTTGATAAAACGATGCAAGTAAAAATAAAATAAAAGAAAACAAAAAACAAAGTAAAGATTGAGCGTGAGAGACTCCCCTTGCAGAAATCTTCTTCCTCCCCGGCTACGGCACCAGAAAAATGCTTGATGGTGCGGTGTTAAGGCACCCAGTTGGGAACCCCAAGAGGAAGGTATGAGGAGCACAGCAGCAACTTTCCCTCAGTTGTGAAACCAAGGTTTATCGAACCAGTAGGAGAAAGCCAAAATTCAGAGGGTGATGTTTGCTAGCTTTGCGACACTTCGGATAGCGGCGCCAGAAGAATACTGTCAGCGTGAAGATTTTCACCAGCAGCAACGTGGAACCTGAAGGGTTTCGCAGCATAGTAAATCAAAAAAATTCCTACGGATGCGAACAAGAAAGCCAAGATCTAATCTAGGAGATGTAATCAACGAGAGAGGTAGATGAGATCTTCATACCCTTGAAGATTCGCACAGCGGAAACGTTCAATAGAACGTGGTTGACGTAGTCGTACTCGCCGTCTCCTCCTCGCGATCCGATCCGATCCTACGCCGCAAGTGGCGGCGCCTCCGAGAGTTGCACACGTGCGGTGCAGCGACGTCTCCTCCTTCCTTGGTCCAGCAAGTATGGTGGAGAGATAGATTGGATCAACAGCACGACGGCGTGGTGCTTATGGTGGAGAGTTTCTGCAGCAGGGCTTCGCCTACGCGCAGTCGCGAGAGAGAGAGAGGGAGGGCAGCAGTTGGCGGCTAGGGTTTAGGTTAGGGGTAGAGAGGGCTGCGCCCTTGCCCCCCTATATATAGAGGGGTGGCCGGCCAGCTTGGCCTCTCCCCAAACCCTAGGGCGCCGACTTGGAGTAGGAAGAGTGGGGGGCAAGTTTCCCCCGCCCTTCCTTCTTTGAAGACTCCCTTAGGGTTTCCCCTTGGGCTGGCCGGCTGGGCCTTAGGGGCCTTGTGCGCCTGGCCCAGAGCGGCCAGGGCACTTCCCCTTAGGCCCACGCAGGCCTCCGTCAAGTGGGCCCACGTTGGTCCCACTCCGGAACCTTCTAGAACCTTCCGGTACAATACCGATAAACTCCGAAACCTTTCCGGAATCCAAAAACTGCTTTCCTTTATATGAATCTTATTCTCCGGACCATTCCGGAACCTCTCGTGACGTCCTGGATCTCATTCGAGACTCCGAACTAAAACTCATAAACCAATTATCCATTCTATCCTAGCATCGATACACGTTAAGTGTGTGACCCTACGGGTTCGAGAATATGTAGACATGATCTTCTATCAATAATCAACAGCGGGATCTGGAAACCCATATTGACTCCCACATATTCATCGATGATTATATCGAATGAACCACGATGTCAGGATTCAATTAATCCCGTATATGTATTCCCTTCGTCACACGATATTTTACTCGCCCGAGATTTGATCGTCGGTATCGCCATACCTAGTTCAATCTCGTTTACAGCAAGTACTTTACTCGTTCCGTAATCCGATATCACTTTGTGATTAACTCATTAACCACATGCTTGCAAGCGGTGTTGATATCGATTACCGAGTGGGCCCGAAGTATATCTCTCCGACTTGGGAGGGACAAATTCCATCTCGATACATACAACCCAACAAGTACTTTCCGATCACCTGAGAGACACCTTTATTATCACCCTCACATAGGATGACGTTTGATGACTTCAAAGCTTTCTTCCGATACTAGGGAGTTGTATTATCTCATGGTCTAAGGAATACAATACATGACATAGGAAAAGCTTCGCAAAGATGAACACGATGACACGATCTAATTGCTCTGCTTTATTTGGGTCTGTCCATCATATCATTCTCCTAATGATATGATCTCATTATTAATTGACAACTCATGTCTATGGTTAGGAAACCTTAACCATCATTAATCAATGAGCTAGTCCAAAGAGGCGTACTAGGGACACGGTGTTGTTCATAAACCACACAAGTATTAAAGTTTCCGCTTAATACAATTCTAGCATGGAATATAAACATTATCATGAACAAGAATTATAATAATAACATCTTTATTATTGCCTCTAGGGCATAATTCCAACAGTCTCCCACTTGCACTAGAGTCAATAATCTAGTTTACATCTGGCAACAATCTAACACCCATGGCATTAAGGTGCTGATCATGTTTTGCTCGTGGAAGAGGTTTAGTCAATGGATCTGTGACATTCAGATCTGTATGTACTTTGCTAATCTTCAGATCTCCATCTGCTATATAATCTCGAATTATATGGAAACGGCGGTTGATGTGCTTGGTTTTTGGATGATATCTTGGTTCCTTAGCCAGTGCTATGGCGCCAGTGTTGTCGCACAATATCTCCAGTGGGTCCAAGGCATTTGGAACCACACCAAGCTTAGTGATGAAGTTTCTGATCCAAACTCCTTCACTTGATGCTTCTGAAGCAGCCATGTATTCCGCTTCTGTTGTAGATCCCGCGATCACGCTTTGCTTGCAGCTTCTCCAGCTCACAGCTCCACCATTCAAAATATAAACGTATCCTGTCTGAGACTTAGAATCATCCGGGTCGGTGTCGAAGCTAGCGTCGACGTAACCTTTTACGACGAGCTCCTCATCACCTCCATAGACCAAGAACATTTCTTTGGTCCTATTTAAATACTTTAGGATGTTCTTTACGGCTGTCCAGTGTTCCACTCCTGGATCACTTTGGTATCTGCTCGTCAAACTAAGAGCATTGGACACATCCGGTCTAGTACACAGCATGGCATACATGATAGAACCTATGGCCGAGGCATATGGCACTTTGCTCATAGTTTCTCTATCTTTTACCGTAGCTGGACACTGAGCCTTGCTCAATATCTTACCTGACAACATGGGCAATGAACCTTTCTTTGCTTTATCCATTCTGAACCTCTTCAGAACCTTGTCCAGGTATGTACTTTGGCTTAAAGCTATTAGGCGTCTTTCTCTATCTCTATAGATTTTGATGCCTAATATATAAGCAGCTTCCCCTAGGTCTTTCATTGAAAAACATTTATTCAAATAACTCTTCACATCGTTAAGCATACCGATGTCATTTCCAATAATCAATATGTCATCCACATATAGTACTAAAAATGTCACCGAGCTCCCACTCACTTTCTTGTAAATACAAGCTTCGTAGCAATTTGGAACAAATCCAAAACTCTTGATCACTTGATCAAAACGAAGGTTCCAACTCCGAGATGCTTGCTTCAGTCCATAAATGGAACGCTGAAGTTTGCACACCTTATTAGCATCCTTAGGATCGACAAAACCTTCGGGCTGCATCATATACAACTCTTCATCAATGTTGCCATTGAGGAACGCAGTCTTGACATCCATCTGCCATATTTCATAATCATGAAATGCAGCAATTGCTAATAAAATCCGAATGGACTTAAACATCGCTACGGGAGAGAAAGTCTCATCGTAGTCAACACCTTGAACTTGCCGAAAACCTTTTGCGACAAGCCGAGCTTTATAGACAGTAACATTACCATCCGCGTCCGTTTTCTTCTTGAAAATCCATTTGCATTCAACGGCCTTACGGTCGCTAGGAGGGTCTACCAAAGTCCACACTTGGTTTTCACTCATGGATCCCAATTCGGATTTCATGGCTTCTAGCCATTTCTCAGAGTCTGGGCTCATCATTGCTTCCTCATAGTTCGCAGGTTCGCTGTTGTCTAACAACAAGACGGTTAAGACAGGGTTGCCATACCATTCAGGAGTGGTACGTGACCTTGTTGACCTGCGAAGTTCAGTAGTAGCATCGTTCGAAGTTTCATGATCTTTATCATTAGCTTCCTCTCTTGTTGATGCAGGCGGCGCCGGAACAATTTCTGGTGCTGCGCTACTCTCCAACTCGAGAGAAGGTTCAATAACCTCGTCTAGCTCTACCTTCCTCCCACTCACTTCTTTCGAGAGAAACTCCTTCTCAAGAAATGATCCGTTCTTAGCAACAAACACTTTGCCTTCGGATCTGTGGTAGAAGGTATACCCAATCGTTTCCTTAGGGTATCCTATGAAGACGCATTTCTCCGCTTTGGGTTCGAGCTTGTCCGGCATCAACTTCTTGACGTAAGCTTCGCATCCCCAAACTTTAAGAAACGACAACTTAGGTTTAGCACCAAACCATAGTTCATACGGTGTCGTCTCAACGGATTTAGATGGTGCCCTATTTAAAGTGAATGCAGCGGTTTCTAATGCATAACCCCAAAATGATAACGGCAAATCTGTAAGAGACATCATTGATCGCACCATATCTAATAGAGTTCGATTCCGGCGTTCAGACACACCATTGCGCTGTGGTGTTCCGGGTGGCGTGAGTTGCGAAACAATTCCGCTTGCTTTAAGATGCGTGAGAAAATCATAACTCAAATACTCACCTCCACGATCGGATCGCATAAATTTAATTTTCCTGTTACGATGGTTTTCCACTTCGTTCTGAAATTCTTTGAACTTTTCAAATGTTTCAGATTTATGTTTCATTAAATAGATATACCCATATCTACTTAAGTCATCAGTAAAAGTGAGAAAATAGCGATATCCACCGCGCGTCGAAATACTCATTGGTCCGCACACATCGGTATGTATGATTTCCAATAAGTCCGTTGCTCGCTCCATTATTCCGGAGAACGGGGTTTTGATCATCTTGCCCATGAGGCATGGTTCGCACGTGTCAAATGATTCAAAATCAAGAGACTCTAAAAGTCCATCAGAATGGAGTTTCTTCATGCGTTTTACACCAGTATGACCTAGACGACAGTGCCACAAATAAGTTGGATTATCACTATCTACTTTGCATCTTTTAGCCTCAATGGTATGGATGTGTGTTTCATTGCTTTCGAGATTCAGAAGAAATAAACCATTCACAATAGGTGCATGACCATAAAAGATGTTATTCATATAAATAGAACAACCATTATTCTCAGATTTAAATGAATAACCATCTTGCAATAAACACGATCCAGATATAATGTTCATGCTCAACGCAGGCACATAATAACACTTATTAAGGTTTAAAACTAATCCCGAAGGTAAAACTAAGGAGAGCGTGCCGACGGCCATCACATCAACTTTTGATCCATTGCCAACGCGCATCGTCACCTCATCCCTTGCTAGCCGCCGTCTATTCCGTAGCTCCTGTTTCGAGTTACAAATATTAGCAACTGAACCAGTATCATATACCCAGGCACTACAACGAGCGCTAGTAAGGTAGACATCAATAACATGTATATTAAATATACCTTTGATGGTGCCAGCCTTCTTGTCCGCTAAGTACTTCGGACAGTTTCGCTTCCAGTGACCCTTGACCTTGCAATAGAAGCACTCAGTGTCCGGCTTAGGTCCAGACTTGAGCTTCTTCTCAACAGGAGCAACGCGCTTGCCGCTGCCTTTCTTGAAGGATTTCTTTGCACCCTTAGCTTTCTTAAAGCTAGTGGTCTTGTTGACCATCAACACATGATTGTCTTTCTTGATATCCACCTCTGCAGCTTTCAGCTTTGCGAAGAGCTCAGTGATCGTATCAGTGGAACCAATTTGATTATGAGTAACTACAAAACCTTTGTAGCTAGGAGGGAGTGATTGCAGAACTCTGTCAATCTTGAGCTCCTCTGGAATCTTGCAGTCCAGTTGCTCAAGGCGTTGAGTGTAGCCCGACATCTTAATGGCGTGCTCACTAACGGAACTCCCTTCCTCCATCTTGCAGTTAAAGAACTTCTCAGAGATCTCATATCTCTCAGAATGGGCTTGAGTCTGAAACATGGTTTTCAGTTCCTCAAGTATCTCATAAGGCCCGCGGTACTTCTCAAAACGATTTTGAAGTTCCGGTTCCATAGAAAACAGCATGGTACTCATAATCACATCACAATCATCTCTACGAGCATTGAAGTCAGCAAGTTCTTCAGTTTTCGCAGTTGCAGCAGGGGTGTCACCTAGCGCTTTGTCAAGTACATAGGCTTTTTGTCCGCCAGCGAGTATGATTCTCAGATTGCGGAACCAGTTGGTGAAGTTAGACCCATTGTTCTTAAGCTTTTCTTTCTCAGCAAACACGTTGAAGTTGAAGTTGGACTTAGCCATTTGATCTACAACATTGCAAGTACAATTTAGACTATGTTCATGATAACTAGTTCAACTTAATCAAATTACTAGATGAACTCCCACTAAATTCAACATCCCTCAAGTTGTTTAGTGAACACGATCCAAATTCACCACACCTAATCCGATCTTCACGAGAAGAGATGTGGTTTCAATGGTGGACAACTCAGTGTCGATCATATCATTCATATGACTCATGATTAACCTTTCGGTTCATGTGTTCCGAGGCCATGTCTGTACATGCTAGGCTCGTCAAGTCAAACCCAAGTATTTTCCGCGTGTGCAAAACTGGCTTGCACCCGTTGTATGTGAACGTAGAGTTTATAGCACCCGATCATCACGAGGTGCTTGAAAACGACGATCTTTCGCAACGGCGCATACGAGGGGAGAACACAATTTTATCTTGATCTTTAAGTGAGGAATCATCTTATAATGCTACCGTCGCGATCTAAGCAAAATAAGATACATAAAAGGATAAACATCACATGCATATAATTTTATGTGACATGGTATAGCCAATCTCCGCGCCATGATCTCCATCTTGTGCGCGCCGGCATGATCTCCATCACTCCACCATGATTGCCTCCACCACGAATAGCAACTACAACTATTGCTAACTACTTAGCGATAAAGTAAAGCTATTACATGGCGTATAAGAAGTTGACACGCAGGTCATACATAATTATAAAGACAACCATATGGCTCCTGCCGGTTGTGAACTCATCGACATGCAAGTCGTGAAAGATTACAAAACATGATCATTGCATACAACTCAATTCATACTCATCATGTCTTGGGCCATACCATATCACAAAACACTCCCTGCAAAAACAAGTTAGACGCCTCTACTTTGTTGTTGCATGTTTTACGTGGCTTATGGGAGTAGCAAGCTAAGAACGATTCTTACCTACGAAAAGCCACAACGGTGATATTATGGTTGCTAACATCCGATGTAAGTCCCATGACTACTATAGTGAGAGAAACTGGCATCCACCAGCCGCATGTGTGGAACAAGCCACACGTCAAGTGCGGAGCCGGTCTCGCGAACGCGGTCGCGTAAAGTTGGCCTAGACCGCTTCAATCTCACTATACCGCGCCATAAGAAATACACAACAAGAGGTTTGCAACAGAAAACATCAACGCCCGCAACAAGCATGTTGCGTTCTACTCGTGAAACACATCTACGCATAGATCTAGCTCTGATACCACTGAAGGGTTTCGCAGCATAGTAAATCAAAAATTTTCCTACGGATGCGAACAAGAAAGCCAAGATCTAATCTAGGAGATGTAATCAACGAGAGAGGTAGATGAGATCTTCATACCCTTGAAGATTCGCACAGCGGAAACGTTCAATAGAACATGGTTGACGTAGTCGTACTCGCCGTCTCCTCCTCGCGATCCGATCCGATCCTACGCCGCAAGTGGCGGCGCCTCCGAGAGTTGCACACGTGCGGTGCAGCGACGTCTCCTCCTTCCTTGGTCCAGCAAGTATGGTGGAGAGATAGATTGGATCAACAGCACGACGGCGTGGTGCTTATGGTGGAGAGTTTCTGCAGCAGGGCTTCGCCTACGCGCAGTCGCGAGAGAGAGAGAGGGAGGGCAGCAGTTGGCGGCTAGGGTTTAGGTTAGGGGTAGAGAGGGCTGCGCCCTTGCCCCCCTATATATAGAGGGGTGGCCGGCCAGCTTGGCCTCTCCCCAAACCCTAGGGCGCCGACTTGGAGTAGGAAGAGTGGGGGGCAAGTTTCCCCCCCCCTTCCTTCTTTGAAGACTCCCTTAGGGTTTCCCCTTGGGCTGGCCGGCTGGGCCTTAGGGGCCTTGTGCGCCTGGCCCAGAGCGGCCAGGGCACTTCCCCTTAGGCCCACGCAGGCCTCCGTCAAGTGGGCCCACGTTGGTCCCACTCCGGAACCTTCTAGAACCTTCCGGTACAATACCGATAAACTCCGAAACCTTTCCGGAATCCAAAAACTGCTTTCCTTTATATGAATCTTATTCTCCGGACCATTCCGGAACCTCTCGTGACGTCCTGGATCTCATCCGAGACTCCGAACTAAAACTCATAAACCAATTATCCATTCTATCCTAGCATCGATACACGTTAAGTGTGTGACCCTACGGGTTCGAGAATATGTCGACATGATCTTCTATCAATAATCAACAGCGGGATCTGGAAACCCATATTGACTCCCACATATTCATCGATGATTATATCGAATGAACCACGATGTCAGGATTCAATTAATCCCGTATATGTATTCCCTTCGTCACACGATATTTTACTCGCCCGAGATTTGATCGTCGGTATCGCCATACCTAGTTCAATCTCGTTTACAGCAAGTACTTTACTCGTTCCGTAATCCGATATCACTTTGTGATTAACTCATTAACCACATGCTTGCAAGCGGTGTTGATATCGATTACCGAGTGGGCCCGAAGTATATCTCTCCGACTTGGGAGGGACAAATTCCATCTCGATACATACAACCCAATAAGTACTTTCCGATCACCTGAGAGACACCTTTATTATCACCCTCACATAGGATGACGTTTGATGACTTCAAAGCTTTCTTCCGATACTAGGGAGTTGTATTATCTCATGGTCTAAGGAATACAATACATGACATAGGAAAAGCTTCGCAAAGATGAACACGATGACACGATCTAATTGCTCTGCTTTATTTGGGTTTGTCCATCATATCATTCTCCTAATGATATGATCTCATTATTAATTGACAACTCATGTCTATGGTTAGGAAACCTTAACCATCATTAATCAATGAGCTAGTCCAAAGAGGCGTACTAGGGACACGGTGTTGTTCATAAACCACACAAGTATTAAAGTTTCCGCTTAATACAATTCTAGCATGGAATATAAACATTATCATGAACAAGAATTATAATAATAACATCTTTATTATTGCCTCTAGGGCATAATTCCAACAGAACCTGCACACAACACAACCAAAACAAGAACTTTGTCCCCAACTTATGATGAGGTTGTCAATCTCACCGGTTTGCTGTAATCAAAGGATTGAGCGTATCGAGTGGTAAAAGGTAATAATTTGCAAGAATGTAAACAGAGCGAGTAAAAGTAAACGGTAATAGCAATGTAAAGGAAATTGGACCGGGGTCCACAGTTCACTAGTGGTGTCTCTCCATAAGATAAATAATAACATGCTGGGTAAACAAATTACAGTTGGGCAATTGATAGAGTAAAGATAACGTACATATGTCATGAGGATCACTATGAGATTCACTCTCGGCATTACGACAAAATACATAGACTGCCATCCAACTGCATCTATGACTAAAAATCCACTCGCGGGGAGTTATCCGAGTACCCCTTGAGTACTAAGTTGCGAACAACAGATAATTGCATTAAGCAAAGTGCGTAATGTAAAGAAAGCAAATGTCCTTGGACACAAGAATGTTGTTTTCTCCCTGGTGGCAACAGCACATCTACAACCTTAGAGGTTTATGTCACTCCCCCAGATTACTAGAGGCATGAACCCAACTATCGAGCATAAATACTCCCTCTTGGAGTCACTAGCATCTACTCGGCCAAGATATCTACTAGCAACGGAGAGCATGCAAGATCATAAAAAACATAGAGATAACATAAGATATATAATTCCGCACATCTACTTAACGTAGTACCAATACTCATCGGATCCCAACAAACACAACATGTAGAATTACATAAAGATGATCCTGATCATGTAGGGCAGCTCACAAGATCTAAACATGAAGCACATGGCGGAGGAGACAACCATCTAGCTACTGCTATGGACCCGTAGTCCAAGGTAGACTACTCACACATCACTCCGGAGGCGACCATGGTGGTGGAGACGGCCTCCGGCAGGGATTACCCTCTTCGGCAGGGTGCCGGGAAGAGCTCCTGGATCCTCCCGATCTCATGATGACGATGACGGCGGCTTGCAGTATGTTTCGAGGAAAAGCGATCCATCCTTTAGGTTTTTCCCGTCGAGGGGAATTTATAGGCGAAAGGGCAACGTCAGGAGGTGGGCTAGCTGGCCTCATCCCCTTGTGGCGCGGGCCAGGGGTAGGCCGCGCCACCCTAGGGTGTGGCTGGCTCCTGGCCCCGCTTTGTCTCATCTTCGAACTTCGTGATGCTTCTGGAAAAATAGAAGGTTTGGCTTTTGTTTCGTCCAATTCCGAGAATATTTCCTGTGTAGCTTTTCTGAAACACAAAAACAGCAGAAAACAGGGAAATTGCACTCTGGCATCTCGTTAATAGGTTAGTTCCGGAAAATGCATAAAAATGCCACAAAGTGTAACAAAACACAAAGCAAATGGTGTGTAAACAAGCATGGAGCATCAAAAATTATAGATACGTTTGAGACGTATCAGGTCACTACGATAATCACTTCATCTGGAAGCTGCTTTAATTACATCAACCGTCTTCACATAATAGGTTGACTGAAAAGGTGCGTATTAGGTATGCTATAAGGAGTAGGTAGAGGAGTGTGAACCAAGAGTGGGATTTGTCCATCCATATGACGGATACTCATTCACAGTTGCATACGAGATTGCAAGCATGTGACTAGGTCACGGAGTATGCAATATCATGAAACGAGTTGAAAGACTTGTCAGACGAGGGTGAACAACAATATGGAGATATTGGTGATCTAACCTCGGAAAATATCTGGTATCGTGAGACAAAGGGAATAGAATACTGAGTTTACGGGATCATCAAAGAGTTTCGTGGAATACACAGGGATCACATGGTTTTCTAGAACCCTGTGTTGATTATTGATACGGAGAGGAGTCTCGATCATGTCTTGGTATTCCCCGACCCATAGGGTGTCACACTTAAGGGTATATGACACTTGGGGTTAGATTTGTAATTATTGGAAAGTGATAAGGAGGTATCTGGAAAAGTTCTGGGCAATATCGGAAAGGTTCCGAACTTTATCAAAGTTGTATCGATGAAGGAATTATGCCAAGAAGTTAATTAGTTAATGTGTTTAGTATTTAATTAAAGTAATTAAATATTATAAGTGAATTAATTAATAAATAAATAAAGAAAATGGGAAAAAGAGAAAATGGGCTAGGCCCATAGGCTAGGCCGGCCAGGGCCCAGGAGCCAGGCGCCCTAGGGTTTCCCCTAGGGGCCGGCGGCGGCCTCGGGTTTCCCCTAGGGCCGGCGGCAGCCTAGGGTTTCCCCTAGGGCCGGCCACCAACGCCCTCTCTCCCCACTATATAATCACCCCCAGGGGGTCTTGGCTCATTCATTCCCTCCTCTTCCTCTCTTCCTTCTCACTTGGTTCCCACGTTTGGAACTGCGTCAGTGAGTTGAAGGAAAACCTCATGTTCCGGACGCCATCACACTGCCAGATTTCCAGCCAAATTCACCTTCTTCCGCTGCTCTGCTGGAACGGAGCCCGGACAACGTCTATACACCGTACGTGTGTAATCCCTCAGAGGCGCTACATATGCGGTGTTGGTCTTCTTCGACTGGTATGACTACACGACCCTGAGGTCGGCTTCGGTTGTCTTCATCGACAAACGTTCGAGCGGAAACGTTCCCACGCACTCGGTCTTCAAAGGTATGATACTGCCGCTATTACCATTACTGTTCAACTACGTAGATAGATCATGGGCTATGGGTTAGAAGAAATTTTTTCTTTTTTGCATCGAATCCCAACAAAGATGCGCCGGGCCAGACTTTGGCGGCCGCGCACTCACTGGCAGCCGCTGCGCCGGTGGTCGACCTCGCCAGCGATGACGACGAGGACGTCAAACTGGTGGTGAAGAAGGACCACGGTTGCAGCGACAGCAGCTGTGGACGCTACGGCGGTGGTGGGCGCTACGGCGGAGGCGGCGGCATCGGCTATTAGTAGTAGTTTTTATATTATCACTGAATTTCTGTAAAAACCATCCAAATTTGGCAAAATCTAATGAAATCGATGGTTTTTATGAATGTAGTTCAAATTTGCTAAATTTTGGGACCGAGGCATCTGGATCGCCGGTGTGGGACGCCGAGCCCAAAAAAATTGGAGGGTCTGCCAGCATCCCCAAAATGGCCTAGCCGGCGTCCCTATCAGCCATAATTTTGGTGGCGCTGGTGGAGATTCTCTTAACGATAAGTTTTATGGAACAACAGGAGTAATTATTTTTTAGATGTGATGAAATCTTGGATATACAAGAGGAATTACATGATGAAAGATTGTTCAAGTCAACGGGATGCCGAAATCAATCAGCAAAATACATAAGAAGCAGTCATATGACTGGTCGCGGCCTTACCCTATCGTCGTACCGTATGTTGGCGGCTCCATCATATCAAACTGAACAACCATAGATTTGCTCACTGGCCTATATAAAGGAGAGGAGCGCCCCCGGGGAGAGCATCTATCTAATTGTAGACATTGGCCGCCATCACCACAGCCATTCCCCTATCAATCTCCATAGTCATAAACATTCGTACTCTTTATTTTATTGTGATTGGCAAAGACTATTAATCATTCATCTACAAGGTCGGGGACCCTCCATCCTCTGATCTGTTAAACACCTCAGACGCCCCCACCACGAGTCTACTGGATCCACATCAGATAGCCATCTTTTTGTTTTCCATCTGCAAACTAGCCCACTCATCTAAAATGACGCATATATTGTAATACAAACATATGTTCACTTGGGAAAATCACTTGGAAACAGGCTTTCTTTCTAGTTCTCCACACAACCCAGAATAATGTTGTCAATCCTACAACAATGAGCTTTATTTGAGACCTAGGAAAGGTAGCCACAAGTCACACACATTGTGTAAGGTTACTTGGAGTTTTAGTCAAACCAAACACACATTGCACTATCCCCAAATGAATCTAGCCAATGAACACCCTAAAAGCGATGGTCGATTTTCTCATTAGATGAACAGAAAAGGCATTTATGCTCACAAACACCCCCCCCACATGCATGTCTCAAGGTATCTTTAGTTAAGATATTTCTCTTGGAAACCAGCCAAGACAAACATGAGGTTTTGGTGGAACCTTCATCTTCCAAATCATTATGTTATCACATTTGGCTAAATGTACATGAATCTGTTCATAGAAAGATTTGGCATGAAACCCTTAATCCAGTTTTGGAATCCAAATGAGTTTGTTAATAGCATTACTTAGCACAATTTCACTACGAACATCATTTACTTTAAGTCACATATCATAATATGTACCCCCAAATCGATCTACTAAATTTAAAATCTCCAATTCCTTAATTCACATTGTAGCTACTATAAGATGTTGGGAAGTAGTAACAGCGTATAGCTTATCAGAATTGCTTAGATAAGCTAAAGTTCCCAGCCATCGATCCTCCCAAAATCTTGTTCCATTTCCATCTCCCCAACTCACTTTTACAAAAAGTAAACAAAATGGATCTGGTGTCTATTAATTCATTCCAAAATAGAGATTTACCATGTTTCTTTGAGGGGAGACCCCCACGTCCGATTTGGACTTCTGAAAGAGTTTGGTCTCGGAAGTATTTCCTGCACAAAATGTTATGTCATGCTCCCTCCTCATTCTAAAGTTTCTAGAGCCATTTCCCCAACAAAAAACATTCCTAAGTTTCAAATTTAGTACCCCCAAACCCCATAAGGATTTCAGTGTGCACAATGTATCATAGTTTCCCAAATAATATTTCCTAGATCCAAGCTCATATTGCAAGAATAAACATTTCCTGGAAATATGAAACCCATCACACACTCCTACTGATAAGCCATAAAAGGACATTATATGTATATGTAAATTTCTTAGGCAAGAATTTAGGAAAGTCGCTCTTCCCCTAGTGGGAAGAAGTTTTCCTTGCTAGCATTCGAGCTTTTATGCATCCTATCTTCAAATCTTTCCAATGTTCATTCATAATCTTGACAGAATCAACATGAACTCCTTAATAAAACAAAGGCATTTAACCAGCCATGCAACTAAAAATTTCCTCATATCGATCCCACTTTTTCCTCACTTTTGTGAAATTTTACTTTTAGACTAGACATTTACTAAAAAATATATACAATGAATTTAAAGTTTCTAGCTTTATCCTACCCATCTTTTAGCACGGACAAAGTGTTATCAGCATGTTATAATATGCAGATGTCATTTTCCTACAATTTGGGAGTCAAACTAGCCATTTATATAGCTTTACAAATTTAATAAGTAAGAGAATCGATAACCGCATTAAAAAGAAAAGGTGATAGAAGGTCCCCTTGCCTTACACCTCTATGATTAGTAAAGTAGGCACTTCATATTTCAAGTAAAGGTTATAGAGGGTCCCCTTGACTTTAAGAAAACCCTTTAAGTTTCAAGATTTTACAAAGGAAAGACCAGTTTATGTTCTCGTAAGCTTTCTCAAAGTAAACTTTAAATTTCTCTAAACATTCAACTTTTAACATAAATCCTAGATATTCTTCCTATGTATTTCATGCAAAGCTTTCTGTAGAATTAAAAATCACTTCCATTATGTATCTACCCTTTAGAAATGCAGTTTGAGCTTGATCAACATTGTAGTTTGGAACTAGCATTTAAAAGGCAAATATGTCTAAATTGTTAAATCATTTCAGCACCAAGTTTCCCATGTACCAAAGTAATTGTACCATAATTGGATCTTTTAATATCTAGTATTTGATGACAAAAATCATGATATAGTTTATCTCGTTATAACTTGATAATGCCCTCAAAATTCCAGTATAGTTCAATTGTAGTGAAAGTTTACCCTAAGACAATTATTTTAGAGTGGCCGTATTGTAATATCTTCATCAACAACTGACTCAAACTAAAATTTTACCCTAAGAAAATTATTTTAGAGTGACCAAACAACCTTAATATGCAGTAATATGATCCATCAAATTGATTTGACAATCAATCATCATATCCACATATCCGTGTTGAATTATTAGGTTTTCTCTATCTTACTACTAACTTTACTCATGAAATACTTCGTATTACACTCATTTGGCTTCGGATATTTTTCCTTAGCCCTTTGCATCCATTTCACCTTATACTCTCTCATGATTGCACTTAATTCATCTTTCCATGCATTCCTATGATTAATCTCATATGCATCCAAACCATAAATTTCACCCTGCATAGTGTTTGCAACTGGTCTAATAACACCTTCTTTCTCCTTTTATATTCATCAAAAATGTTAGCATTCCACCCTTTCAGTTTCCTTATTAACAAACATAATCTCCATTCCTAGTCATCTAAATTGGAGTTGCGATGAAATAGCAATTTTCACACATCTTCCACGACTTTTCTCAAACTATCCCTTTCTAACCATGACAACTCAAATATGAAGGGGGTATTATGTATGACTATTTCATCTCCGAAATCAATCATGAGAGATGTATGTTCAGATATATTCCTTCCAGGTTCTCATACTGTACAGATGAGGTAATTTGCTCCGCATTTAGGGCTAAAAAAACTTTGTCAAGTTTTTCATAAGTAGGGTCTCCCCTATTATTAGACCATGTGAAGCTTCTACTAGTTAATTCCAATCCCAGTAGGTTATTATTCTCAATGATTGCATTGAACAACAAGGTCATCTACCACAATCTCCTCAACAATTTTATCCTCACTTTACCTGATTACATTAAAATCACCAGCTACACACATGGGAAATCTTCATGAACAACAAACCTGAGCAAGCCTACAAAGGAGATCGTCTTTATCTTGCTCTTGTGTAGCTCCATAAACAACAATCAGATTCCATTTAACACCATATTTTTATTTACCAGGACTCGATATAATACTTATCTTTTTCCACATCTAAAATTTCAAGATCTTTAGTTAACACCTAAATCCATCTTGGTCTACCATTAGCATTAATCTAGAACCACTAAAATCCTTGTTTTGTCCCCAATGGGAGAAAGAACTTATTTACAAATTACGTAACTAATTTTCCTAGATTCCAACAAAATCCAAATCATATTGAGAAATAGTTTCTCTAAGAAAAAATTTCCTATTTGATTTACCAAAACCGCTGCTATTCCAAATGAAAACTAAAGTTTATATCTAGAGGTTTTTCTATTATTCTTCTTCCTATTCCTAAGCTTTACACTAGTTTGAGTAGGTAAGTTGCTCTTTTTTATCTTTTAAAACTATCTACATTTTTTTTGTAGCCTTTCAAGAGAATCTAATTCATCTTCACTTAAATCATTATTGTTAAAGTCACTAATGCCACTAATGTCAAGATGAGACTGACAAGATGCCCGATTAACTTGTCTATGATTTTTGCTACTATTTGCAAACCTTTCCTAGTCTACTCCATTTCTTTACTTAAAGATATTATGCAGTTTTTCTTCTTATGTATCTCCCAAAAGAGACATTCAGAGTTTCAGCCATATCAATTAACTTTCTACCAGGAGTAGAAAGCAAAGTTTCAAAAGACTCACCTGAAATCTCCAAATTCGTTTTTTTTTGTTCCACAGCTTTCTCCATAGCCTCCTAGCTTGTTATTAGGGTAATTGATCCTTGTGCTTCTCCTTATGAGTGCTGCTTCCCTGTCCACTCTCTCTGCTTTTGTGTCTGCACGTTCCCACCTTGAGTTTCAGGTACCTCATCCATATGTTGGCCATCTTGCACATCATCTCCTGATTTCGTGTTCTCCGCTCCCAAAGAACCCTCTCCCAGGTATCCCCATACGATCTCATCCTTTCAGAATGTCAGTTGTTTTGGGAGGATTAATGAAAAAGTTCTTTTTTTCAGCCATTATTGTTTCAAATTCTTGGGCTTTCGTAGCAAATTTTCTGTTAGCCTCCACTTGAATCAATTTTGAATTCTCTCAGAGTAGATAAGCTTCATGTCAGTCAACATAGCTTGTGTTCCTTTGGAACGCTAGGCATACCACCATTAGACACTTCATCTATCACAACATTAGAAGCAGCCTGCTATTTAGAGCCAAATTTTTATAGGACCGGGGAATATCTCTATCAATAAAGCCGCGATGCGACCGTCCGTACGTCCGTACGTCGTCGCGGTCATTTTCATTAAGCCCCTCGCTAATAGAGAAATTAACCTGCAGTACAAAAGTTATAACACGCGTTTAAATTTAAGTCCCTCATCGGTCATCCTATCCACCCAGTTGAGCCAGTCTCCCTTCTTTCTTCTTTGAGCGGCGGCGGCTGGCGTGCTTGAGCGGCGTCCCCGGCATAGGCTAAGCGGCGGCGGCTGGCGTGCTTGAGTGGCGTCCCCGGCATAGGCTACGACGAAAGCCAGCAGGAGCAGACCGACATCTCCGGTCTCGCCTCGCTGATGGCACGAGGGATCTGGGAATCACCCAAAATGAACCACCATCCACCTTATCCCCATCCCGGATCAGTGGCCATGGAGTCCTCTTCCCCGGTGCTGGTGGGACCTCCATCATTCCCCGCACCTCTGAGCCGCGATGCGACCGTCCGTACGTCCGTACGTCGTCGCGGTCATTTTTATTAAGCCCCTCGCTAATAGAGAAATTAACCCGCAGTACAAAAGTTATAACACGCGTTTACATTTAAGTCCCTCATCGGTCATCCTATCCACCCAGTTGAGCCAGTCTCCCTTCTTTCTTCTTTGAGCGGCAGCGGCTGGCGTGCTTGAGCGGCGTCCCCGGCATAGGCTAAGCGGCGGCGGCTGGCGTGCTTGAGTGGCGTCCCCGGCATAGGCTACGACGAAAGCCAGCAGGAGCAGACCGACATCTCCGGTCTCGCCTCGCTGATGGCACGAGGGATCTGGGAATCACCCAAAATGAACCACCATCCACCTTATCCCCATCCCGGATCAGCGGCCATGGAGTCTGATACGTCTTCGACGTATCCATAATTTTTGATGCTCCATGCTTGTTTTTACACCATTTGCTTTGTGTTTCGTTACACTTAGTGGCACTTTTATGCATTTTCTGGAACTAACCTATTAACAAGTGCCACAGTGCCAGTTTCCTGTTTTCTGCTGTTTTTGTGTTTCAGAAGTGATACACAGGAAATATTCTCGGAATTGGACAAAACAACATCCTGAAGTCTTATTTTACCCGGAAGCTTCCAGAGATCCGAAGAGGAGTAGGAGGTGGGCCACAGGGGCCCCACATGCATGGGTGGCGCGGCCAGGCCCCTGGCCGCGCCAGCCATGTGTGAGGGCGCCTGGTCCACCCTCTGACGATGCCCCTTCGCCTATATAAAGCCTCAGGACAGAAAACCCTAAGGGAGTCGGCAATTTTCCAGAAGCAGTTCCGCAGTTCCGCCGCTATCGCCGACGAATTTCGGGGGACAGAAGTCTCTATTTCGGCACCCTGCCGGGACGGGGAAGTGCCCCCGGAGCCATCTCCATCGGTCTCCATCGCCGTCTCCGCCGTCTCCATCGACCTCACCGCCATCTCCATCAACCTTGCTGTCTCCTATGATGAGGAGGGAGTAGTTCATCCCCGGGGCTGAGGGCTCTACCGGTAGCTATGTGGTTCACCTCTCTCTCCCATGATATGATCTTTATGTGATCATGAGCTTTGTATCATGTTGAACAAGTAGATGTTATTATTCAGATATTATGCTACTCCTATGCTTAATTATTATAGTGTACTCTAGTGATGTTATTAAAGTAATCTATTCCTCCTGCCATGGTGTAACGGTGACAGTGCGTGCATCGTGGTGGTACTTGGTTTAGGCTATGATCGTGATCTCTTGTGGATTATGAGAGTAATTATTACTATGATAGTATTGAGTGATCTATTCCTCCTTTCATGGTGTAAAGTTGACAGTGTGTGCACCGTGTTAGTACTTGGTCTAAGTTGCAATGATTTCTATCTTGAGTTGTGATCTGATTTGGATGTCTCTATGAGTGGTGTTTGTCAAGTACTTGATGAACTTTAAGGGGTGCTTCTGTAGCCACTACACAATGATTAGTGTTATTCAATAGGAGAGTAATTCAGAGTACCATAGTGGAGAGAAGTTGTTTATTTGTTCAATCATGTTATATTGTTGGGAGTGTGTCCACTAGTGAAAGTATGATCCCTAGGCCTTGTTTCCAAGCATTGCACACCGTTTACTTGCTGTTTTGTTACATGTTTGCTTGCAGCGATTTTTATTCCAGATTGTATTTACTATTTATAATCATCACTACCGCTTGTATTTCACTATCTCTTCGCCGAACTAGTGCACATATACATCTGACAAGTGTATTGGGTGTGTTGGGGACACAAGAGACTTTCTGTATCGTAATTGCAGGGTTGCTTGAGAGGGATAGCTTTGACCTCTAACCTCCCTGAGTTCGATAAACCTTGGGTGATCCACTTAAGGGAAACTTGCTGCTGTTCTACAAATCTCTGCACTTGGAGGCCCAACAAGTGTCTACAAGAATAGAAGTGCGTAGACATCAAGCTCTTTTCTGGCGCCGTTGCCGGGGAGGTAAGGTAAAAGGTACTCGCATCCTCCTGTGTGAGTGCTCGGAGTTATTTCCTTTAGATTCTGCAATTACATCTTTTTGTTTCTTGTTTTTATTTTCACTAGTTAGGCTTAATGGAAAACAATGAGTTCTTTAGTCTTTTTCCTGAGTTTAGATATGAAGTGTTTGAAGAGAAAATTGAGAAACCTTTGGAGCTTAATTTGCATGCTAATAGTATTGTTAGTATGAATGCTTTGAACACTGTTATTACTAATGCTATAGAAAAGTCTAAGCTTGGGGAAGCTGGTTTTGTTAAGCATGATATTTTTAGTTCCCCAGCTTTAGTGGAGAAAGTTTGTTCTGATGATATTTTATCTCCCATATGTGATGTTCCTTCTTATGATGATATGTTTGAAGAATATGCTTTGCGAAATAGCTGTTCTTTAGCTTGTGATGATACTAAACCTCTAGTTTATGATGGTTATGATGATGAGTATAATATTTTCAGTTCACCTACTATTGAGGATAAAATTAGTTATGATTATAATATGCCTCCTATTTATGATGATTATGGTGATGAGAATAATTATTCTGTTCCTACTACTATTGTTCCTGTAGTGAGTATTAATTCTTTTATGCATGTGGCTCATGATAGGGATGTTTTATGTGATAGTTATATTGTTAGTTCTATTCATGATGCTACTGAAAGTTATTATGAAAGAGGGAAACATGGTTTGATGGATCTCAACAATATTAAGTTTCCCCTCTTTATATTGCAAATCTTGAAGTGGCACTTGTTTTATCTATCCATGCTTGCTACTATGTGCCTCGTTGATTTATTTTCTTACAAGATTCCTATGCATAGGAAGTGGTTCAGATATAAATGTCTTGCACACTTGCTTTTTGATGCTCTCTATTGCTTTAAGTTCCTATATGACGCATTTGCCTCAAGCTCTTATATGGCGCCCACATGAGCATCTTTGCAAATTACTGCGCCTAGCTCAAAGGCGTTAAAGAAAAGCACTCTTGGGAGATAACCCATTGTTTTATTTTTAGTACTTTTTCTTTTATTTGAGTCTTGGAAGTTATTACTACAGTAATAACCGCTCCTTATCTTGTTTATTTCGTTGTTGTGCCAAGAGAAGCCTCTAATTTGAGTGAGGTAAGATTTGGGGATGTTGCTGTCCTGAAACAGTTTTCGGTGCTGCACCGTAAAAATTCGTGAAAATTCTCTGTATATCTTTTGGACCTGCGATTTCTTGTGCATATGCCCCAGGTTGTATCCAAACTTTTGTTAGTTGAACACTTTTTGATTTGAGCAACAGAAAACCCCTCAAAAATTCGACCTTTGTCAGCTGTTCAGTTTTGACAGATTTCTGCCAATATTTGTGTTTGCCGCTTTATCGCTTTCTTTTGAGATCTTTTGATTATGGAACTTTTGGGGAAGTTGCTACAGTAGTATATGCTATATATGTGGTGGTTTTAGGTTGAAACCTGAAGCAAAAAGAGGTTGATTATATGTTATGCTACACTAATGTTGCTAATAGATTTGTGTTTAGTTTTGTATGAAGAAAGTTTTCAAGTGTAGGGATTGGAGAATGATGAGATGAGTTGAAGAATGGACAAAAGCTCAAGCTTGGGGATGCCCATGCATCACCCCAAGAAATATCCAAGAAGTACAAGCGTCAAAGCTTGGGGATGCCCCCGAGGCACCCCTTCTTCATCGGCAAAAATCAGGTCACCTTTCAAGACACTATATTTTTATTGCTTCATGCACTATGTGTTTTTCTTGGAGCATCAGTTGTTTTAGTTTTCAGTATTAGTTTAGTTTAGTTTTCTGCAATAAATGGTTAGATCACATCATGTTTCTTTTGGAGGAGATGAACTCGTTTTCATTTGCAAAGAACACTCCGTTTTTCATTCTTACAATTTCACCGGGTGTTCTTCTTTTTCTGCTACTGCTTTTGGTTTTCGTTTTCGCCTTGATTTGCGTTCAGGCCTTGTCATATCTTTTCATCAAGGTGTATTTTTGCCTCTGATATTTATTGGTTTTCATCAAAAGAGGTGTCTTTAAAAATTTCAAATGGTGTTGGAATAGAGAAAAAGCTTTATGCAAAATAGTGGTACAAGAAGGAGCTTGTGTAGACTGCGGCCTAGGCTTTTGCATGTCATGCTTGATGTATTTTTGATAGTATGCTGAGTGGTTTTGCTGTAGCATGACTTGTCTCAAATGACTGAGATTGCTTAATGAGCCTTTGAAAAAATCATGCGTTGTTTTAATTATTTGGAAGCATTATTTTGGTTTTCTCCTTTGATGCTTTATTTGGGTTGACTTGGCGCATGCTCACACATGTTAGACTCTCACAAAGTCGCCAATTGCCTCTATGATCATTTAGTTTTTGACTTTTGATGCCATCTTATGCTTCTTTTAATGTCGCTTTGTCGCTATGCATGATTATGGCCGTTATTGCTCTCTTAGTTGGTCGCTCCGAGTCTTTTGCTAGCCCTCATTTTGTACTGAGTATGAGCTCTACTCGTGCATCCAACTCCCAAAAACCAAGTTTGCCATTGTGTCCACTATAAATTCCTATGCATGGTATTTGTAAGCCATTCCAAGTAAATTTTCATGTGCTACCTTTCAAAAACCTTCAAAACACTTCTCGTTTTGTGACACTATTTTCAGCTCATGGGGACGTAGTGGTCGGATTTGCTATCTTCCATATTGCTTATTCCAAAAAGAAAAAAAAAAGAGAAAAAAGAAAGAAAAAAGGCACTCCTCCAAGGAATGTGAATGTTGGTGGGCACCCGATGGAATCGGTTAGCCATGGTTTGTGAATGGAAAAAAGGTGGGGAGGAGTGCCAAGCTTTATAAAAGAGCACAAAAGTGCCAATCTCTCTCTCAAAAACTTGCTTTATTTTTGTATGGAAGATAGTAAGAACCCCATTGCCAGTCGTTGACAAAAGCAACCACCTCTCAACACTCAAGTTTTATCTCTCTGTTTTACAAATGAAAAGCTCTAGCACATGTTTAATCACTGCTTCCCTCTGCGAAGGGCCTTTCTTTTACTTTTATGTTGAGTCACCACCTTCTACCGTTATGCACCATTAAGAGAGCATAGTTGTCATTCTTAGTGTAATATGCATTGTCCCAAAGTTCATTGATTGATTCATATTGTTAGTTTCACTTGTTCTTAAATTATTTGTATCTAGTCGCCCTCTTAAACTTGAAGGTGTCCTATGCATTTATGTTTTGCTCTCTTTGAAGGACAAGCTGAAAACCTTTTGTATGTTTTTCCTTATGATTTGAACACACGTTTGACTTTCATTGTTTCATTTTCATGATCTTTTGTTTGTGTTCATTTGCATGATTACAACATGGTTGCTAAGTTCTTATTGTCATGATTATATCTTCATGCCCATGTTTTAAGTTCTTATGATCCCAGCTCACAAATGCTTACATATATGATCAAGATTGTGATGGTGCATGTCACCTCAAAAATTATTCTTTTGTTATCACTTACCTACTCGAGGACGAGCAGGAGTTAAGCTTGGGGATGCTGATACGTCTCCGACGTATCCATAATTTTTGATGCTCCATGCTTGTTTTTACACCATTTGCTTTGTGTTTCGTTACACTTAGTGGCACTTTTATGCATTTTCCGGAACTAACCTATTAACAAGTGCCACAGTGCCAGTTTCCTGTTTTCTGCTGTTTTTGTGTTTCAGAAGTGATACACAGGAAATATTCTCGGAATTGGACGAAACAACATCTTGAAGTCTTATTTTACCTGGAAGCTTCCAGAGATCCGAAGAGGAGTAGGAGGTGGGCCACAGGGGCCCCACATGCATGGGTGGCGCGGCCAGGCCCCTGGCCGCGCCAACCATGTGTGAGGGCGCCTGGTCCACCCTCTGACGATGCCCCTTCGCCTATATAAAGCCTCGGGACGGAAAACCCTAAGGGAGTCGGCAATTTTCCAGAAGCAGTTCCGCAGTTCCGCCGCCATCGCCGACGAATTTCGGGGGACAGAAGTCTCTGTTCCGGCACCCTGCCGGGACGGGGAAGTGCCCCCGGAGCCATCTCCATCGGTCTCCATCGCCGTCTCCGCCGTCTCCATCGACCTCACCGCCATCTCCATCAACCTTGCTGTCTCCTATGATGAGGAGGGAGTAGTTCATCCCCGGGGCTGAGGGCTCTACCGGTAGCTATGTGGTTCACCTCTCTCTCCCATGATATGATCTTTATGTGATCGTGAGCTTTGTATCATGTTGAACAAGTAGATGTTATTATTCAGATATTATGCTACTCCTATGCTTAATTATTATAGTGTACTCTAGTGATGTTATTAAAGTAATCAATTCCTCCTGCCATGGTGTAACGGTGACAGTGCGTGCATCGTGGTGGTACTTGGTTTAGGCTATGATCGTGATCTCTTGTGGATTATGAGAGTAATTATTACTATGATAGTATTGAGTGATCTATTCCTCCTTTCATGGTGTAAAGTTGACAGTGTGTGCACCGTGTTAGTACTTGGTCTAAGTTGCAATGATTTCTATCTTGAGTTGTGATCTGATTTGGATGTCTCTATGAGTGGTGTTTGTCAAGTACTTGATGAACTTTAAGGGGTGCTTCTGTAGCCACTACACAATGATTAGTGTTATTCAATAGGAGAGTAATTCAGAGTACCATAGTGGAGAGAAGTTGTTTATTTGTTCAATCATGTTATATTGTTGGGAGTGTGTCCACTAGTGAAAGTATGATCCCTAGGCCTTGTTTCCAAGCATTGCACACCGTTTACTTGCTGTTTTGTTACATGTTTGCTTGCAGTGATTTTTATTCCAGATTGTATTTACTATTTATAATCATCACTACCGCTTGTATTTCACTATCTCTTCGCCGAACTAGTGCACCTATACATCTGACAAGTGTATTGGGTGTGTTGGGGACACAAGAGACTTTCTGTATCGTAATTGCAGGGTTGCTTGAGAGGGATAGCTTTGACCTCTAACCTCCCTGAGTTCGATAAACCTTGGGTGATCCACTTAAGGGAAACTTGCTGCTGTTCTACAAACCTCTGCACTTGGAGGCCCAACAAGTGTCTACAAGAATAGAAGTGCGTAGACATCAGAGTCCTCTTCCCCGGTGCTGGTGGGACCTCCATCATTCCCCGCACCTCTGAGCCATCCCGTCCCCCCACCTCTGACAGGCCGATGCGCCTCCTCCCGATCTTAATCCCCCTCCACCTGCTAGCTTTCCAGCCAAAAAAAGAGTAGACTCCAAGAACGGAGGCACGTGCCTGTTTGAGGGAGAGAGGAAGGCCCAGCCGGCCATGGCTGGAGGTGCACGAGGGGGTGAAGGAAGAGAACGGCAGAGACGAGGGAATAGGGGAGATATTGAGCTGTCACAGTAGAGGCCGCCAGAAAAAGAGGCGTCATTACCCGGAACCACTCCCTCGCTTTGATGGATCCTGGTGGCGACAGATGAAGCAGGCTTGGGGCGGGGATGAATGCCTCTGCTGGTGGCAATTTTGCTTCGGTAGAATCAAAGAGAAATTCACATGGACGGAGAGATGTAGAGAGAGGGTTAATTTGGTACTGACATGGACAGAGAGATGTATAGAGAAGATTAATTTGGTACTGCTGAATTTACATTAGTGCGATGCGATGTTTTCGGTTGCTGAAGTTTACTACTACTCGCTCAATTTTGCTACCTCCTTGCTGAATCTTACTACTGGCAAGCCAATGGATTGGCCGATTGGGTACAGTTGAATGGGTGATATAGAACAGAAAGGAGATTTTCATTGCTTCATTTTCAGAAGAGAGATGTAAATATGAGTGTAGATGACTTCATGATTTACTCTTACAATGTTGGATCTATTGGCAAAGACATTTTATCTTTTGGATTTAAAAGCATGCATTTTATGAGCAAGTGTGAAAAAAAATTGTTGGATACAATCCAAATTATATATATGATTTATTTTTTGAGAAAAAATGAGGGCAAAGAATAATAGCATATACCCCCTCCGTTCCCTTTTAAACAATGCCAAAACTTACATAGATAGAATAATTAATGCGTACAGTCCGCTCCTTCTGCATCAATTTTTTCAGCATAGAGGGACTAATTTCTAAATATATCCAAGTTAAATTGTGAGTGAAATAAATATTTTTAGGATCCTAAAAATAAGTAAAGCGAGGAAGGAGATATAAAATTAGATATAGAAATAAAAACAATATTTAGTGGCCTAAATAGGCAAGAAACATCTATCTATTATATTATTAAAACAACTAACAACCAATGGTCGAGATTTGTCAAGAAAAAGTTAAGATCAACCCACGGTGGAGATCAATCTGCGTATACGCGCGCTAGCTAGAGTCCACGTGAAAGAAAAAATCGCAACAGTTCAGATTGACATAAACAATAACGCTTATTTGGAAGAAAAAAGGCCGGATACAGATGTACTCATAGATCGAATAGGAAAAGGACAAAGAGTCCAGCTTGCGTACGATTAGCTAGAAGCCTTGAAATTATGTCAGGGGCAGTTAAAGTTCAAATATCTCATATGATGGACAGTACGCGTATCGAAGATCAGCTGCAGGAATAATTAAATTTTGATTCTCTCCAGCCGCCTAGAACAAACCGAGGAAATCGGCAATCGGAGGACACCTCCGACCTTCCTGATCACGGCGGAACAGTCTCGCGCGCCGCCATGCGGACGCCCCGATCAGGTCGGTGTCACCCAAGCAGAAGATTCCAAGGCATCGGCGGTTGGAGGTCACCACCAACTCAAGCTTCTTGATCACGACGGCACCGTCTCGCCCGCTCCTATGCGGACGCCCGACCGCTGTCCCAGGTGTGCTGGCTAGCGGTGCGCAGGCCGCCGGTCGAAGGTCACCACCAACTCAAGCTTCTTGATCACTGCGGCACCGTCCCGCCTGCCGCCCTGCGGACTCCCGGACCCGGACCAGGAAGCCGTCTCCCAAAAGCATGTGCGCACAAAACGCTTCCGGTTGTTAGATCAACCACTGCCCCTGGCGTGCCGGCTAGCGGTGCGCAGGCCACCGGTACAGACAGACTGTCGACTTCGAAGGTATTTGCTGGAACAGTGCAACGAGATGTACGACGAGATCGTAAACTTTAACCAGCTTCAGGAAGATGATGACAAGTTGAACACATCCTCGCGTAATCGTCTCAGGCACAATAGAATCATATGTATAGTAGCTCTCAGATTACTTGGGTCCTAATTATCTCATGCATGACGGTCTATTAACAACGATGGAAATTACAGCAAGGAACATAGCCAAACGTGAATTAGAAGAAGAGCAATTTACCTACTTGGTACATGCATGGTCTCCGTGCCGATCAATGAGGTATCCAGGAAGACACACAAATTCTGGAGGACGAAGAGAATTCGTCAAAGAAAAATTGCATTGTAGTCCATTAATGTATGAGAGATAATGATGTGCTTTGATAGAAAGACAAAAAGAGACCAAAGACAGGTCAAATTGGTATGTGTTTATAATCTCTTCCCGAATTCCCATATTTCATATCTTTTCTTTACTCTAATACAGAGGCAAACCAGGGGCAAACAACACTTATCAACATTACATAATATACATATATTCTTTGCTATACTCATAACTGCGCAAAAAATAACAATGAACTAAATTGCGTCATTGTAAATTGTTCCCACAACCAAAGACAAATAAAATATTATTATTCACTTCACGGAGTACATTCAATTTGTTTTTGAAAAATCTACTCCCTCCCATCGGAAATAACTGTCGGTGACTTAGTATAAACTTTGTACTAAGTTAGTTCAAAATCACCGACACTTATTTCCGATCGGAGGGAGTATAATATACATACAGAATTATGGACCAAGAGATGAAATTTCTACTGTGCGGCGGTGGTGCACGTTTGTGGATGGCAATTTCTAATGAATATACATCGATAGTAAGTTTCCTTTGAATGGCGAGTTAGCGATATAAGAAATTAGATGAATACGACCATGCATGTGCCGAATCATATAGAGGCTTCTTACTATAATAGTTAAAAATACAAACGCCATAAACAGATAATTTTATTCTAAAGTATGGACCAATAGTATGCGAGATAAAAAATTCCTTCCAAAATCGTTGGCATAATTTCTGTCGTCACACAAAATAGTTATTAGAAACAACCTAATATACTTGATCAGTAATTTTGTAAAAAAATATAATTATGCTATATCTCATTGAACTTGGCTGCATAATCAAAATATGATGACACTTAGTAAATCTAGCCGCGCAAGTGCGCGGGCCAACCAGCTAGTTAAAATGAAGATTAAACTCATAATAAATTCTTTATGGTTAAAAAATCAGCTCGTATTATATTACAACTTGCTCGCATCAAGAAAGATGTAACCAAGTAGTATGTAAGGAAAAGAAGTCTAATTCCCTGTAACTGCCACACAAGTATGCATGCATGATTTTCAAGAAATTTGAACTCTGCTAGCAACAAATCAACATGATTTTGTAGATATCAGTGATCATTCAAATAGCAGCAAGTGCAAGGCTCAAGGAGTACTCTTTTATCAAAATAATAAATATTGCTTTAGCAAATAAATATATAAATGCTGCTAAGCATTATGTATAGTTATTTCATGGCATCGGGACTGACCCATATTATTGTTATTGATGTAAATCATCCCAACAGTGGTGGGATAGGTGATTTCCTTTTTTGTTAATTAGTTGATTCTCGTGTTTGTTATTTTATTTATGTCCGTTGCAACATGGCAATAATCTGATTCTCTAGGAGAACTCAAAATTGGTTTTTCTAATAATTATTATTATTTGTTGACCCGTTGCAACGCACGGGTATTGTGCTAGTATAGCAAATCTGTAATGACAAGACAGATTGGTAGGTAAATGATGAGGTAAAATTATATAACTCCTATTACAGTGATTTGAGAGGGCATATATCTCGAGATTACAGCGCTCGTGCGTTTCCAGCGGCCCCGGCCTAGCCGATCCTTAGGTTTACATTTTTTTTCATCTTTGTTTGTTTTGAGAGGGGGCTAGCTAACCCCCGTGCTTATATTCCACCAAAGCAAAAGAAAGTCGATCACCAAGAACGACAACAACAACACAATTACACAACAAGTACAAGAATGGAGTACATATACATAACGGAAACAAACTCATCCTCCCCCTGGTGGCCTAGGCCTCCTCGTGTAGTTACATCATTTCATATATCAGTTGATGGGTGATGCCGATGGATTCAGGTGTTAGTTGGTTGGTTGGTTCAGGCGGGCAGGTAGGACGGCGGCAGCGGCAGGCCGACGACCTTTCCGCAGCGTAGGGCGTTCTCTGGGAAGTTGTACTCGTCGCGCAGCGACCTCGCCGGCGAGATGACGCTGATGTAGAGCTGCTCGCCGAGGTAGTGCCTCTCCCACAGGTTGGACCTCACGTTCCACATCCCGGCGTTGTCGAATGTTAGCATCACCGCCGACCACGACCGCGGATACACCTGGATCGTGTGCCTGCTCACGGCGTCGAGCAGGTTGTACGTCTTCCTCAGCTCCGGCGACCACTTTCCCGGCCCCATCCTGCGCCCACATATATTGCATCGATCGATCAGCGCCACCAGTACAAACATACATTGGTAAACTCATGCGTGCGAGACTGCAAGCACGTACCCGACGGCGAAGAAGGCGTAGCCGTCCATGTGGAGTGAGTCCATGCTCTTCTCTGGGTTCTCGAAGACGACCTCGATGAAGGTGCGGAACTCGGCGGTGATGACGTTGGCAGCCACGTGCATTGGCCCGTTGACGCCGGGTGGCGAGTCGCCCATCTGGTTGTACTTGAACACCTGGTCGCTGACGTTGAAGTACTCGGCGAGCTTGAGGGGGGTGTCGGCGTCGACGTGGGACACGCCGTTGAAGCCGTACTTGAGCTTGCCGTCGAGGTGGCCGCGGCTGATCATGAGCTTGATGGTGCGGGTGATGTTGATCTGGCCGTAGTGGTAGGACCCCTGCGGGTTGGGCCTCGCCGCGCTGGCCGTGAGGTTCCACCGGAAGGACCTCCACTGGTTGAGCGACCACGCCCACCCGGCAGGGGGCTCCGGCACGTTGGCCGCCGGCGGGGTGTTGGACCCAACGTAGCGGATGACGGCGGAGGCGGAGCTGGCGTCGACGATGAACCTGGTGGAGGCCACCATGAGGTAGTCCGCGGGCTTCTGGTCGGCGTCGACGAGGACCGAGAGGCAGTGGCCCACGTGCACGTCGAGCGAGTCGTACGAGTCCTGGAGCGTGTGCGACCCGTCCATCTCCACCAGCTTCATGTCGTGGCCCTGGATCCGGAAGTTGAGGGACGACTTGATCCCGACGTTGCAGACGCGGAGGCGGTACGTCTTGCCGGCCTCGAAGGTGAACATGGGCGGGTTGGCCGCGTCCTTGCCGCCCCTGCCGTTGATGAGCACGCCCGCAGGGCGGCCCGGGCTCTTCCCGGCGTCAAGAAGGCTCGCCATGACGGTGTGGTCCTTGGTGTACCAGTCGCCGATGAGCACCTGCAGGTCGTCGGCGGGCGGGTCGAAGGGGACGGGGATGAGGAGGCGGCTGACGACGCTGATAAGGCCGTAGCCTCCCACGGTGCGCTGCATGCCGATGGAGGGGAAGTAGAAGAAGCTGCCGATCTGGTCCTTGGGCTGCCACTTGTAGGTGAAGTTGGTGCCGGGCGCGACGGGGCAGTTGGTGCCGGGGAGGCCGTCCTGCCACGAGTTCTTGCGGTGCTGGATGCCGTTCCAGGTG
Source organism: Dactylis glomerata (assembly GCA_007115705.1). Classification (NCBI taxonomy): domain Eukaryota; kingdom Viridiplantae; phylum Streptophyta; class Magnoliopsida; order Poales; family Poaceae; genus Dactylis; species Dactylis glomerata. The sequence goes on along the minus strand of QXEO01000450.1, from coordinate 153,647 downwards.
AAGAGGAGCGGCTGGTCCAGCTGGTTGAAGACGTTGACGACGATGTTGTTGTTGGAGGAGCAGTTGATCCGGGGGCCCGGGAACTCGCCGTTGATGAGGATCACCTTCTGGGGAACGCCCAAAACGGTCTTGGTCCCGTACGTCACGTGCCACTCGAAGAACACGTACGGGTCCTCGGCGCGCGCCACGTTCGTCGATGCCAGCAGCAGAGCCAGCAGGAGGACGGCCCCCGCCGCCGCCGTCGCGCGCATTGTCGTCGCCGCCATCAAGATCGGTGGCAGGCGGGCTGGATGGACGGCCTGGCGAGCGCTATATATCAAGGTCCGCTCTTTTGAAGGATTGTAATGTAGGAGTTGCGGCGGGATAGGGGATCTAGGAGGAGGCCATGGAAGACGTCCCCTGGTTGTGGGAGGGTTAGGTCGACGGTGGAGAAGGATGGGACCGGGGAGGTCAACCGGGGAGCTTCGGGGTGACGAGGTGACGCCGGGGCAAGGATAAATAGAGCGGTATGCCGGGGAAAGGAGCGGTGGGGAGAAATCGCCGGACGCATGCGCATCTGTCTCTCTCTGATCTGTCTTCCCGCCATTGCCGCTCCGTCCCTGGCAAACCAGTTCGTGCGCCTTCCCGTCGAGCACGGGCCACGGGATCCACGATGGTCAACACGCATAGCACTTCGGGCCAGCTCGCTGCTCGTCCCAGCCCAACGACGGTCTCGTTTTCAGCCCACTCAAGTATTTGAGGGGATCCTGTATCTCGAAAAATAGATTATTTACTAAGCTAGATTTAGAGGGAATAATTCTAGATATTCTCACAAATCCTCTTCTTTTGTCAGATTAAAACTCTCTATCATAGTAGAGTATTTTTAGAGGAGAGTATTTAAAGAAATTAGAGAGTATTAGATAAACACCAAATTCTCTCCAATCCCTACATCTTTAGGTGTGAAAATATGAGAGAAGTAAACAAGGCTTGAGCAAGCGGCCGTTTCTATATTTTTTTTCATGTATCTATCTTTCTATTTATCTATCTATCTACTCCCTCCGTTTATAAATATAGGACGTTTTAGATGTTTTAAGTGGAGTTAGATACAAATCATAATAAGTGTATCTACACACTAAATGTAGACTAGATATATAATAAAATATATGAATCCATTAAAAGCTAAAACATTTTATATTAGTGAATGAAGGGAGTATTAAATTAAAATCCATCGGTAGGTCCATAATACATTGTGGCTGTGTTTGCATTGTACCCCTTCTATTTTTTAAAAAAAAATAGTTGGCGATCCCTTAGAAAACTGTTCGACAAGAGAACATTCTCGTCTCCCAGGTTGTCCTCCTCCCTTCTCCCTGCAGCACGAGCACCTTGCGTTCCAGGAGCCCCCGATCTGGTGACGGTGGCATGTCCTAAGCTAAGTGACATAGCCGTGTCTCGTTTGACACTGAGCACCTTCTAAGTATGGCAACTCCACCTGAACTCCCCTTGTAAACACACCATCCATCCTTGATGGTGTAAAGGAGGTGGCAAGTGAAATATGTTCAGTTATTAAAAATTTCATTGGTTATGGGTAAACAAAATTGAGTTCCCTCTAACATTGCTTAAACTCTTTGGTCTATGCAAATAGAGAGACTGGACAAACTAGCATAAACCCTGCATCGCTATTTTTAGGGGAATTTTTTTAGTTGCTACGAAAACAACATAATGGACAACGTACTCATGTGCAATAGAGACGTACACTTCAATGGGTTGGTCGACATCAATAATGTGCCTGACGGTGGACCAACTCAAGATGATGTTCAGAATCCCATAACATCTCTCTCAAATTCAACGAGCAGGTTGTAATAAAATTCAGCGAGTAGTAGCAGCAATAATATTCAGCAAAGAGCCTCACATATGTATCAAATTGAGCAATACTAGTCTTCTTGATATTAAAATAGTGTGATTGGAATTGGTGCTCCTACTTTAGAGATCCTACTTGAGATCTCTTGAAATTTGGTATAAGAGCAACTCTAGCAGATACCACAAAAGTCGGTGTTGTATAATCCATTTGCGGTAAACCACAAATGTCTTCACGGATAGATAATGTTTTCTAGAATAGATATCGCCAAAAGAGACCCAAAATATTGCATAGACCCACTTGTCAACACCTTTTTCCCGATATTCTTCTCCCCCCAATGAGCTCTCCTTACACAGAGCTCAGGCCACCACCAATGGTGCTAGTAGGCCTGCTCCTCAGCCCATGCTTCCCCCGCACCAATGCCATCCTGCTACACCGCCACTTCTCCATAGAACCACCTACCTCAGTCCTGCTAATCTGCCTGCTTCAGCCAATCCTGCATGCTCCATGCGAGCCCTTCGTCCCCCATCCTACACCGCCCTACTCCGACCCTGACTATTCCAATGGTGCATAACCAATTGTGGGTGTGTCAATAAAGGTCCTGATCTGATGAGAAGAGGCTGAAGCTAGATGCCAGATCTAATGTATCAGAGATGTGTCTGCATAATACTAAAGGATATATGCCCTAGAGGAAAATAATAAAGGGGTTTATTTGCATATATCATAAAGATCATAATAAGTTTAATACGGTGCTATAACTGTGTCAATCGGAAACATTAATACATGTGTGGTATTGAACCACCAGAGTCCCTAGTATACCTCTAATACTAGCTCATTTGTCAACTGATGATCGAGGTTTCCCAATCATGTGACATTTATATCAATTGACAATGAGGATCATGCCATTAGGTGATTGCCATGATGTAATTACCCAACTTTAGTATTGCAACATGATCGTGTCATGGTGTTCATGTTGCGATAATAAGAAGCATTGTAACCTAATCCTTAGACCGTGAGATCATATCTAATCACTGCTTACGGCGGCTGCTTTGACTGCACCAACCGTCACTCTGTAACAAAGTGACTGAAAAAGTGTCTATAAGGTATTCCAATGGAGTAGGTTGATGCGTATGCATCAAGAGTGGGATTTGTTCTTCTGCGTGACGAAAAGATACTCTAGGCCCACTTAGTGAGATTACATCCGTACTGCAGCATGCGACTAGGTCATGGGGATGGAATATCACGGGAATGAGTAAAGTAGCAATGTCAGTAACGAGATTGAACTAGGTATGGTGATACCGATGATCAGATTTCGGACATTGCAAGAATCACATGAACAAATGGAATAGGACATCAACGTTTACGGTTCAACGATAAAAGAGCTTCGTGGATACACAGGGGTCATCATGGGCATCCAGGTCCCGCTGATGATCATTCACCAGAGAGGTTTCTCAGTTATGTCTGGCATACTCCTTAACCGAGGGTAATATGTTTAAAGGGTCGATGATGTTTTAAGATGGTTTTGGTACATTTAGAATTACTAGAGTAATGACAAGAGAGAATCGGAAAGGCTCCATGTTGATCCAAAAGTGTTTGAAGAGTTTCGGAAGGAGTTTCGGAGTTAAAGGAAATTAAATAATACTCCTTCGGATCGGAAATAAGTGTCAACAATTTTGTACTAGCTTAGTACAAAGTTTGTACTAAGTCCCGACAGTTATTTCCGATCGGAGGGAGTATGTAATTAATATTAATTAATATTAAATATTTGATTTATTTAATAAATAATGGTAGCCCACCTTTATTGGGCCCCTCCTGGAGGGACAACCCATTAGGTGGCCAGCCAGGCCTTCCAGATGGGCCCTAAGGGGCCCATGCGCTTGGAGGCATCCCAAGATTAGGGTTTGGGGCGCCCTAGGGCTGGCCCCTCCCTTTCTTGGCCGCTGGCCTCCTGGGAGATTTGGTGGAGGGGTAAGCTTGCCCCCATCCCCCTATATAAAGAGGCCCCAAGGGGAGGAGGAGAACGCAACACAATTGGCACGAGCCAGGAGTTCTTCTCTCCTCCTCATGCGCCTCCACCTCTCTCACACATCTCTCCCTCCTGTGTGGCTCCCCGAAAGGCTGTGTAGGAAGCAAGGACTACTCCATCATTGCACACTGTCATGCTGCGGAAATGTCGGATCTGATCCAAACCGATCTACTTCCACAATCTTGGCTGGATCGGAGATCTAGGAGTCATCATCGTCAACCATATGTGTACGAGTACTCGAAAGGTGCTGCCAATTGTGACACCGGGTCGTTGCATCAGAGTTGTCACAGTTAAGTTGTCATGTCAGGATCTACACGACCTTGAGGTCAGCTACGTCGGCTTCATCATCAACGCTTGTGCAGGAGCGTAATCCCCGCGTTCGGTCTACAAGGATATGTTACCAAATCCCAGTTAATCGTTACCACATTACAAATTGATAGATCTTGGGAATTCGGGTTATCATGTTGCTAGAAAAGGTTTGTTCTTAGCCTCGATCCTCAACAAATACGCAGATGTCAAATCATGTTTAAGCACCATAATTATATGATTCCTAGAGACATACAAGTTCAAGCGGAAGACGTCATTAATTACTTTCTACTCACGAAGTGTAGAATGAAAGTCCCATCATTTGTGAACTACCAATGACACGGCTTCTCTTCGATAGATTGTAATTAGTATCTTATCGCTGACATATGTAATTTTTGCTCTGAGATGTCATTTGTAGTTTTCATTGACGCGCTCGTGTATTTACAACAATGATAGCTCATATTTTTGCGCATGTCACTGTTTAGTTCTTCAAATGTAAAAGATCATCGTATTTATACAATCTAGGCTAGAAATACATATAAATATATGATGGCTAGCACACATATATAATTATGATAAGGAAGCCCAGATACATCAAAACTTCCAGGCACGAGCCAACAAACATGCAACAATAGAGGCACAGGAGTGGACCGTCTCTACATCGGATCATCGAGCAGCGGAGAAGAGCATTGGTATGCCGCCGGCACATGGTGGGGCCAGGGATTGGGAGTGGTGAATATTAGAACATCTCCACCGGTGCCCCTAAAATTGTGGTCGGTAGGGGCGTCGGCAGGCCCATTTTCGGAGCGTCGGCAGGGCCTCGCAGAAAATTGGAGCCGGGCTCCCACACCGGCGGCCCCAAAATGCTGGCCTCAAAAAATTGTAAAAAGACATACAAAATGCATAATCTGACATATATTGCATTTTAAGTTTCAAATATCAAATTCAATAGATTACATGCCAAATTAAAGTTCATGCATTGGTCCCGCATTGGGTAACCAAATCACCGTGAACACACGGCTACCAAAAAAGTGCATCAGAGGCTCATAAAGTGCTCAAAGAGATGATGGCACCTCCTCCACCTCCTCCTTCACCTCCTCGTCGACCTCCTCCACCTCCACCACCGGCGGCTCCTCCACCTCCGGCTGCACAACCGCCAGCTCGTGGGCACTCTTCAGCTCCTTCGGGATGCCATCATGGATCATCATGTACCATGTCTTGGTCAATGGATCCATGCCCTCCAATGGCATCAACAGGATCTTGGCTTCCTCCACCATCTTTGTCAACTCAAAGCTCTTTGCATCATTTTTGGCCTTGATCAAAGTAGCTTCGGCTTCTATCTTGGTGGCTTGGACCCTCTCTGTCTCAAGCGCCAACTTCTCTTTTTGAGTTTCTTTGATCTCCTTCCACCTTGCATCGGACTTATCATAGAGCTCCTTGGAGTTGGCGTTCATGGAATCCACAAACAAGTTGACACCAACATCGAAGCCGGCGCTGGATGAGCTGGCATTCCTCTCGGCCTTGGCCTTCTTGGTCCCGGTTGGGCATCCGACGGCGGACGGCGCTGCCGGAATTGGCCCTTCTCCACCGATCTTGCCCTCATTGAGTGTGAGCCTAACTCGATCCTATTTCTTGCAACCCTCAAGTTTTTGGAAACAATGCGTCATGTTGAAGTCTTTGCCCTCGTTCTCCGCTTTGTATAAGTTTAGAGAATCAAGCAACTACAAGCAAAGCAAACATCAAATGAACTACAAGCAAAAGAAACATCAATTAACTACAAACAAAGCACACATCAATGAACGCAATAGATTATGTTCATAAAGCAAAAAAACTTACTATATCCATTGCGCTCTTCCCACTTTGGTCCTATTGCGCATGGTCTCAAGGTTGCCATGAAACTTGTTGCATACGGTCTTGATGACACTCCACCTATGAGATATCGTGCCTTCATTGCGGTTCATGTGAATCTTCGCATAGACACCAATGTGGCAGCGCTCGTTGAATTTATCTCGAATCCTTGCGTAGTACTTGCCAAGAGTTTGGTTGGCGCGCCGGTGATAGGATCAAGGCTCGCCGCTTTCCACGACTCAATGAGGCACTCATGTTCCAAAGATTTCCACTTGGAATGATGGGTGTCGGCCGCTGATCCCTACTGCTTCCTCTTGCCGAGGGTCTTGCCGATGTCGGTGTCGACCACCTCAATTGTCTCCTCGATCTCATCACCGTCGGATTGAACATCCTCACCTCCCATGCCGGCGACGCCACTGCCGGTCAAGTCATTCATGTATGTCATGCCCTCCTTGGTGAAAAGCATGTGGGCGCTAGGCATTTCGCTGAACACCTCGTGGGCGTCGGGCATTTCGTCGAACAGGGCGCGAGTGGCGTCGGGGCAGACCCGGCGAACATGTTGGGGACACGGCGTATGTCTGGCGAATTGGATGTGGTGTAGGCGAGGTTGAGGTCGACGTTGTGGACTCTGTCTTACCAAGGTGCTATCACCAGTGTGAACACGCCGACGCCGCTGTCGATGGTGCACGGGTAAATCTGGCCCTCCCCGAATTCCGGGGACATGCGGGATGGGGCCAACCTTGTTGAACACAATATGCCGCCGTCGGTGCCGCTTCGGGCCTCCGCCGACGATGACTCTCCACCGCTCTCTCCATGGCTGGCGGCGTAACTCGCGATAGACACGGCCTTGGCGACCTCCGCGTCCTGCTGGCGCTGGATCGCGCGGCATTTGTTCTGATCTGCGGTGACGACGGTGCACTGGCTAGCTCCTTTGCCCAATCCTCGTCGGCTGGTGCGTAGTGTTGACGACCATTTGGGAACCCCAAGAGTAAGGTGTGATGAGCACAATGGTAAGTTTTCCCTCAGTATGAAACCAAAGTTTAATCAACCAGTAGGAGAAAGAAACCACTTCTGAAGGTTGATGCTAACTGGCTTTTGGCAGGGCGCACTACCAGCACCAGCAGCAACGTGGAACCTTGATGGCGTGTAGATTACACCCCGTTGGGAACCCCAAGAGGAAGGTATGATGAGCACAGCAGCAAGTTTTCCCTCAGTTGTGAAACCAAGGTTTATCGAACCTGTAGGAGAAAGCCAAACTTCAGAAGGTTGATGCACGCTAGCTTCGCGACAGCTCCGGACAATTTATATGGCGCCTCGTCCAGGGCTTTGCTTTGCACCAGCAGCAACGTGGAACCTGCACACAACACAACCAAAACTTTGCCTCAACTTACGATGATGTTGTCAATCTCACCGGTTTTCTGTAAACAAAGGATTAAGCGTATCGAGTGGTTAAAGGGTAATAGTATGCAAGAAAGTAAATAGTGCGAGTAAAACTAAACGGTAATAGCAATGTAAAGGAATTGGACCGGGGTCCACAGTTCACTAGTGGTGTCTCTCCATAAGATAAATAACAACATGCTGGGTAAACAAATTACAGTTTGGCAATTGATAGAATAAAGATAACGTACATATGTCATGAGTATCACTATGAGATTCACTCTGGGCATTACGACAAAATACATAGACCGTAATCCAACTGCATCTATGACTAATAATCCACCCTCTGGATGTCGTCCGAGCAACCATTGGGTATTAAGTTGCAAGCAACAGATTATCGCCTTAAGCAAAGTGCGTAATGTAAACAATGCAAATGTCCTTGAACACAAGAATGTTATTTTCTCCCTAGTGGCAACAGCACATCTACAACCTTAGAGGTTTCTGTCACTCCCCCAGATTACTAGAGGCATGAACCCAACTATCGAGCATAAATACTCCCTCTTGGAGTCACTAGCATCTACTTGGCCAAGATATCTACTAGCAACGGAGAGCATGCAAGATCATAAACAACATAGAGATAACATAAAGATAATAATTTAGCACATCAACTTGACATAGTACCAATACTCATCGGATCCCAACAAACACAACATGTAGAATTACACAAAGATGATCTTGATCATGTAAGGCGGCTCACAAGATCTAAACATGAAGCACATGGTGGAGGAGACGACCATCTAGCTACTGCTACGGACCCGTAGTCCAAGGTAGGCTACTCACACATCACTCCGGAGGCGACCATGGTGATGAAGAAGGCCTCCGACGGTGATTTCCCTCTCCGGCAGGGTGCCGGGAAGAGCTTCTGGACCCTCCCGATCTTGCGTCAACGACGACGGTGACTTGCAGTATGTTTCAAGGAAAATTGATCGGGCCTTTAGGTTTTTCCTGTCGAGGGGAATATATAGGCTGAAGGGCAGCGTCAGGAGGTGGACCAAGCGGTCTCACCCCTGGTGGCGCGGCCAGGGCCTGGGCCATACCACCCTAGGGTGTGGCTGTCCTGTGGCCCCCCTTTGTCTCATCTTCGATCTTTGTGAAGCTTCAGTAAAAATAGGCAGTTCGGCTTTTGTTTTGTCTAATTCTGAGAATATTTCCTGTGTAGCTTTTTTGAAACACCAAAACAACATAAAACAGGGAATTGGCACGGTGGCGTCTCGTTAGTAGGTTAGTTCCAGAAAATGCATAAAAATGCCACGAAGTGTAACAAAACACAAAGCAAATGGTGTATAAACAAGCATGGAGCATAAAAAATTATAGATACGTTTGAGACATATCAAGCATCCTCAAGCTTAACTCCTGCTCGTCCTCGAGTAGGTAAGTGATAACAAAAGAATAATTTTTGAGGTGACATGCACCATCACAATCTTGATCAACGATGTAAAGCATTGAGTGTTGGGATCAAAGTACTTAAAACATGGGCATAAGAGACATAATCTTGACAATAAAAACTTAGCAACCATGTTATAACATGAAAAGTAACACAAACGAAAGATCATGAACAATGAAACATTGAAAGTCAAGTGTGTGTTCAAATCATATAGGAAAACATAGTAAAGTGGTTTTCAGCTTATCCCTCATGGAATAGCAAAACATAAATGCATAGGACACCTTCAAGTTTAAGAGGGCGACTAGATACAAATAATTTAAGAACAAGCAAAACCAAAATCATGAATCAATCAATGATAAACTTTGGGACTATGCACATTAAACTCAGAATGACAACTATGCTCTCTTAGATGGTGCATAAAGGTAGAAGGTGGAGACTCAACATAAAAGTAAAATAAAGGCCCTTCGCCGAGGGAAGCAGTGATTAAACATGTGCTATAGCTTTTCATTTGTAAAACAGAGAGATAAAAAATTGGTTTTGAGAGGTGTTGTCTTTGTCAATGACTAGCAATGGGGTTCTTACTATCTTCCATACAAAGCAAGTTTTTGAGAGAGAGATTGGCACTTTGGTGCTCTTTTATTAAGCTTGGCACTCCTCCCCACTTTTCCTTTCACAAACCGTGGCTAACTGATTCCATCGGGTGCCCACCAAGTTTCACATACCATGGAGGAGTGCCTTTTTTCTTTTCTTTTTTTTCCATTTTTTTATTTTTGGAATAAAACAATATGGAAGATAGCAAATCCGACCAGTACGTCCCCATGAGTTGAAAACAGTGTCACAAAATGAGAAGTATTTTGAAGGTTTTTTGAAAGGTAGCACATGAAAATTTACTTGGAATGGCTTGCAAATACCATGCATAGGAATTTATAGTGGACTCTTTAGGAAACTTGGTTTTTGGGAGTTGGATGCACGAGTAGAGCTCATACTTAGTACAAAATGAAGGCTAGCAAAAGACTGGGAGCGATCAACTAAGAGAGCAATAACGGCCATAATCATGCATAACGACAAAACATCATTAACCAAAGCATAAAGTGGTATCACAACTCAAAAACCAAATGATCATAGAGGCTAATGGCGACTTTTTAAGAGTCAAATATGTTGTAAGCATTCGCCAAGTTAACCCAAATAAAGCATCAAAGGAGAAAACCACAATAACGTGCTCCAATATAATAAAAACAACGCATGATTTTTTTCAAAGGCTCATTAAGCAATCTCAGTCATTTGAGAAAAGTCATGCTACAGCAAAACTACTAAGCATACTATCAAAATGACATCAAGCATGACATGCAAAAGTCTAAGCCGCGGTCTAAACAAGCTCCCATTTGTACCACTATAGGCATGAAACTTTTTTCTCTTTTCCAACACCATTCAAACCTTTTTGAGACAACTATTTTAATGAAAACCAACATAGACCAGAGGTATAAATACACCTTGATGAAAAGATATAACAATATCTGAACAAAAATCAAGGCAAAAAACGAAAGCTAAACGCAGTTCTAGAAAAAGAGAACACTCGTTGAACGATAAGAGTGAAAAATAGAGTGTTCTTGGCAATGAAAAACGAGGTATGCCTTCTCCAAAAGAAATTTGTTGGGTCCAACCATTTATTGCAGCAAACAAAACAAAAGAAAACTGAAAGCAAAAGTAAAGACGCTCCAAGAAAAATGCATAGAATATGAAGCAATAAAAACATAGTGTGTTGAAAGGTGACCTGATTTTTGTCGATGAAGAAGGGGTGCCTCCGGGGCATCCCCAAGCTTTGACGCTTGTACCTCTTGGATATTTCTTGGGGTGACATGGGCATCCCCAAGCTTGAGCTTTTGTCCATACTTCATCTCATCTCATCACTCTCCATTCCCTACACTTGAAAATTTCCTTCATACAAAACTTCACACAATTCTATTAGCAACATTAGCATAAACATGATAGTAAATCTCCCCTTTTGGTTCAGTTTCAAACTCAAACATACCAACCATTAAAGCATAAGCTACTGTAGCAACTTCCTCAAAAGTTCTGTGATAAAAAAAACTCAAAAAAAAGTGATCAAGAGGCAAACAAAAAATAGTGGCAGAATTTGTCAAAACAGAACAGCTGAGAAAGATCGATTTTTTCGAGGACCTTATGTTGCTCAATTCGAAAAGTGCAAAACTAATGAAAGTTTGGATATAACCTGGGGCATATGCACAAGAAATTTCAGATCAAAAAGGTATTCTGAGAATTTTCACAAATGTTTACGGTGCAGCGCAGAAATCTGTTTCAGGACAGCAACTTCCCCAAATCTTACCTCCCTCAAATTAGAGGTTCTTCTTGGCACAAAAACGAAATAAAAATGATAAGGAGAGGTCATTACAGTAGTAGTAACTTCCAAGACTCAAATAAAAGAAAAAGTACTGAAAAGAAAACATTGGGTTATCTCCCAAGAGTGGTTTTCTTTAACGCCTTTGAGCTAGGCGCAGAAAGTGCAAATCAAGTATTTTCAAATGAAGTATTAAGATCAATTGCAGAAGTCTTCTAAAAAATAAATTGTATTGTGTCCAAATGAGTTTTCGAAGATCCCTTGTGAACACTCTTGGGTTCACTACTTTCATCAAACGGGTTTTCAGGACAAATCCAATCAAAATTCTTTTCCAAAGCTTCATGCAATCCTACAAGTTTGCAAGGTATTGGTACTTTGATGTCTTCTTTGGTTGTACCAACAACATTAACAGGTGAACCAAGCATATTAAAATGCTCAAAAACTTCCCTAGCTTCAATAGCAACATCTCTAAATTCTCTACGCAAAGTCTCCAAAATAAAGTCTTTCTTTTCAGAGTCTTCGATATCATGAAGCTTAAGAAACATTTGTTGCATAAAAGGATTAAGGTTAACAAACCTAGCCTCCAATATGTGAACTAAATAAGCAGCATCAACTTCATAACTAGGAGCAAGCTCAGCTAAAGATCTATTCTCAACATCTTTATGCATACTAACATGGTTAAAGAACTCCTCGATGTTGCCTTTCCCAATTATAGAACCACTACCTATTGTAAGGTCCTCCAAAGCATACTTAGGGAACAACATAATGAACTAAAAGTAAAATTAACGGAATGCAAACTATCAAAGGAACTAATTTTTTTTGTTTTTGATAAAACGATGCAAGCAAAAATAAAATAAAGCAAAATAATAACAAAGTAAAAGATTGGAAGTGAGAGACTCCCCTTGCAGAAATCTTCTTTCTCCCCGGCAATAGCGCTAGAAAAAGTTGCTTGATGGCGTGTAGATTACACCCCGTTGGGAACCCCAAGAGGAAGGTATGATGAGCACAACAGCAAGTTTCCCTCAGTTGTAAAACCAAGGTTTATCGAACTAGTAGGAGAAAGCCAAACTTCAGAAGGTTGATGCACGCTAGCTTCGCGACAGATCCGGACAATTTATATGGCGCCTCGTCCAGGGCTTTGCTTTGTACCAGCAGCAACGTGGAACCTGCACACAACACAACCAAGTACTTTGCCCCAACTTACGATGAGGTTGTCAATCTCACCGGTTTGCTGTAAACAAAGGATTAAGCATATCGAGTGGTAAAAGGGTAATAGTATGCAAGAAAGCAAATAGTGCGAGTAAAAGTAAACGGTAATAGCAATGTAAAGGAATTGGACCGGGGTCCACAGTTCACTAGTGGTGTCTCTCCATAAGATAAATAACAACATGCTGGGTAAACATATTACAGTTGGGCAATTAATAGAATAAAGATAACGTACATATGTCATGAGGATCACTATGAGATTCACTCTGGGCATTACGACAAAATACATAGATCGTGATCCAACTGCATCTATGACTAATAATCCACCCTCCGGATGTCGTCCAAGCAACTATTGGGTATTAAGTTGCAAGCAACAGATTACCGCCTTAAGAAAAGTGCGTAATGTAAATAATGCAACTGTCCTTGAACACAAGAATGTTGTTTTCTCACTAGTGGCAACAGCATATCTACAACCTTAGAGGTTTCTGTCACTCCCCCAGATTACTAGAGGCATGAACCCAACTATCGAGCATAAATACTCCCTCTTGGAGTCACTAGCATCTACTCGGCCAAGATATCTACTAGCAATGGAGAGCATGCAAGATCATCAACAACATAGAGATAATATAAAGATAATAATTCAGCACATCAACTTGACATAGTACCAATACTCATCGGATCTCAACAAACACAACATGTAGAATTACACAAAGATGGTCTTGATCATGTAAGGCAGCTCACAAGATCTAAACATGAAGCACATGGTGGAGGAGACGACCATCTAGCTACTGCTATGGACCCATAGTCCAAGGTAGACTACTCACACATCACTCCGGAGGCGACCATGGTGATGAAGAAGGCCTCCGGCGGTGATTCCCCTCTCCGGCAGGGTGCCGGGAAGAGCTTCTGGAGCCTCCCGATCTCGCGTCAACGACGACGGTGGCTTGCAGTATGTTTCTAGAGCCTTTAGGTTTTTCCCATCGAGGGGAATATATAGGCAGAAGGGCGGCGTTAGGAGGTGGACCAGGCGGTCTCACGCCCTGGTGGCGTGGCCAGGGCCAAGGCCGCGCCACCCTAGGGTGTGGCTGGCCTGTGGCCCCGCTCTGTCTCATCTTCGGTCTTCGTGAAGCTTTGGTAAAAATAGGAGGTTGGGCTTTTGTTTTGTCCAATTCTGAGAATATTTCCTGTGTAGCTTTTCTGAAACACAAAAATAGCAGAAAACAAGGAACTGGCACTGTGGCGTCTCGTTAGTAGGTTAGTTCCGGAAAATGCATAAAAACACCATGAAGTGTAACAAAACACAAAGCAAATGGTGTATAAACAAGCATGGAGCATCAAAAATTATAGATACGTTTGAGACGTATCAAACCTGCACACAACACAACCAAGATACTTTGCCCCAACTTGCAGTGAGGTTGTCAGTCTCACTGGTTTGCTGAAAACAAAGGATTAAACGTATCATGTGGAAAATGATATTTGTTTGCAGTAAGTAAATAAATAATGCTTGCGGAAAGTAAATGGTGCGTGCAGTAGATGGTAATATATATGTAAAAGAATGGACTAGGGTCCATAGTTCACTAGAGGTGTCTCTCCATAAAGATAAATAACATGCTGGGTAAACAAATTACAGTTGGGCAATTGACAAAATAAGAATGCATAGCAATGCATGGTACATGTCATGAAGATCACTATGAGATTCACTTGGGCATTACAACATAATAAATAGACCGTAATCCAACTGCATCTATGACTAATAATCCACCCGCATGATATCATCCGAACAACACTTGGGTATTAAGTTGCAAGTAATAGATTATCGCCTTAAGAAAAGTGTGTAATTTAAATAATACAAATGTCCTTGAACAAAAGATTGTTATTTTCTCTCTAGTAGCAACAGCACATCTACAACCTTAGAAGTTATTGTCACTCTCCCAGATTACTAGAGGCATGAACCCACTATCGAGCATAAATACTCCCTCTTGGAGTCACTAGCATCTACTCGGCCAAGATATCTACTAGCAACGGAGAGCATGCAAGATCATAAATAACTTAGACATGATAAATCAACAATCAACTTGACATAGTACTTAATATTCATCAGATCCCAACAAACACAACATGTAGAATTACATAACGATGATCTTGATCATGATAGGCAGCTCACAAGATCTAGACATGAAGCACATGGAGGAGAAGACAACCATCTAGCTACTGCTATGGACCCATAGTCCAAGGTAGACTACTCACGCATCACTCTGGAGGCTGGCATGGTGATGAAGAAGGCCTCCGGTGATGATTCCATCTCCGACAGGGTGCCGGGATGAGCTTCTGGACCCTCCTGATCTCGGGACAATGACGGCGGCAGCTTGCAGTATGTTTCATGGAAAAGTGTTCGTCTCTTTAGGGTTTTCCCATCGAAGGGAATTTATAGGCGGAAGGGCGACGTCAGGGGGTGGACCAGGGGCCCACACCACCTAGTGGCACGGATAGGCGGTGGCCCGCGCCACCCTATCGTGCAGCCGCCTCCTGGTCCGGCTCCGTCTCTCCTTTGGACTCCGTCTTCCCTTCAGGTAAATAGGAACTTTGGCTTTTGTTTCGTCCAATTCTGAGAATATTTCCTGTGTAACTTTTCTGAAACACAAAAACAACAGAAAACAGGAACTGGCACTATGGTATCTCGTTAATAGGTTAGTTCCGGAAAATGCATAAAAATGCCACGAAGTGTAATGAAAACACAAAGCAATTGGTGTACAACAAGCATGGAGCATAAAAAATTATAGATATGTTTGCGATGTATCAAGCATCCCCAAGCTTAACTCCTGCTCGTCCTCGTGTAGGTAAGTGATAACAAAACAATAATTTTTGAGGTGACATGCACCAACACAATCTTGATCAACTTAAAGTAAAGCATTGCATAATGAGATCAAAGTACTCTAAACATGGGCATAAGAGATATAATTCTAACCATAGAACTTAGCAACCATGTTACAACATGAAAAGAAACACAAACAAAAGATCATGAGTAATAATGCATTGAAAGGTGTTTGTTTGTTTTGAGCATATAGAAACGTAACAAAGTGGTATTCAGCTTGTCCCTCATGGAGTAGCAAAACATAAATGCATAGGACACCTTCAAAGTTCAAGAGGGT
Organism: Dactylis glomerata; assembly: GCA_007115705.1. Classification (NCBI taxonomy): domain Eukaryota; kingdom Viridiplantae; phylum Streptophyta; class Magnoliopsida; order Poales; family Poaceae; genus Dactylis; species Dactylis glomerata. The sequence goes on along the minus strand of QXEO01000450.1, from coordinate 138,101 downwards.
GTCTAGATACAAATAATTTGAGAACAAGTAATACCATAATCATGAATCAATCAATAATAAATTTTGGGACTATGCACATTATACTTAGAATGACAACTAGGCTCTCTTAATTGGTGCATAAAGGTAGAAGATAAAGACTCGACATAAAAGTAAAAGAAAGGCCCTTCGCAGAGGGAAGCAGGGATTTAACATGTGCTAGAGCTTTTCATTTGTAAAACAGAGATAAAAGTTGTTTTGAGAGGTGGTTGTTCTTGTCCACGACTGGCAATGGGGTTCTTGTTATCTTCCATACTAAACAAGTTGAGAGCGGTTCTGAGTTCTTGAAAAATTGGCATTTGCATGCTCTTTTATAAAGTTTGGCACTCCTCCCCACCTTTCCTTTCACAAACCATGGCTAACTGAATCCTTCGGGTGCCCACCAACTTTCACATACCAAGGAGGAGTGCCCTTTTTTATTTTCCTTTTTTTAGAGGTTACAATGGTCTGACCAGCTCTCTTGCAAAATTAATGATGAGCAGATGAAGCATGCAAGTCGAGGGGTACTTAATTCAATATGGAAGATAGCAAACCCGATCACTACGTCCTCATGAGCTAAAAACAGTGTAACAAAATGAGAAATATTTGAAGGTTTTGAAAGGTAGCACATGAAAATTTACTTGGAATGGTTTGAAATACCATGCATAGGAATTTGTAGTGGACTCTTTGGAAAAACTTTGGTTTTTGGGAGTTGGATGCACGAGTAGAGCTCATACTCGGTACAGGCGAAGGCTAGCAAAAGACTGGGAGCGACCAACTAAGAGAGCAATAATGGCCATAATCATGCATAGCGACAAAACATTATTAACCAAAGCATAAAGTGATATCACAAGTCAAAAACCAAATGATCATAGAGGCTTGAGGTGACTTGTTTAAAGTCAAACATGGTGTAAGCATGTGCCAAGTCAACCCCATAATACTATGCTTCTATAAGATAAAAACAACGCATGATTCTTTCAAAGGCACATTAAGCACTCTCAATCATTTGAGACAAGTCATGCTACAACAATAATTACTAAGCATATAATCAAAATAATAACAAGCATGACATGCTAAAGTCTAAGCAATAGTCTAAGCAAGCTCCCTTTTTGCACCACTATAAGCATGAAACAATTTACTCTTTTCCAACACCAATCAACCTATTTGAAACAGCTCTCAAAGATGAAAAGCAACAAAGACCAGAGGTCTAAACACACCTAGCTACAAAGAACTAGCAAGTTCTGAACAAGAACGAAGGCAAAAAATAAAAGCTAAACGCAGTACTAGAAAAAGAGAACACTCGTTGAACGATAAAAGTGAAAACTAGAGTGTTCTAGGCAATGAAAACGGAGTGTGTCTTCTCCATAAGAAATATGTTGGGGTCCAACCATTTATTGCAGTAAACAAAAAAAATAAAACTAAAAGCAAAAATAAAGATGCTCCAAGAAAAACACATAGCATATGAAACAATAAAAATATAGTGTCTTGAAAGATGACATGATATTTTTGTTGATGAAGAAGGGGGTGCCATGGGGCATCCCTCAGATTTGATGCCTGTACTTCTTGGACATTTCTTGGGGTGACATGGGCATCTCCAAGCTTGAGCTTTTGTCCATACTTCATCTCATCTCATCATTCTCCTTTCCCTACACTTGAAATCTTCCTTCATACAAAACTTCACACAATTCTCATTAGCAACATTAGTTTATGCAAGATATTAAATCCACTTTTGGTTCAGTTTCAACTCAAGTACAACACCAATTAACACATTAGCTACTGTAGCAACTTCTTCTAAAAGTTCCGTGATCAAAAGAACTCAAAAAGAAAGAGATCAAGAGGCAAATGCAAATAGTGGTAAAAATCTGTCAAAATAAAACAGCTAGTAAAGATCAATTTTTTCAAAAATCTTCTGTTGCTCAAATCAAAAAGTGCAAAACTAATGAAAGTTAGATAATAACCTGGGGCATGTGCACAAGAAATCGTAGATCAAAATGATGTTCTGGCAATTTTCACGAATTTTTACGATGAAGCGCAGAAATCTGTTTTGGGACAGCAACTTCCCCAAATCTTACCTTCTTCCAATTAGAGGTTACTCTTGGCACAAAAATGAAACAAAAATGATAAGGAGATATCATTACAGTAGTAACAACTTCCAAGACTCAACAAAAAGAAAAAGTACTGAAAATAAAACATTGGGTTATCTCCCAAGAGTGCTTTTCTTTAACGCCTTTGAGCTAGGCGCGGAAAGTAAGAATCAAGTATTTTCAAATAAAGGAGCATTAAGATCAATACCAGAAGTCTTTTCAACAAGGAATTTTATTTTATCCAAATATGGTTTAGAATATCCTTTCTCAACACTCTTGGGTTCACTACTTTCATCAAAAGGGTTTTCACGAACAATCCAATAAAAATTCTTTTCCAAGGCTTCATGCATTCCTACGAGTTTAAAAGGTATTGGTATTTTGATTTGCTCCCTATTTGTACCAATAACATCTACAAATGAGCCTAGCAATATTAAAACGATCAAAGACTTTCCTAGCTTCTATAACAACATCTCTAAATTCTTTATGCAAAGTCTCCAAAATAAAATCTCTCTTTTCAGAGTCTTCAACATCATGAAGCTTAAGAAACATTTACTGCATTATGGGTTTAAGGTTAAAACAAGCAGCAGCAATTTCATAACTAGGAGCAAGTTCTGCTAAGGATCTATCCTCAATATCTTTGTGCTTACTGATATAATTAAAGAACTCTTCAATATTATCTTTCCCAATTATAGAATCGCTACCTACTGATAAGTCTTTCAAAACGTACTTAGAGATCAACATAATGAAATAAAAATAAAGTAACAAAGTACCAACTATAAAAGGATTGATAAAAAGATGCAAACAAAAATAAAGTAAAGAAACTAAGCAAAACAATAACAAAGTAAAAAGATTGGAAGCGAGAGACTACGCTTGCAGAAATCCTCTTTCTCCCCGGCAACGGCGATAGAAAACTTGTTGGTGCGTAGTGTTGATGATCAGTTGGGAACCCCAAGAGTAAGGTGTGATGAGCACAATGGTAAGTTTTCCCTCAGTTATGAAACCAAAGTTTAATCAACCAGTAGGAGAAAGAAACCACTTCTAAAGGTTGATGCTAACTGGCTTTTGGCAGGGCGCACTACCGGCGCCAGCAGCAACGTGGAACCTGCACACAACACAACTAAGATACTTTGCCCCAACTTGCAGTGAGGTTGTCAATCTCACTGGTTTGCAGAAAACAAAGGATTAAATGTATCGTGTGGAAAATGATATTTATTTACAGTAAGTAAATAAATAATGCTTGCGGAAAGTAAACGGTGCTTGCAGTAGATGGTAATATATATGTAAAAGAATGTACCGGGGTCCACAGTTCACTAGAGGTGTCTCTCCATAAAGATAACTAACATGCTGGGTAAACAAATTACAGTTGGGCAATTGACAAAATAAAGAATGTATAGCAATGTATGTACATGTCATGAAGATCACTATGAGATTCACTTGGGCATTACAACATAATACATAGACCGTAATCCAACTGCATTTATGACTAATAATCCACCCGCATGATATCATCCTAACAACCCTTGGGTATTAAGTTGCAAGCAACAGATTATTGCCTTAAGCAAAGTGTGTAATGTAAACAATACAAATGTCCTTGAACAAAAGATTGTTGTTTTCTCCCTAGTAGCAACAGCACATCTACAACCTTAGAAGTTATTGTCACTCTTCCAGATTACTAAAGGCGTGAACCCACTATCGAGCATAAATACTCCCTCTTGGAGTCACTAGCATCTACTCGGCCAAGATATCTACTAGCAACGGATAGCATGCAAGATGATAAATAACATAGACATGATAAATCAACTTGAGATAGTACTCAATATTCATCAGATCCCAACAAACACAACATGTAGAATTACATAACGATGATCTTGATCATGATAGGCAGCTCACAAGATCTAGACATGAAGCACATGGAGGAGAAGACAACCATCTAGCTACTGCTATGGACCCATAGTCCAAGGTAGACTACTCACGCATCACTCCGGAGGCTGGCATGGTGATGAAGAAGGCCTCCAGTGATGATTCCCCTCTCCAACAGGGTGCCGGGAAGAGCTTCTGGACCCTCCTGATCTCGGGACGACGATGGTGCGGCTTGCAGTATGTTTCATGGAAAAGTGTTTGTCTCTTTAGGGTTTTCCCGTCGAAGGGAATTTATAGGCGGAAGGGCGATGTCAAGGGATGGACCAGGGGCCCACACCACCTGGTGGCACGGCAAGGGGGTGGCACGCGCCACCCTATGGTGCGGCTGCCTCCTGGTCCGACTCCGTCTCTCCTTTGGACTCCGTCTTCCCTTCAGGTAAATAGGAACTTCGGCTTTTGTTTCGTCCAATTCCGAGAATATTTCCGGTGTAACTTTTTTGAAACACAAAAACAACAGCAGGAACTGGCACTGTGGTATCTTGTTAATAGGTTAGTTCCAGAAAATGCATAAAAATGCCACAAAATGTAAACAAAACACAAAGCAATTGGTGTAAAACAAGCATGGAGCATCAAAAATTATAGATATGTTTGCGACGTATCATCGGGCATGCCCGGGGGCTGCACCTTCGGTGCCCCCATGCGCGGCTTCTTCATCGCTGCCGCCGCCTTCTTTGGTGGCATGGTCGTGGTCGGGGGTGGTGGCGGGGAGGGCGTGAGGCGGCGGCGCGAGGGAGTGCTCTGGGTGTAAACTGGCGGGGAGCAGCGAGAAAATGGAGGTAGGTGGAAAAACCGGCGGGAAAGCGGTGGTGTCGCTGGAAAGGGAGCCCCGGGCATCGGATTGGTACTGTAGTGATGTCCCGACGCTCCCGATAGGATCCTGCCGCGCAAGGGCCGACACGGGAGTGCCAACTCATTTATTGGGCTCGCTCCCGCGTCGACGCAATTTTGGGGCCGCCGGTGCGGGCCGGTTTTTGGCCCCGAGCCCAAATTCTGCGCCTGTCGCATTTTGGGAGGCAGTTTGGGATCACCGGTGGAGATGCTCTTAGGCGACGGTTTGAGTCCTTGGTGATCTCGGAGAGCAAAAGGCGGCTACAACCACAACCTATCAGAGAAGTGGGTGGGATGGGAAGAGGCCAGGAGAGAAGATATGAGATGGTCAGTAAGTGATCCAAATACCAGAATGAGTGACCCATGTGCATGTCTCCATGCGTGTAGATGTTTTTAATTTTTTATTACACACGAGAGAGAAAACAAATACGGACTAGAATCTTTTAGTAGATTTTGAGGGTAAGAAAATGTTTATACTCGACCAGTGTAAAAATTTAGATAATAGCGTGTGAAGCTATGATGCCGACTCATTTACCCGACTTTATTCTTGATAGAAAAAAAATATTTTCAATGTATTTTATTTTCAACAAGATCTTAAATGCGCTGACCCAACATACTACAAGTATTATTTCACAAATATTCACTAGTACAGATCGAGCCTTTTAAGGTCCCCTGTGGCGAACAAAAAATGATGTGCCGTGTGCGATGTCACGTATGGCATACGGGCCAGGAAACATACCGTGTGCGGGAGGCCTAGGTGGGCTCCAGCATGCGCATAACGCAAACGGCCAAATTTGGAAAACTGTGTGCGGAAATATCGCACACGGATTTCTGTTAGGGACCGTCGCTAAATTCACACATGGCTTTCAACCGGTTGTCGTGTGCTTTAATTTCCCGACGCTTAATCTGTGCCAACCGTTTCCGTTTTCCTGTTGTATCGCTGATGCGTTAGCCACATTAATCGTGTGTGTATTCCCAAGGTTTCCTTCTCATATTCCGATCATGGCTCTCGCCTTCCACGTATGCGCTAGTGATGGTGGCGCTTCCTTGGCTAGTCACCTGAAATCCAGCCCCACCGTGCTCACATTGATCATGAAATTAATGATACGGTGTTGTAGACTGATAATGCACTATAAAATCTTAAGATTGATTATGAGACGAGATTAGCACCCCAGCCACAGTCATAGTGTTCTCCTCTCCATCATCTTTCCATCATTCTACTACATCGAAATCCAAAGACCGATTCAATGCTTGCTATGGCGGCCGTACCTAGGACTAGGCTTTACTATTTCATCGAGCAAGGCATGTGCTTCAGGGTGACGGTCACTCTCTGAGCATTGCATGTGGAGAGTTGGATCCGTCACGTGCATCGGGACTTCCTTGACCGCGCACCGGAGAATTCCAAGTACGTTGGCCTGGACTGCGAGTACACCGACGCAGTGAAGAATGTGAGGCAGAAGAACCTTCCGCTAGAGAATAGGCAATGTGCCACCATCCTGCAACTCTCTGTGGCATCTGAGACTCTGGTCTTCCAGATATGCTACGTGGATGCAGTGCCAGAGCTCCTAAGGGAGTTCCTGAACAACAATGTGATCACGTTTTAGGGCATGTCAATCCAGCATGATGTCTAGATGCTAGAGTACTATGGAATCACCATTCCCGGGGCGTGCAACCTCTAGAGAGAGATCCCCAACCCAACCTCCAACTATCCTTCAGGTCTCTATGCTTTGGCGAATGCATACATTGAGACCAATCTTTCTAAAAATGATCCAAAGATAGCAGCCATCAGAAGAGATGGATGGGTCGACGTACCGTTGAGATTTGAACAAGTCAAGTATGCCGCTCTAGATACTCGCCTAGGATTCAAGATTGCTATGAAGCGGTTTCAATTGGCTGGTTACAATACCAATGTAGATCGTCTCAATATAGCTCTCCTTGAATAAGTTTGATTATGTAAATGTCTGATGCGGCATGGTGTTGATGTAATTTCACCGTCCAGTTGGGAACCCCAAGAGGAAGGTATGATGAGCACAGCAGGAAGTTTTCCCTTAGTAAGAAACCAAGGTTTGTCAATCCAGGAAAAAGCCAAACTCCAGAAGGTGATGCTTGCTAGCCTAGTGACACTCCAACAAGGGTGCCGTTTACGACACTTGTTAGTGCATCTTCAACTAGTAGCAACGTGGAACCTGCACACAACACAACCAAATACTTTGCTCCCAACTTACGATGAGGTTGTCAATCTCACCGGTTTGCTGTAAACAAAGGTATGAGCGTATCGAGTGGAAAGCAATAGTAGTATGCGAGAAAGTAAACAATGCGAGTAAAGTAAACAGGTGATAGCAATATAATGGAAATAGGACCGGGGTCCACAGTTTACTAGTGGTGTCTCTCCATAAGATAAAATAACACATGCTGGGTAAACATATTACAGTTGGGCAATTGATAGAATAAAGACAACATGCATATGTCGAGAGGATCACTATGAGATTTACTCTGGGCATTACAACAAAATACATAGACCGCCATCCAACTGCATCTATGACTAATAATCCACTTGTGGCGAATCAATCCGAGAACTCCACAAGTATTAAGTTGCGAACAACAGATAACTGCATTAAGCAAAGTGTGTAATGTAAACAAAGCATATGCCCTTGAGCATATGAATGTTGTTTTCTCCCTAGTGGCAACAACACATCTACAACCTTAGAGGTTTCTGTCACTCCCCCAGATTAAATAGAGGCATGAACCCACTATCGAGCATAAATACCCCCTCTTGGAGTCACTAGCAACTACTCGGCCAAGATAGCTACTAACAACGGAGAGCATGCAAGATCATAAACAACATAGAGATAACATAAGATAATATTCAGCACATCAACTCAATCATAACACCAATATTCATCGGATCCCAACAAACACAACATGTAGAATTACATAACGGTGATCTCGATCATGTAAGGCAGCTCATGAGATCTAAACATGAAGCACATGGTGGAGAAGACAACCAACTAGCTACTACTATGGACCCATAGTCCAAGGTAGACTACTCACTCATCGCACCGGAGGCAAGCATGGCGATGAAGAAGACCTCCGGTGGTGATTCCCCTCTCCGGCAGGGTGCCGGGAAGAGCTTCTGGACCCTCCCGATCTTGGGTCGACGACGGCGGTGGATCGCGATGTGTTTCTGGAGAAGTGATCGGGTGTTTAGGTTTTTCCCGTCGGGGGGTATTTATAGGCGAAGGGGCGGCGCCAGAGGTGGACCAGGGGGCCCTCACCATAGGTGGGCGCGGGCCAGGGGCAGGCCGTGCCCCCTAGTGGTGTGGCCACCCTGTGGCCCTTCTCCGTCTCCTCTTCGATTCTCTGGAAGCTTCGGTAAATTTCTGGATGTTCGGCTTTTGTTTCGTCCAATTCCGAGAATATTTCCTATGTAACTTTTCTGAAACACAAAAATAGCAGAAAACAGGGAACTGGCACTGTGGCATCTTGTTAATAGGTTAGTTCCGGAAAATGCATAAAAATGCCACGAAGTGTAACGAAACACTAAGCAAATGGTATAAAAACAAGCATGGAGCATCAAAAATTATAGATACGTTTGAGACGTATCAATGACACACACTGTTAACTTTATAGAGTCGTGTGGGAGCTACTATATCACACACGGTTTATTGTTAAAAATCGTGTGGGAGCTACAATGTCATACACGGTTTTTCATGTTGCCTCGTGTATGACATTATACAACACACACATTTTATTGTTAGAAATTGTGTGTAAAGTAAAGGCACTCATTTAAATACACGTGCCCTTACTTTTTGAAATGCCTCACAGATGTGGAGCCGTTATAGCCGACTCACGCCTCACGCATCCCAGTGAAGATGGATTGGCTACACCCATTGATACGTCTCAAATGTATCTATAATTTTTGATGCTCCATGCTTGTTTTTACACCATTTGCTTACTGTTTCGTTACACTTCGTGGCACTTTTATGCATTTTCCGGAACTAACCTATTAACAAGTCGCCATAGTGCCAGTTCCCTGTTTTCTGCTATTTTTGTGTTTTAGAAAAGCTACACAAGAAATATTCTCGGAATTGGATGAAACAAAAGCCGAACGTCCAGAAATTCACCGAAGCTTCCAGAGAACCGAAGAGGAGATGGAGTGGGGCCACGAGGGCCCACACAATAGGCCGGCGTGGCCTGGCCCCTGGCCGCGCCACCTATGTGTGACGGCGCCTCGGCCCACTCCCGACGATGCCCCTTCGCCTATAAAGACCCCCCGACGGGAAAAACCTAAGTACCCGATCACTTTTCCAGAACACATCGCGATCCGCCACCGCCGTCGACCCGAAGATCGGGAGGGTCCAGAAGCTCTTCCCGGAACCCTGTCGGAGAGGGGAATCGCCACCAAAGCTCTTCTTCAACGCCATGCTTGCCTCCGGCGCAATGAGTGAGTAGTCTACCTTGGACTATGGGTCCATAGCAGTAGCTAGATGGTTGTCTTCTCCACCATGTGCTTCATGTTTAGATCTCATGAGCTGCCTTACATGATTGAGATCACCGTTATGTAATTCTACATGTTGTGTTTGTTGGGATCCGATGAATATTGGTGTTATGATTGAGTTGAAGTACTGAATATTATCTTTCATTATCTCTATGTTGTTTATGATCTTGCATGCTCTCCGTTGTTAGTAGCTATCTTGGCCGAGTAGTTGCTAGTGACTCCAAGAGGGGGTATTTATGCTCGATAGTGGGTTCATGCCTCTATTTAATCTGGGGGAGTGACAGAAACCTCTAAGGTTATAGATGTGCTGTTGCTACTAGGGGGGAAACAACATTCATATGCTCAAGGGCATATGCTTTGTTAACATTACACACTTTGCTTAATGTAATTATCTGTTGTTCACAACTTAATACTTGTGGAGTTCTCGGATTGATTCGCCACAAGTGGATTATTAGTCATAGATGCAGTTGGATGGAGGTCTATGTATCTTGTTGTAATGCCCAGAGTAAATCTCATAGTGATCCTCTCGACATATGCACGTTGTCTTTATTCTATCAATTGCCCAACTGTAATTTGTTTACCCAGTATGTATTATTTTATCTTATGGAGAGACACCACTAGTGAACTGTGGACCCCGGTCCTATTTCCTTTATATTGCTATCACCTGTTTACTTTACTTGCACTGTTTACTTTACTCGCATACTATTACTATTTTCCACTCGATACGCTCATTCCTTTGTTTACAACAAACCGGTGAGATTGACAACCTCATCGTAAGTTGGGAACAAAGTATTTGGTTGTGTTGTGTGCAGGTTCCATGTTGTCGCTCGCAAAGCAAAGTTCGGACGAGGCGCCCTATAAGTTGTCCGGAGCTGTCACAAGCTAGCAGGCATCACCTTCAGTCATATTGGCTCCTTCCTCTCCTGATCGACATACCTTGGTTTCTTAACTGAGGGAAAACCTTGCTGCTATATTCATCATACCTTCCTCTTGGGGTTCCCAACTGGATGGTGAAAAGCTATCAACACCGTACCACATCAAGCTCTTTTCTAGCGCCGTTGCCGGGGATCGAACCCGGGTCCAGAAGCTCTTCCCGGCACCCTACCAGAGAGGGGAATCGCCACCGGAGGTCTTCTTCATCGCCATGCTTGCCTCCGGAGCGATGAGTGAGTAGTCTACCTTGGACTATGGGTCCATAGCAGTAGCTAGATGGTTGTCTTCTCCACCATGTGCTTCATGTTTAGATCTCATGAGCTGCCTTACATGATTGAGATCACCGTTATGTAATTCTACATGTTGTGTTTGTTGGGATCCGATGAATATTGGTGTTATGATTGAGTTGAAGTACTGAATATTATCTTATGTTATCTCTATGTTGTTTATGATCTTGCATGCTCTCCGTTGTTAGTAGCTATCTTGGCCGAGTAGTTGCTAGTGACTCCAAGAGGGGGTATTTATACTCGATAGTGGGTTCATGCCTCTATTTAATCTAGGGGAGTGACAGAAACCTCTAAGGTTGTAGATGTGTTGTTGCTACTAGGGGAAAACAACATTCATATGCTCAAGGGCATATGCTTTGTTTACATTACACACTTTGCTTAATGCAATTATCTGTTGTTCGCAACTTAATACTTGTGGAGTTCTCGGATTGATTCGCCACAAGTGGATTTTTAGTCATAGATGCAGTTGGATGGCGGTCTATGTATCTTGTTGTAATGCCCAGAGTAAATCTCATAGTGATCCTCTCGACATATGCACGTTGTCTTTATTCTATCAATTGCCCAACTGTAATTTGATTACCCAACATGTATTATTTTATCTTATGGAGAGACACCACTAGTGAACTATGGACCCCGGTCCTATTTCCTTTATATTGCTATCACCTGTTTACTTTACTCGCATACTATTACTATTTTCCACTCGATACGCTCATTCCTTTGTTTACAGCAAACCGGTGAGATTGACAACCTCATCGTAAGTTGGGAACAAAGTATTTGGTTGTGTTGTGTGCAGGTTCCACGTTGCCGCTCGCAAAGCAAAGCTCGGATGAGGCACCCTATAAATTGTCCAGAGCTGTCGCAAGCTAGTGGGCATCACCTTCAGTCGTATTGGCTCCTTCCTCTCCTGATCGACATACCTTGGTTTCTTAACTGAGGGAAAACATTGCAGCTATATTCATCATACCTTCCTCTTGGGGTTGCCAACTGGATGGTGAAAAACTATCAACACCATACCGCATCAAGCTCTTTTCTGGCACCGTTGCCGGGGAGGAAGAAGAAGACTTCTGCGAGGGGAGTTTTCGCACGCACATCCTTTACTTTGTTTTAAGTTTTGCTTTACTTTATTTTTACTTGCATCGTTTCATCAAAAACCCAAAAAAAATAGAATCCTTTGTAGTTGTTTTTACTTATCTGCTTTTAGTTTGCTAGAATGGCTACTCCTGAAAACACCAAGTTGTGTGACTTTACTAGCACGAATAATAGTGATTTTATCTGCACTCCTATTGCGCCACCTGCTCCTGCTGCAAATTTTTATGAGATTAAGCCTGCTTTGTTGAACCTTGTTATGAAAGAGCAATTTTCTGGTGCTAGTACTGATGATGCTGCAGCTCATCTCAAAAATTTTGTTGAGCTATGTGAGATACAAAAATATAAGTATGTTGAAAGTGATATTATTAAGCTTAAGTTGTTTCCTTTTTCTTTGAGAGGAAAAGCTAAGGATTGGTTGCTGTCTTTGCCTAAAAATAGTATTGATTCATGGGCTAAGTGTAAGGATGCTTTTATTGGTAGATACTATCCTCCTGCTAAGATTATAGCTTTGCGTAGCAATATTATGAAGTTTAGTCAGTTTGATAATGAACATGTTGCTCAAGCTTGGGAAAGAATGAAAGCTATGATAAAGAATTGTCCCACTCATGGACTAACTACTTGGATGATTGTCCAAACTTTTTATGCAGGACTGAATTTTTCTTCGAGGAACCTACTTGATTCAGCTGCTGGAGGCACCTTCATGTCCCTTACCTTGGGCGCCGCAACGAAACTTCTCGACAATATGTCGGGGGGATGACCCCCGGTAGGGTCAAGAGACTAGAAAGACACAAGGTCTATGGTTGACTTCGTGTCGGGTTATCAAGGAAGGGCCTGGCCGGAATATAAGAGCATCGGCCAGGCCGGCATATGTGTGTATCCCGGCTGATACTTGGATATGCCGGTATAGCCGGAATACTTATAAAAGTGTGCCGGCATATACTTAGATATGCCGGCCTAACCATTTGGTGTGTTGTGCAGGAGCAGGGGAGGCCGGATTACCCGACCCTCGTAGGTCGTTGGTCCGGCATATATGTCCTGGGTATGGCCAACGGTCATATCCGGGATACTTAAGTCAACCAAGGTGTCACATCCCTACAATCAAGGAAGAAAACATCCAAGCATGGTAGCAGAGTGGGATGGCAGAATGCACAGTGGTGGTCTACCAACCCTCACTGTGCACAAGTACAGAGCTCACCTCACAGAGGTAAGGCCACAGTTCAAGAGGTACAAGGTACAGGGATATGAAGTCCCATCGAGAGCAATCAGGGAGGAAGTCAAGGGTCGGTGCCTTCGTCAGCAAGTTCTATTTGGAGTGTAGCCCGTGTCTTATGGTCCCTTATGACCGTTGTAACCCTGGCTACCACTATATAAGGTGGCATAGGGAGCCCTAGTGAAGGGTTGGTCACTCTGTGTTCCTACACTTAGCAGTTCATCTTCCTTCTCTAGTAGAGAGCTTGGAAGCACCATTGTTGTGTACTACATCGACCCAAATATACAACCAGTAGAGCAGGAGTAGGGGTGTTATCTCCTTACGAGAGCCCCGAACCTGGGTAGATCAGTGTCTCTTTCTGTCGTGCTTTTTAGCTCGTTCCCCTCTCCCGAATCCACCAGCATCTAGCTCGAACCCCATTTAAGCCATCCCATGGCATATGTTGTTTCACCACGACGACATTTGGCGCCCACCGTGGGGCAGATCGATATGCTGGGTGGAGTGTTTATTCGGACGGGGTCTGTGATAGCAGCTTCGGGAGTGCGCGTGGTCTCTGGCCTCGTCCAGAGGCTAGGCTCGCTCAGTTTCGTCAGTGACAACGCCGGTTGTCTCGGCGGCCGGCCGTTCCCCAGGAATGGCCGGATTATGTCTTTCGGTTCCCACGAGGTGTACGTGGGGACTGAGAGAATTTGCAGGAAGGAGGTGCTGGTGGCGTCGGATCCTCCGTCACATCGGCTGGCTCACGCTGGGCGTAGCACTCGCTCAGTAGAGCCGGATGAGGTGATGATGGCCGGCACATCCGTGCCGCCGGCGGAAGATGCCGGCAAAGCAGCAGCAGCGGCCGGAGCTTCTCCTCCGGAGCCGCCGAAGGTCAAGAGGTCGGCGCGTCCTCCGTTGGAGCGTGCGGAGAACCTGGCCGGCACTTCTGGTGTGCCGGCTAGGGGCGAGGTGCTTCTTCCCGTCATCGAGCGACTTCTCGAGCCGGTGCGATCCGGCGATGATCCGGAGCAAACAAGGGAGGTCCTGGAGGGATCTCGCCAGGCCCTCGTCGACGAGGCCCTGGCCATGAACCAGGAGCGCGAACGGTTTAACCGGCAACTCCGTGAGTATGAAGCAGCTCATGGTTTTACTCCTGTGGTAACCCGACCTAGCCAGATAGAAGAGGTTAGAGCTAGAGGTAGAGATCTTAACACTGAGCTAGGTAAAGATGCTAGGGCTAAGAGTCATACTGCAACTAGTACTGTGCCTAAGGTAATTTATAGCTCGCCAGTAAAGAACCTTAGAGCAGCAGCAGAGGTAGCTAAGGACTTATCTAGTTTATCCGGTGAAGCACTGCGTGAGCAGCAAGCCCGGCTTAACCATCTTTTGTCTGAAGCTACCAAGCAGCAGGAGGCCTTTAAGAAGGCAAACCCAGGTGCTGGGGCATCTCAGTACATTGTGTCGGTGGGAGGTGCCGGCGCGAGGTCGAGGGGCCAAGCCTCGTCCCCGCATCCCAGCGCCCGGCGTGCCGGAAGTGTGACCTCTGGCCGCCGGGACAAGCAGATCCAGGTGTACGATCCGGCTGTCGCCGGGAAGCTGGCGATGGTGCAGAAGAATGTCGGCCAAGCTGACAAGTATGTCGGCAGCAAGAAGCCCGGCCAGAGTGTGTCGGCCGGGCATGAAGCAGGCGCGGCCGGTGGTGGCCGGAGTAACAGTGCAGCCCGCCGTCAGCAGCAGGGCGCCGGAGGTGCGGCGCAGCAACAAGGTACAGCTCAGCCGAGATATCGGGAAGATGATGGGAATTCCGCCCTAGCCAGGGCGGGATATCAGCAGCAAGATCAGCCTGGCCAGCAAGCTGATCAGTGCCAGCCGGAGCAGCAGCAGCAGATGATTGCAGGCCCAATAGCATCCCGGCTTGGACCTCGGTCCTTGGCAGCCAATGATGCACGTTTCAAGCTGGACAAGATCCACCAGTCAGAGATGGTGGAGAGGCAAGGAGCTCCGGGTCCCAGGTGCTTTGGGCCCCGGATTATGGGGGAGCCGGTGCCTTACTTCTTCCAGCTCGCGCGTGGCGCGAGGACATATAATGGCAGTACGAAGCCGGAAGATTGGTTGGAGGATTACTCCACAGCGGTGAACATCGCCGGAGGAAACCTCAGATGGGCGGTACGATACGTGCCGCAGATGCTGGAAGGTCCAGCCAGGATATGGCTGAATAATCTGCCGGCCGGGAGTATCAACGGCTGGATTGATTTCGAAGAGCAGTTTGTGTCGAACTTTACCAGTACATACAAGAGGCCCAACCGCCCGCAGCAGCTGGCTAACTGCCGGCAAGGAGTGAACGAGACTGACCGTGACTACCTAACCAGGTGGTGCACGTTGCGCAATTCCTGCGAAGGAATTAATGAGCAGCAGGCCATCATGTGGTTCGCTCATGGGTGCCGGCATGGCACCATGCTGTGGCAAAAGCTTCAGAGGCAAATGCCGGCCACGCTGGCCGAAACAATCAAGATTGCTGATAGTTATGCTCTGGGAGATCCCATGCAGCCCAGTCTCGATTCACAAGGACAGGGGCAGACCCAGGGGAACACCAGCAATGCCGGGAGACCAGGGCAATACTATCGCACTGATAACCGGAACAAGAGAAGAGATGAAAGGCCGGATCACCGGTACGGAGCAGCACAAGTAGCAGCTGTGGAGGAAGAGCAAGAGGGCGCCGACAGTAGCCAGCGTCCGAGATATGAGGGCTATCAGCAGCCTCAGCAGCAGCCGCAGCAGCAAGCGCGGCCGTTCCAGAAGAAGAATGTCTGGACCAACAAGAATGTCGGCGGAGCCGCCGGCCAGAAGAAGCAGTGGCCGAAGTATACTGTGGGTCTTGCCATGGACAAGCCTTGTGTGTTCCACACATTCCAGCCGGGAAAGCCGGCAAACCATTTGACAAGGAACTGTTCGTGGCTGGACGACATATTAGCAGGTCGTGCAGGTCCCTGGGGACCGGCTAGACCCTCTGTCCCGGCAGCTCCATCGCCGTTGACAGGTGCCAATACGATTGCAGTCCCACCTAGGCCGGTTAATCCCGGGAATCAGAGCAACGCCGGAAATGCCGGCGTAAATCAAGTTGACCAGAGCTATAATCCGGAATATAACGCCGGAGGCCCAGGAGCGGGCCGGAATGAGTACAAGGAGTATGATCAGAGCTATATGGTCTTTGAGTCCGAGAGAACAGACAAGCAGAGCTTGTACCGGCGGTGTCTGGAGGTGAATGCCGTTATGTCGGCTGTGCCGAAGCTGATGCATTGGTCTGACCAGGGCATTGGCTGGGACAGGGCAGATCATCCTAGGATCATGCCAAACCCCGGCGGGTATGCTCTGGTGATGGATCCGACATTTGTCGGGCCGGCTAATAACGTGAGGTTCAGCAAGGTCCTCATTGACAATGGAAGCAGCATCAACATCATGTATCGGGATATGATGGAGAAGCTTGGAATCAAGGAAAATATGCTGGAACCAAGCAAGACCACGTTCCACGGCATTGTGCCGGGACTTTCGTGTGCGCCGATGGGCAAGATCAGGATAGATGTCATGTTTGGCAGCCGGGATAACTGCAGGGTGGAAAACCTCATGTTCGAGGTGGTTGATCTAGAGAGTCCCTACCATGCTTTGCTAGGGAGGCCGGCATTGGCAAAGTTCATGGCCTCTACGCATGTTGCGTACCTAAAGATGAAGATGCCGGGGCCAGGAGGGGCAATAACCATTGTTGGTGATTACAAGCGTTCGATGGCATGTGCCACCGCCGGGTCTAACCTGGCCGAGACTCTGATCATTGCAGAGGAAAGGAAGAGGCTCAAGCGAGCAGTAGAGATTGCTGAGACGGTCGTGGCCGGCAAATCTATGCCGGGCATGTCGAATCCTGGCGGCGGTGCTTCTTTTCAAGTGGGAAAGGAGGTCAAAAAGGTGCCTCTGGATGAAGCTTTTCCGGAGCGCCATGCCCTCGTTGGGGCAAGTCTGGATCCCAAATAGGAAAGCGAGCTCATCAGCTTCCTCCGTGAGAATCGAGATATCTTTGCATGGTCTACTTCATACTTGCAAGGTGTGCCGAGGGAGCTGGCTGAGCACGCATTGCATGTGAGACCGGATGCTAAGCCAGTGAAGCAGCCGCTCCGGCGGAATGGCGGCGACAGAAGGAAAGCCATATGGGAGGAAGTGGCCAGGCTCTTAGCCTCTGGCTTTATCAAAGAAGTGCTTCATCCGGATTGGGTGTCTAATCCGGTTTTGGTGGAAAAGAAGAAAGATGAGCCCGCCATAGTGAAAGTATGGCGGATGTGTGTTGATTACACCAACTTGAATAAGGCATGTCCTAAAGATCCATTCCCGCTCCCTCGGATCGATCAAGTGATTGATTCCACAGCCGGATGTGAACTGTTATCATTTGTAGATGCCTATTCTGGTTTCCACCAGATCCCCTTGTATGAGCCGGATCAAATAAAAACATCCTTTATTACCCCGTACGGGGCTTATTGCTATCTCACTATGCCGTTCGGTTTGAGAAATGCCGGCGCAACTTACCAAAGGTGTATGCAGAAATGTCTGCACGATCAGATAGATAAAAATGTGCAGGTATATGTCGACGATATCGTCATAAAAACCAAGGAGAGCAAGACTCTCATAGATGATCTTCGGGAAACCTTTGGGAACCTGAGGAGATTCCGGATGAAGCTGAATCCGGCTAAGTGCACCTTTGGTGTGCCGGCGGGCAAGTTGCTCGGCTTCCTTGTCTCCAGCCGGGGTATTGAGGTGAATCCCGGCAAGATTCGTGCCATAGAAAGGATGAAGCCGCCGACAGATTTGAGGGAAGTACAGAAGTTCACTGGGTGTCTCGCATCCCTGAGCCGCTTCATAAGCCGGCTGGGAGAGAAAGCTTTGCCGTTATATCAGTTGATGAAAAAGTCCGACACATTTGTCTGGACAACGCAAGCAGATGCAGCCTTCAAGGAATTGAAACAGTTGTTGTCAATAGCGCCGGTATTAGCGTCTCCAATGCCCCGGGAGCCAATGTTGCTCTATATAGCGGCAACCAATCGAGTTGTCAGTGCTGTGGTGGTAGTAGAGCGAGAGGAAGGAGGCAAAACCGTGCAGCGGCCGGTATATTATCTGAGTGAAGTCCTCTCCACCTCAAAGCAAAACTACCCCCACTATCAGAAAATGACCTATGGTGTCTATATGGCGGCCAAGAAGCTCAAGCATTACTTCCAAGAGCATCCAATCCGGGTAGTGGCCGAGGCCCCTATCTCGGAAATTATAAGCAACAAAGATGCCAGCGGCCGGATAGCAAAGTGGGCAATAGAGCTTTCACCATATACACCTCAGTATGATAAGAGAGATACAATCAAGTCCCAGGTCTTGGCTGATTTCTTTATTGACTGGGCCGAGATACAATACGAGCCGCCATTGCCAGATGCAAACTATTGGAGGATGCATTTCGATGGGTCCAAGACAATCCATGGCTTGGGTGCCGGCATAGTACTCAGTTCACCAAAGAATGACCAATTGAGATATGTCCTGCAGATTCATTTTGCAGCATCAAATAATGTGGCGGAATATGAGGCGCTTGTGCATGGCCTGAAGGTGTCTAAGGACATAGGAATTCGCCGGATTATGTGCTTCGGTGATTCTGACTTAGTGATTCAGCAGTGTTCCGGCATATGGGATGCGCATGACGCAAACATGGCATCCTACCGTTTCCTGGTGCAGCAGTTAAGTGGTTACTTTGAAGGTTGTGAGTTCCGGCACGTTCTCCGGGCTCAGAATGATGCAGCCGATGCATTGTCCAAGCTGGGATCTTCCAGAGACTCAATCCCGCCCGGCATTTCGCTGGAGCATCTGAGGAAGCCGTCAATCAAGCCCTCGCTGGAGTCATCCTCCATTTATGTCCCGCCAGGTCCGGACGAAGCAGTTCCAATGGAGATAGATGCCGGAGCCAGGTCAGATAACCCGGGGACTGACTCCTCAGTCCCGGGGACTGGGCCGGCATATGCTGTAAGCGCGGTATTCCGGAGTAAAACTAAGGGCAAGGGCAAAATGTACCAAGAGGTTGTGCCGGCATACCCGGGGACTGCTCCGGCATACCCGGGGACTGATTCCTCAGTCCCGGGGACTTCGCGGCCCATGGAGATCGATTATGTATCGGTCGAAATGATGGAGATGGATCAGGCAGTGTTCACTGTCAGGGAAGTGCCCTCATGGGCACATCCTATTATGAACTTCTTGGTAGATAGCCAAATGCCGGCGGATGAAACCGAGGCCCGCCGGGTTATAAGGAGATCCAAAGCGTATACCATCATCAACAAAGAAATATACAAGAGAAGTACCACCGGAGTATTGCAGAGATGTGTCGAATCTGCGGAAGGTCTGGAGATGCTCCGGGAAATTCACCAGGGGGAGTGTGGTCACCATGCTTCGTCCAGGCCATTGGTGGCAAAGGTATTCCGGCATGGCTTCTATTGGCCAACGGCACTGCAAGAGGCAGAAAACTTGGTCCAGAAATGTAATGGGTGTCAAAGATATGCCCACCAGATTCATCAGCCGGCATCTGCCCTGAAAACTATCCCAATAACCTGGCCCTTTGCTGTTTGGGGCCTGGATATGGTCGGGGCTTTTAAGCCGGCCAGAGGAAAGATGACCCATATCCTGGTCATGGTGGACAAGTTCACCAAGTGGATTGAAGTGAAGCCCATAAGCAAGTGTGATGGTCACACAGCAGTGAAATTCTTAAAGGATATAATCTTGAGATATGGTGTTCCTCATAGCATCATCACTGACAATGGGTCAAACTTTGCCCAAGGGCCATTTGCCAGATTTTGTGAGGAAGTGGGAATCCTGCTGGACGTTGCGTCGGTTGCCCACCCTTGTGCCAATGGCCAAGTAGAGAGATCGAATGGGCTAGTATTATCCGGCATAAAACCCCGGCTGATAGAGCCCCTGGAGAAAACTCCGGGATGTTGGCTAGATGAGCTGCCAGCAGTGCTGTGGAGTTTAAGAACAACTCCGAATAGATCAACAGGCTACACACCATTTTTCCTGGTGTATGGAGCAGAAGTTGTGCTTCCAACAGATGTAATACATGATGCACCAAGAATAGTGCTATATACTGAGGAAGAGGCTAAAGAAGCCAGAGAAAATGATGTTGATCTGCTAGAGGAAGCAAGGGAAATAACTCTGTCAAGAACAGCAGTGTATCAGCAGAACCTCAGACGCTATCATGCGCAGAAGGTAAATCCAAGGAGATTTCAAGAGGGAGATCTAGTACTCCGGCTAAAGCAAGGAACAGAAGGCCGGCATAAGTTAACTCCTCCATGGGAGGGGCCATTCATTGTGAGCAGAGCTCTGCACAATGATGCCTATTATCTTATAGATGCGCAGGACCCCAAGAAGAATAAGGCGGACAGGTCCGGAGAAGAAACCAAGAGGCCATGGCACAAGACTAGTGAATGAAATGCCGGCATCCCGAGGAGAGCGGGCACTGCCTCCGAGATATGCTGTTTGTTTATTTACAGTCTTTATTATATGCCGGCTGGCTTGATTCGAATGTTTCCTATGTCGGCCTAGTAATGTGTCGGCACCAAAGGCCACTCTTCGACTTAGCTGCTGTCCGAAACCCGGCTTCATGGCTAGCAAGAGTAGATGCTGGAGATTGTCTACACATGGAAAACGGCTAAGGAAGTGTACAGCAAGTGAACCGACATTTTTTGTTAAAACTAAAGTTAAAATTTGAAGTGTCGGATGATTTGAAGTCTAAGTTTCAAAGTTAAAGTACTGTATGTTCGAGGAAGCAACCTTGAGACTCATACGTCGAAAGCCAAATAATGTAGACAAGTAGCCAAGGTTGTGAAATTGAGGAAACAGGAAAACAACTCGGTGACTTAGCCAAAAGATGATCCGGCATTGATAACAAGCAAACCGAAATAAAACTTGTTCAGGTAGCAAACCAAAGGAAATTAAACGTGTATATTACAACTGCACCCGGCATTCCGGGGATCTGATAAAACTTAAAGTTTTTATGCTGCAAAGTCAAGGAGCAGGGGCAGAAGCAGAGGCGCCGGCTGGTGGAGCAGTGGCGGTGGAGATGTCGGCTTCAGGAGTGCCGGACCCAGCAGATGGAATGGAGCCATCACCTCCGCCCGGGGCAGATGCCTGTTCCGGAGCATCAGTGCCGGCCTCTTCAGCTTCCTCTTCATCCTGGCTGGAGTCGGAGCCCTCAGCAGCGGCGGATGTCCCGGCATCGTCCTTCTTCTCCGGCTCACGGATGTCCCGGACGAAGGCGTCGGTGTCGGCATAGTCCACATAGCTGTGGGCCAACTCTCGCCGGCGCCGGATATGTTCCGGATCCGTGGTCCAGATGGATCCTTCGCGCACAGTGCGCAAAGTTTCCAAGTTAGCCTTTTCATACCAGGACAAGAAGTAGCTGAGAGCTTCATCAGCTCCAACCCTCGCGCCGGAATCTCGCCACTCCCGGAGGCGAACCTTGGCCAGCTGCAGATCGTTGCCGAGGTCGACAGGATCAGTGGGAGTCCTTTGTCCCGGCCAGAGGGCAGAGAATGCCTCCTGGGCGCCATGTAAGAGTTCTTCGGTGTAGAGCGTCATGGCGTTCTTCCGGGACTGCAGAGCCAGTAGCTGCTCCGACATGTCCCAGTTGGGCGAGTCAACCGGAACACCCCGGCTTTCTCGGTCCAACTGCAAAGCCCTCTCAACGTCTTCGACGGAAGCGGGAAACATGTCTGAGGAATAGAAACAATGTTAGCAAAAGGAGAATATGTCGGCATAGATGCTATGCCGGAGAGAATTACACTATGTCGGGAAGGATAAAGGGAAAGGATTTGAAGCTTACTGGCAAGGTCGGCATTCAGCTGTGCAACTGTAACCTCCCATTTGGTGGCCTGCTCCTTCAGGCTATCCAGTTCAGCGTGGGCATTGGAGGCATCAGTCTCGGAGGTGACAAGCAGGGACTGGGTTTTCTTCAGTAGGCCCTCCCTCTGTTCCTTTTCGTCCAGAAGCTCGGTGATCCGGCCCTTCAGCTGCTCTATCTCGGCCTTGTGAGCAGCATCCCGGTCGTCCAGTCGCTTGGCCACGTCCACTGAGGACACACAGTCCTGGTGGCGGGCCTCCAGTGCAGCTTTCTCGTCTGAAAAGAGTTGAAGTCAAAACAAGGATTTGAAGAAAGAAAACAGTGAAAAGATTAAAGGATTTGAAGTACAGAAGGATTAGTTCAAGGTTAAGAGGATCCGGCATACCAGTAAGCTCTTTCACCCTCATAAGAAGCGCGGCGACTTGTTCTTCAGTGCCAGCTGCAGAATGTCGGCACAAGGTTATGTGTCGGCAAGAAGAAGTATTGCAAAGTAAAGAGAGGAAAGATATCCGGCATATAGCAGTATGTCGGCAAAAGATTACCTTTCTTGGACAGCTCCAGCTGAAGCTTGCTATGCTCGTCGGATAACTTCCGATGCTCACATACCAAGTCATGATACAGGTCGGCCCGGGTGTTGTTCATGCGCTGCAAAAGTGCCCGGATTTAAAATGTCAGCAGAGAAATTTGGCATGATAATTAAGTTGAAGATTCAATCAAGTGATCATTCTACTAAAGACCCGGCACAGGTGCTGCGCACCTATCCCGGCCCTCGGTGACTAGGATTTGAAGCTCGAAACAAGCTTGTATCTCGGTCTAGAGGATTTGAAAGATAATTGAGATGTGAAATTGTTAAAGACCCGGCACAGGTGCTGCCCACCTATCCCGGCTCTCGGTGACTAGGATTTGAAGCTCGGACCGAGCTCATATGTCGGCACTGAATTCAAAAGAAGCTAGCTAAAAGACTATGAGAAAATCCCGGATGTCCGTATCCCGGACAACCGACATTTTCGGGGACTGGGGATATGTGTATAGGTAGAAAGGACTTACGTTGGTGGCATCAGCCAATCGGTGAAGTCTCTGCTGGAGACTGAGGAGCTCGCAGGCGATCGGTAGGGGCTTCGCGGCCAGGATATCTGCTGGGCTGCCAGTAGCCGCGGCTTCGGCCTTCTTCTTGCTGCTGGAGTCCGCGGTGTCCATGCTGCCGGCGTCGTTCCACTTGGTACAATGCTCCGTGAGAGACCCGAGGCTTTGGTCGCTCTTTGTCACCAGGGGGATGATGCCCTCAAGTTCTGGCGTATCGAAGAAGTTGCGCCGGTAGCCAGGCCGGGCTGCTGCCCTGCCAAGGTGCAGGGCCAGAGCAGAGCTGGTCCGGGACGCTGCTTTAGGAGGAACAGTGGCGGCGGAAGGCGTGCCGGACTTGCTAGGCTGGAACTTGAGAGTGTCGGACTTGGCCTGGGCGGTGGTCTTGGCCAGGGCAGTGGCTTTGGCCGAGGCAGTAGCCTTGGTCGGCGCAGGAGTCTTCTCAGAGGATGGAGTCTCGGGTGCAGGCTGTTCCGGCGCGGCCGGTGAAGCTTGGCCAGCTGGGGCAGGTTCCGGAATAGTCCGGACTTCCGGCACAGCAGGGCCCTTTCCTTTAAGATCTATGTCGGCGCTCTTGTCGCTTGCGCCGGCGTCGTCAGTTGTGCCGGCGTCGCTGGTGGGCGCGCCGGAGTCTGGGGCTTCTTGGTGGGCTCCTGTGTCCATATGGACATCAGGAGCCGGAGGTTCCTGTTGAGCCCCCGAGTCCATGTGGACGTCGGGGGCAGAGGTGTCTTGTTCCGGCGGAGGAACGTCCTTCGCCGGGGAGGAGGTCTTGTCGGGCGCAGGCGAAGATGCCGGCACCGGGGAGGTCGTGTGGCTGGCAGAGGGTATGTCGGAGGTAGCAGTGGCCGCGGGCTTGGTAACTTTCGGGTCGCCACTTGAGCCAGAAGCTTGTTCCGGCGCAAGAGGAGCTCTGAAAGAGAAAAAAACGCCAAGTCAATAATGCAAGCAAGAGATATGTCGGAAATGAAACAAGCAGAAGGAACTTACCCCGCGGCGACAGGTCTCGGTTTCTTCAGTATGGGCACGCCGACCTTCTGCCTCTTCGACTTCTGAGGTGTGTCGGGCTGGGGCTTCACACCTCGCTTCCGGCCGGCACGTCCGCCGGTGGAAGGAGGTCCCTGGTTCAGAGGCGCGGCATCGATAACCATATCGTCCGGGATAGCTGAGGACGGCATTGGAAACTCGTAAGCAATAGGTGTTTCTGGAAAGGCATATGCAAGTGGCATCGGGTCATAGTACAGCAGGATCTCCTCATCAGAATCAATCTCACTCCGGTCTTGAGTACAATGCCGGGATGAAGAGCCCTTACCCATGGCAGCTGCAGCACGGGTGCTCCTGGGTAGCTTATCCCAATGATCCGGATCTTCAACATCCGCAACAGTGCGGTCCGCCGCGATCTTGATCCGGGAGTTCTCCATGGCTTGGAAGCTGAATTTCTGTATAAACAGCAAAGTCAAAGTATTCAGACAAGGAAATATGCCGGTGGAAGAGGTATGTCGGATCAATATGATATGTGTCGGCAAATAGACATGTGTCGGCTTAAGTATCTATGTGCCGGACATGGACTTTATGTATCGGATAGGACGGTTTACCGTTGGGGCGGGCCTATCCCGGCTGTATGGTTCTAGCCCCCAGGCAAAAGTGGCCTGAGAGGACTTGCAGACATCTTTAATCCGGCGCAGAATGTCGGCCGGAGTCAGCTCGTGTGTGGAGTGCCGGGTGGGGTCCATTGGCCCGCTCATCTGGCAGATCTTGTGCGACCGGCGCTGCAGAGGGGAGACGCGCCGGCTTATATAGCAGGCCACCAGGTCCTGAGGAGTAAGACCGGCATCCCGGAGCTCGCCCTTAACCCGGTGAAGCGCATTCACCGGCATCACCGAGTTCTTCGGGTTGTAGGTCCAATTCGTCATAGCCAAGGGTGGCTCGTCCACAAATGGCGGCAGGTTGAGCAGATCCTCGTCGGTGGTGTTCTTGACATAGAAGAAGCTTTTCTGCCACTTCTTGCAAGATTCCAGGAGCTCCACCTTGGGGAAGTCCGAGCCCTTCCGGGACATGATGGTGGCCGCGCCGCAGAGGGTCATGGGGCGGTCCTTCTTTTCCTGGGCCGTCTCCGGCGGGTCATCCTTGCTCCGGGGCGGCTCTTGGACGACTTGCTTCCGCAGTTGGAAGTACTTCGCCCAGCCTTGAGTAAGAGGCTCTATGCCGGCATAGCCTTCGCAAAAGGCAGCAAAGGCGGAGAGGATCATCACGGCATTGGCCGGTATATGATGAGGTTGTAGATCGTAGGTGTTGAGGAAGTCCCGGAAGAAGTCCGATGCCGGCAGGCCGAAGCCACGCTCGAAGTGGGCGATGAAGACGACGCGTTCGCCAGGTTCAGGTGCCGGCACAGTTTCTCCTGCTGGTAGCCGGCATGCTACGCCCTCCGGGACTCTCCTGGTGGAGGTGACCCAGGATATGTCGGCCGGAGTAACCTCCGACCCCTCCCAGCCGGAGCGTCCTTGGGCTCGGGCCGAGGTATCTTCCTCAGAGGCCGAGGTACCCGTCATGCTTGAAGATGCCATCTTAGTGGCCGGGACAAGGCATGAGAGCCGGAGTCCCGTGATGTTATTCCTATCAAGGCCGGAGAAAAGAGGGAGGTTAGTCTCTCCGGCATACCGCCCTCACCAATGTTAGCAGAGATAAAAAGATCTACCGAGACAGTTAAAATAGGAAACAAATAAGGATAAAACTCCTAAAGATGAACACCTGCGAGCGTTGCCTAGCAATGCTAGTCGAATCAAAGGGAAAACTAGCTCTGAAACTGAAGCAGATCTATGCAAGTGTGGCTACCGATGCGAAGTTATAAAAAGCATGAAAGAGGAAGAACAGAGGGAGATCTCACCGGAGCTTGGCCGGCGGCGATGAAGCGGCGGCGAGCGTGCAGGAAGAGTTCCGATCTCCCTGCAATGTCGCGGAGGAACGATGCGGTGGCGGCGGCGTCGTCGACGGAGATGCCGGGCGTCGTCGAGCGTCGGCGTCGGCGAGGAGCAGGTTGACTGCGGCGGAGATGCTGTTCTTCGGACCGGCGGTGGAGCGCAGGAGGCAAAGGAGCAGGCGAGGAAGACGATGGTGGGGGGTAAAAAGATAAGTTTACCCCCGCCGCCCTATTTATATGTCTGCCAGGTCAGGGTCGTGGGGATCGTGTGAGTGTTCCACTCCCCCGACCGTTCCTGCAGAGAGTCGCCACGTGGCGGCACGGAGTGGGGCGGCGGTTCCTATAACCGTGCCATGACGCAATGATGGCGAGGAGTAACTGCGCTGTGAACCGTCACATCGTGGGTGACCGTTCGAGGTGGCAGGGCAGTTACAAGTTTCGATGCAAAGCTGTCAGGCATGGCTTCTCGAGGAAGACTCGTCTATATGTCGGATTAACTGCCCGATGTATATGTTCCGTCCGGAATACCCTCGGGACCGGCCGGAATAAGTTTTGGAACAGGAACAGAGGCCGGGATATCTGCAGATGTGCCGGCATATAATCTGATCGCCGGGGCATAATGAAGAAAGGTATGTTGAACCTGTCAAGGCTCCACAGTTATGACTGGGGAACCTCGGCAGCTTCGGGGACTAGTGTCGGGGGGATGACCCCCGGTAGGGTCAAGAGACTAGAAAGACACAAGGTCTATGGTTGACTTCGTGTCGGGTTATCAAGGAAGGGCCTGGCCGGAATATAAGAGCATCGGCCAGGCCGGCATATGTGTGTATCCCGGCTGATACTTGGATATGCCGGTATAGCCGGAATACTTATAAAAGTGTGCCGGCATATACTTAGATATGCCGGCCTAACCATTTGGTGTGTTGTGCAGGAGCAGGGGAGGCCGGATTACCCGACCCTCGTAGGTCGTTGGTCCGGCATATATGTCCTGGGTATGGCCAACGGTCATATCCGGGATACTTAAGTCAACCAAGGTGTCACATCCCTACAATCAAGGAAGAAAACATCCAAGCATGGTAGCAGAGTGGGATGGCAGGGTGCACAGTGGTGGTCTACCAACCCTCACTGTGCACAAGTACAGAGCTCACCTCACAGAGGTAAGGCCACAGTTCAAGAGGTACAAGGTACAGGGATATGAAGTCCCATCGAGAGCAATCAGGGAGGAAGTCAAGGGTCGGTGCCTTCGTCAGCAAGTTCTATTTGGAGTGTAGCCCGTGTCTTATGGTCCCTTATGACCGTTGTAACCTTGGCTACCACTATATAAGGTGGCATAGGGAGCCCTAGTGAAGGGTTGGTCACTCTGTGTTCCTACACTTAGCAGTTCATCTTCCTTCTCTAGTAGAGAGCTTGGAAGCACCATTGTTGTGTACTACATCGACCCAAATATACAACCAGTAGAGCAGGAGTAGGGGTGTTATCTCCTTATGAGAGCCCCGAACCTGGGTAGATCAGTGTCTCTTTCTGTCGTGCTTTTTAGCTCGTTCCCCTCTCCCGAATCCACCAGCATCTAGCTCGAACCCCATTTAAGCCATCCCATGGCATATGTTGTTTCACCACGACGACACAATATGAAGGTAAATTACTCCGAATGGCACACCGAGAGGGCTCCACAAGGTAAGAAGGTAAATTTCTTTGAGGAAACCTCTTCCTTGAGTGATAAGATTGATGCTATTATGCTTATGCTTTCAAATGATAGGACTCATGTAGATCCTAATAATGTTCCTTTGGCCTCTTTGGTTGCTCAAGAAGATCATGTTGATGTAAACTTCATTAGAAATAATAATTTCAACAATAATGCTTATAGGAACAATTTTGCTTGTAACAATCATAGGCCGTTTCCTTCTAATGGTGATAATAGCTATCTTGGTAGACCTAAAATGCCTAGTGCAGAAAGAATTTTTGAACTTGAAAAGGCTACCAATAATTTTATGCAGGCGCAATATGAGCAGAACAGGGATTTCACCAAGACTATGGAGGAGCAATCAGCTCTGTTGAGGACTATTAGTCATCAACTTGAAAATCTAAACAAGGCTATTCCTGAATTGCAAGCTAAGGTTTCCAAAGCTGAAACCGATATTTCATCTTTATCTAATGTGCAATCTTCTTTGGTTAACAGAATGTCCGCTAAGCCTAATCCTTTTGCTACTGCTAATGCTATCCAAGTTAGAATTGATGAAAATGTTAGGATGTTAGCAGAATTGCATGCCAGGTGGGAAAGAGAAGATGAGATGGATAGAGAGATGAAGGTATGTACCATTACTACCTCTAATGATGTTGCTCCTAATGCTAGCAATCCTCTTACTTTGATTGGTGTAGAGAAAACTCCCACTCCTTGTGTTAAAAAGCCTAAAACTGCCAAAACTTTTTCTCAAAAGAGTGCTGAAATTTTTCGGAGTGTAGGAGATGATAGCTCTATTTCCTTTAATGATTTTGATGTTGATGGCTGCAATATATCTGAAGTTATTTTGTTCTTGCAAAAGCTTGCTTTGACTCCTAATGCTAGTTCTTTAAATGTTGCTTTTACTAAGCATATTACCAATGCTCTTATGAAAATTAGGGATGAAAAGTTGAAGCAAAAAGCTTCTGTTCCCAAGAAGTTAGAAGATGGTTGGGAACCCATCATTGATATGCATGTTAATGGTTTTGATTGCCATGCTTTATGTGATCTAGGAGCTAGTATTTCTATTATGCCTAGAAAAATTTATGACATGCTTGATTTACCGCCGCTTGAAAAGTGTTATTATGATGTTCCTATTGATGATGTTGCTAAGAAGAAACCTTTGGGAAGGATTAATGATGTTCTTATTGTGGTTAAGAATAACCTTGTTCCCGTTGATTTTCTTGTCATGGATGTTGAATGCAATGCTTCATGTCCTATTATTTTGGGAAGACCCTTTCTTCAAACTGTAGGTGCCATCATTGATATGAGGGAAGGCACCATCAAATATCAATTTCCACTCAAGAAAGGTATGGAACACTTCCCTAGAAAGATAAAGAAATTGCTTTTTGACTCTATTCTTAGAGCAAATTATGAGCTTGATGCTTCATCACTTGATATTACTTGATTCGCAATTTTCTGCGCCTAGCTCAAAGGCGTTAAGGAAAAGCACTCTTGGGAGATAACCCAATGTTTTACATTCAGTTCTTTTTCTTTTATTTGAGTCTTGGAAGTTATTACTACTGTAATAACCTCTCCTTATCATTTTTATTTCATTTTTGTGCGAAGAGAAGCCTCTAATTTGAGCGAGGTAAGATTTGGGGATGTTGTTGTCCTGAAACAGTTTTTGGTGTTGCACCATAAAAATTCGTGAAAATTCTCGGTATATCTTTTGGACCTGCGATTTCTTGTGCATATGCCCCAGGTTATATCCAAACTTTCATTAGTTGCACACTTTTTGAGTTGAGCAACAGAAAACCCTCTAAAAATTCGACCTTTGTCAGCTGTTCTGTTTTGACAGATTTCTGCCAATATTTGTGTTTGCCGCTTTATCGCTTTCTTTTTGAGTTCTTTTGATCACGGAACTTTTGGGGAAGTTGCTACAGTAGTATATATGTGGTGGTTTTGAGTTGAAACCTAAAGCAAAAAAGGGTTGATTCTATGTTATGCTTACACTAATGTTGCTAATAGATTTGTGTTTAGTATTGTATGAAGGAAGTTTTCAAGTGTAGGGATTAGAGAATGATGAGATGAGTTGAAGAATGGACAAAAGCTCAAGATTGGGGATGCCCATGCATCACCCCAAGAAATATCCAAGAAGTACAAGCGTCAAAGCTTGGGGATGCCCCCAAGGCACTCCTTCTTCATCGGCAAAAATCAGGTCACCTTTCAAGACACTATATTTTTATTGCTTCATGCATTATACGTTTTTCTTGGAGCGTCAGTTGTTTTTAGTTTTCAGTATTAGTTTAGTTTTGTTTGCTTCAATAAATGGTTGGACCCCAACAAATTCCTTTTGGAGAAGTTGCCTTGCTTTTCATTTGCCAAGAACACTCTGTTTTTCATTCTTATAATTTCAACGAGTGTTCTCTTTTTCTAGAACTATGTTTAGTTTTCGATTTTCGCCTTGATATGTGTTCAGATGTTGTTATATCTTTACATCAAGGTGTATTTTTGCCTCTGGTCTATATTGGTTTTCATCAAAAGAGGTGTTTATAAAAAGTTTGAATGGTGTTGAAAAAGAGAAAAAGCTTTATGCAAAAAAGTGGTACAAGAAGAGCTTGTGTAGACTGCGGCCTAGGCTTTTGCATGTCGTGCTTGATGTCTTTTGATAGCATGCTTAGTGTTTTTGCTGTAGCATGACTTGTCTCAAATAACTGAGATTGCTTAATGAGCCTTTGAAAAAATCATGCATTGTTTTTATCGTTTGGAAGCATTATTTTGGTTTTCTCCTTGATGCTTTATTTGGGTTGACTTGGCGCATGCTCACACATATTTGACTCATACAAAGTCGCCAATAGCCTCTATGATCATTTAGTTTTTGACTTTTGATGCCATCTTATGCTTCTTTTAATGTTGCTTTGTCGCTTTGCATGATTATGGCCGTTATTGCTCTCTTAGTTGGTCGCTCCTAGTCTTTTGCTAGCCCTCATTTTGTACCAAGTATGAGCTCTACTCGTGCATCCAACTCCTAAAAACAAAGTTTTGCCAAAGTGTCCACCATACATGCCTATTAGCAATTTGCTATTCCAAATTACATTTGACTTACTTTTATCTACTCTTCAAAGTTGGTCAGTAAAGCTCTCACGAACCTGATGGCACACTTTACTTTTTCTTGTTCTTAAAAATTTGACATTGTGGTCTCTTATGTTGAGTTGTTATGCTTGCAAGTTGTAAGTTGGGAATTAGCCCAGCCATACCGTCATGGGGCAAGCTTTCAACATTGCACTTCTTATTTGAGTTGATATCGTGATCTTTTGTTTATGGATACTCGCGGTGTGAAATGAATTGGGAATCTTGCAGGATCATGGAGTTTGTATATGTGTTAGAGAAACTCATGGGCCGCCAATCTAAGCCATGCATAATTCATGGTGGAAATTTGTAGCATGCCCATAGTGGACATTCGACGACGCATCTCAAAATAAAAAGTTATACAAATGGTAAATAAAAGAGATGTCGAGGTGTTCATTGTCTGCTTGTCCTATCATTTTGATGTGGGCTTGTTCCATGTCATCGGGCACGGAGGTACCCCGTTGGCGGTTCTCGATGATACGTGTATACTTACAATGACAAGAGCTTGCTCGGGACTCTAAGTAAAGTAGCATGAGGTTTGGGTACTCGTATTCACGGGACACGAGGTTTTCAACTTATGATTTGTCAAGCATATGCAGCATAAATGTTCTCGCATTAACTTTAACCATTCAAGCTGCTTATGATGGGGGCAATGAGAGCTCAAAGTCGGTAAGTACCATAATTTTTGAAGGTTTATAAAACTTGCAATCACTGCTTCCCTCCGCGAAGGGCCTTTCTTTTACTTTTATGTTGAGTCTCCACCTTCTACCTTTATGCACCATTAAGAGAGCATAGTTGTCATTCTGAGTATAATGTGCATTGTCCCAAAGTTTTCATTGATTGATTCATATTGTTGGTTTCACTTGTTCTTAAATTATTTGTATCTAGTCGCCCTCTTAAACTTGACGGTGTCCTATGCATTTATGTTTTGCTCTCCATGAGGGACAAGCTGAAAACCATTTGTATGGTTTTCCTTATGATTTGAACACACGTTTGACTTTCATTGTTTCATTTTCATGATCTTTTGTTTGTGTTCATTTTCATGTTATAACATGGTTGCTAAGTTTCTTGTATCAAGATTATGTCTTTCATGCCCATGTTTTAAGTTCTTTTGATCCCAGCGCAGAACGCTTACATAGATGATCAAGATTGTGTATGTGCATGTCACCTCAAAAATTATTTCTTTTGTTATCACTTACCTACTCGAGGACGAGCAGGAGTTAAGCTTGGGGATGCTGATATGTCTCAAACGTATCTATAATTTTTGATGCTCCATGCTTGTTTTTACACCATTTTCTTAGTGTTTTGTTACACTTCGTGGCACTTTTATGCATTTTCTGGAACTAACCTATTAACAAGTCGCCACAGTGCCAGTTCCCTGTTTTCTGCTGTTTTTGTGTTTCAAAAAAGCTACACAGGAAATATTCTCGGAATTGGACGAAACAAAAGCCGAATGTCCAAAAATTCACCAAAGCTTCCAGAGAACCGAAGAGGAGACGGAGTGGGGCCACGAGGGCCCCACACAACAGGGTGGCGTAGCCTAGCCCCTGGTCGTGCCGCCTATGTGTGACGGTGCCTCGGCCCACTCCTGACGATGCCCCTTCGCCTATAAAGACCCCCCGATGGGAAAAACCTAAGTACCCGATCACTTTTCCAGAACACATCGCGATCCACCGCCACCGTCGACCCGAAGATCGGGAGGGTCCAGAAGCTCTTCCCGACACCTTGCCGGAGAGGGGAATCGCCACCGGAGGTCTTCTTCATCACCATGCTTGCCTCCGACGCGATGAGTGAGTAGTCTACCTTGGACTATGGGTCCATAGCAGTAGCTAGATGGTTGTCTTCTCCACCATGTGCTTCATGTTTAGATCTCATGAGCTGCCTTACATGATTGAGATCACCGTTATGTAATTCTACATGTTGTGTTTGTTGGGATCCGATGAATATTGGTGTTATGATTGAGTTGAAGTACTAAATATTATCTTATGTTATCTCTATGTTGTTTATGATCTTGCATGCTCTCCGTTGTTAGTAGCTATCTTGGCCGAGTAGTTGCTAGTGACTCCAAGAGGGGGTATTTATGCTCGATAGTGGGTTCATGCCTCTATTTAATCTGGGGGAGTGACAGAAACCTCTAAGGTTGTAGATGTGCTGTTGCTACTAGGGGGAAAACAACATTCATATGCTCAAGGGTATATGCTTTGTTTACATTACACACTTTGCTTAATGCAATTATCTATTGTTCGCAACTTAATACTTGTGGAGTTCTCGGATTGATTCACCACAAGTGGATTATTAGTCATAGATGCAGTTGGATGGCGGTCTATGTATCTTGTTGTAATGCCCAGAGTAAATCTCATAGTGATCCTCTCGACATATGCACGTTGTCTTTATTCTATCAATTGCCCAACTGTAATTTGTTTACCCAGCATGTATTATTTTATCTTATGGAGAGACACCACTAGTGAACTGTGGACCCCGGTTCTATTTCCTTTATATTGCTATCACCTGTTTACTTTACTCGCCTTGTTTACTTTACTCGCATACTATTACTATTTTCCACTCGATACGCTTATTCCTTTGTTTACAGCAAACCGGTGAGATTGACAACCTCATCGTAAGTTGGGAACAAAGTATTTGGTTGTGTTGTATGCAGGTTCCACGTTGCCGCTCGCAAAGCAAAGCTCGGACGAGGCGCCCTATAAATTGTTCAGAGCTGTCGCAAGCTAGCAGGCATCACCTTCAGTCGTATTGGCTCCTTCCTCTCCTGATCGACATACCTTGGTTTCTTAACTGAGGGAAAACCTTGCAGCTATATTCATTATACCTTCCTCTTGGGGTTCCCAACTGGACGGTGAAAAGCTATCAACACCGTACCGCATCACCCATCACCATGGTTTCGAGGGCAGCTGAGAGCGCGTTCAGTCACCGTCGGTTTCCTTTGTCGGCGACGACACGGTCTTAGAAGAGGTAAACTTTGTAGACTTGATTATCGATAAGCTCTATTTTGTACTCTACTTCCTATTAGATTACTTTTAAGTGAATATTATTGGTCCTCCATTGTCGGTGCGCATGCGAGGACATGCAGCTTCTGTTGTCGAGGAGAAGAAGGGAGCAGAGGAAGAAGCGAAGAGGTTTGAACAAGAAAAGGTGAAGATTAAACACAATTTGGCAGATATTATCCGCAAACACAAGATGGAAATGGAGGAAGACGAGTTGAAGATGAAGAAGATCAAAAAAAATATGCCTATGACAAAGAAAACTGCCTTCATTATGCTTTAGCTATTGTTGTAATACTAATTAGTGTTATAATAGCCCTGTCAGATATAACAAGATGCAAGTAGTTTGAATAATGCAAATGTATGGGTCAATGTTTGCAGTAATTCATTTCTAGCGAACAATCCAAATAAATAAAGTTAGAAAATTGGTATGTAATATAGGAATATTGCAGATAGTTTAACACCTAAAATCGTGTGCTCTATTTATGCCCATTAGGGCCGAAAAATATGCTCCTGACAAAATAGCACTATCAGGTATAACTTGGTGGAAGTTTGCAGCAATTTTCTCTCACGACCAATGCAAACAAGTATAGAAAGATAATTGGTATGTAATACCATACGTTCGCATACGGTTCCTCACAAAAAAATTGTCTGCTTTATTTTGGCCCATTAGGGCCCAACAGACACAATCCAATGAGATATTTTGTATAAATAAGGACCAACTGCTAGTCCTTATCTCTAACTCCACTCGACAGCCACCTCTTTCCTCTTTAGGTCCCGGAT
This sequence comes from Dactylis glomerata, assembly GCA_007115705.1. Classification (NCBI taxonomy): domain Eukaryota; kingdom Viridiplantae; phylum Streptophyta; class Magnoliopsida; order Poales; family Poaceae; genus Dactylis; species Dactylis glomerata. The sequence goes on along the minus strand of QXEO01000450.1, from coordinate 103,791 downwards.
AGTTCACCTGGTCGGCCAGGCAGAAGGCAAGCATCATCTGGCCGGAGACATGATGACCTCCCCTATGGCGTTTTGGAGGTGGATGCGATGGCTACCTCCCCGACGACATTTTGGAGGTAGATGTGATGGCCGGATGTGCCTCCAACACCTATGCTCAAGCCGCCTTGACCTCGCCATCCACCATGGCAACGACGCCTGCGAGAACTTGCCTTACAGAAGGTTTAATTACTTCTTAGCTTTCCCAATATTAGCTTTCCCGATCTTATATTACACGATTCTTAAGTGTGCTATAGTACATATCTCACATACGCTCTGCTAGCAATGCAGATTCGCTTTGTTACTTCTAAATCTACTATTACTTTTATGTTTATATTATTAGATTACTTCTAGATCTACTTTACTATGTTGTGATACATATACTTTGTGATGCTAAATATTTAGGATGAATGTATAGATTGTTAATAAGGACTACTATATTGTGTTAATAAGGACTAATATATTGTTATACATGTGCTTTCTGATGCTAAATATTTAGGATGAATGTACAAACATATTAATTAGGTCTATTATATTGTGTTGAAATTAGGGAAGATCTGATTTTGGTGGCACTGCATAAGAAGAGTAGGTTACTGGTCTAATGTCGTGTTCTTGGCACATGCTAAGAATAAATAGACAAAGACGTAACCAAGAGGGAAAGTCTGGCAGGTTGTACTTCTAGCATTTGCTTAGAAGAAGTTCATCGCACCTTCGACTCTTGAAGACAACCTTTGTCCGCCTGGGTTAGTGTACTATTTTACTTATATTATGTGGTTTTTCCTTTTCGGTGTATGTGTTTTCACATGAGACATTTGTTTTATCCAATTTTACAGTTTTTCACGTAAGGCATCAAGTCCTTCAAGTAAAGTTGTGATGCACCAGAAGGATGAAGGTATAGCTTTAATATAGCATGGCATGGTCATGAGAGAGGCTTAAGTGTCTTTCTTGTCATTTTTGACCCTTTCACTGCTAACCAAGAGTAAGATTCTTTGCTGAAAACTTGTAGTTAATCTTCTTGCTTCAATCATATGACTAATTCGCTTCCTTACTTATACACAGGTTGTACTAGTCCCAAAAATCCTCGCTAAAATTTTCTTTCAGCGCAAGTGACGAGGGGTTAACTCGACAAATGTCCTAGATGAAGGACTTAGGATCGGGGAGATAGGGCGTCAGATGAACTCGAAGGTAAAGTTAGTCGAAATAGGTGTGTGTCGAAAGTAAAATTGGGTGTTCAACCTGGCTTGCTTTCAATCTGGCCTACACCGTCCCCTCCTGGCCCCTATATATAGATGGCCAGGTCTCGAGGATCGGGTAGGATCCGATACAGATTACAATATCGATATACGGTAAAGACTCGTATTCGACTAGTATTACAATTGGGCCTAGCCATACGGGCCTTAGGGGTACTCAACTAACGGGTTCTATTAACTATACCCTTGTCAGTAGCCCCTGAGATTCTACCAGAATTGTAGATTCGGGTTGAATCTCTAATCTTCAAATCTTCGACTTGATCAACTCTTCGACTTCTTCTTATCTTCAAATCTTCGACTTGGTCTTTCGACTTATATTTATAATAATTTGTTCGCAAGGGGTCTTGATGAACAAGCCTGACAACTCTGACGGATCAAGAGGTCAGTTAACTGTCGGAACAGATACTTGTCACCTACTTCAAATTCAATCCCCTTGGACTTGAATTCGGGATACCGGTCAAACCCATTCTTCTGCCGCATTTAGGACTTACAAAGAATGAATCCCAGTGGTTCTCAGGGTACCCAGTGCGTCCACCAGGATTTTCTTCGCGTCGTAGACACGGATACATACCAGCAGAGCGCATCCATGTGCGTATACCAGGCCACACAGGACGGATCCCGGGGTCTTACCTTCGTGACAAGTCACGGCATTCGAGTTGTGTTGCGATAACGCAACTCGAGAATCTCATGTCGCAGTCAAATTTTGACAGAAAATATTCGGGTTTCTTCAACCATAAAACTCGCTCCCGATGGGAGTAATCTCTCTTCACTTTTGTCGATTACATAGTCGAGATTTGTATACTTACCCTTCTTCTTCCTCTATCGGGTGCACGCTCAGCGCTCCCGATGGGAGTAGCCCCCGAGGCTATGTTTGGATACTTGTAGTCAAGCATAGGCTCAAAGTTCATGTCTTTTTCCTTCTGTTAACCGTCTTCTGTGCAAGCCCCTGAGTTCAAGTCGAGGTTTTCATATCATGCGACCACAATCTTCTCTTTTTTGCTCTTTGATATTATCGTCTGCTGTGTGCAGAATTTAACTCCTATTATAAAATATGTTGACGGGCCTTGTTTTAGCACGGGGGCCCGATAATACGTGCTTATAAATAAAGCATCCTCTATCAAGGGTAAAAACCCTAATCCAATTCCTCCTTCGCCGCATCATCTTCTCCCTCCATCTAGGGTTTTTCTTTCTTCCTTTGTCCTCATGGCTGATGCAGATGGCTCCCGTCTGAATCTTGGTTCTCCGGTGGCACCCCGAGGCCGAGGTCGCCCTCGTGGAAGCAAAAACAAGAACACCAACACTCTGGCCGCAGCAGGATCATCATCGGCCGCTCCGGCTAAACGTCGTCCCGGGCGCCCACCTGGTAGCAAGAACAAGCCCAAGGTCACTGGCGCTGTTCCAGGTCCAGTCGCTCCTCCTCCTTCTACTTCCGCTGCTCCTGCTGCGCCTCCCCAGATCTTTTCTTTCCTCTGCATCGCCATGGCGCAGTGCCGCGAGATTCAGCGCTTGCCGCTGAGCTTCACCAACTTCATGGATGGACGCGAACTGCGAGAGGCGGTTCTTCGCGAACAGTCTGGCAGTGGTGTCCCATATGAGGTGGAGGTGTGGTATGATGGTGACGGCGAGCAATACTTTAAGGGTGGCTGGTCGCAGTTCGCAGAAGACCACGACATCCACCAAGGCTTCTTCATGGCCTTTGATTTTCACATCGGCACGTCGAAGTTCGACGTGAAGATCTACGACGGTACCCTCTGCCAGAAGAAATATGAAGCTGAAGTCCACTTCCATTAGGATTTTGCTTTTTATGTAATATCGTTTGATAATCTCCTTGTAATGAATCGTCGTATTCTATGTCGACGTTTTTGCTAGTACCATGAAAACAAATTTATTGTTCTGAGGTATGCTTTCCATCTATCGGGTTCTTTGTGAACCAAGAATATCGGGTTCCTTTGTGAACCACAATATTTGAATATTTATCGGGTTGACTGCACAACCTTTCAATGAAAAGAGTCTTCCAAGTTGTGATAAAAATTCCTTTCGTACGACCCGAGGGTTGAAGCCCCCAAGGTGAAGAAATAATAATTGTACAATTTTGTCGAGTTCAACCCAAAGAACCTGACCTGTGGCCTCATGTTCTAGGTTCAGAAGGTTAACTCGAATTTATTAATACCACTATATGCATTCTACGTGTAAAAACGCCGTAGCTGCTCTGCATTCCATGGGTTGCTCTCATCCTTCCCAGTCTTCTTGTCTTGTAGTCGATATGCTCCTCTAGGTATTACTTCAGTGACGATATAAGGTCCCACCCAAGGGGACTCCAACTTGCCGTGGCTGTCTTGCCTGAGTCGCAAAACTAGGTCTCCCACCACGAAGGATCGTGGACGAACTCGACTACTATGGTAGTTTCGTAGACTCTGTTGATACTGCGTAGCCCTTTTTAATGCTTTATCTCTTGCTTCATCTAGTGCATCGACATCATCCTGCAATGCTTCTGTTGATGTTGTCTCATCATATGCTGTCACTCTTAGAGCCTCGTGTGTAACCTCGACTGGAAGCACGGCTTCTGCGCCATGAACCAAGAAGAAAGGAGTTTCTTGAGTTGCTGCATTAGGCGTAGTTCTTAGACTCCAAAGAACGGAGGGCAATTCTTCTACCCAAGCGCTCTTGGCTTTCTCGAGAGGCGCTAGGAGCCTCTTTTTTATCCCGCTACATATCAGGCCGTTAGCTTTTTCGACTTGCCCGTTTGTCTTCGGGTGCGCCACCGATGCAAATTTTAGCTTGATCCCTAATCCTTCGCAGTAACTCTTGAATTCCTTTGAAGTGAAATTCGTCCCGTTGTCTGTAATGATGCTATATGGTACACCAAAACAAAAAACTATGGACTTGATGAAGTTGATTGCTGCTGTAGAATCTTGAGTTGTCACCGGGGCCGCTTCCACCCATTTGGTGAATTTATCAACGGCCACTAGCATGTAGACATGCCCTCCTGGCCAGGATTTGTGCAACTTTCCCACCATATCGAGGCCCCATTGTGCAAAAGGCCAAGATAATGGTATTGTTTGTAGTTCCGCTGCTGGTGCGTGCGGTCTAGATGCAAACCTTTGACATGCTTCACACTTTCGAACTATATCTTTTGCGTCCTCGATGGCTGTTAGCCAATAGAATCCTGCTCGGAAAGCTTTTGTTGCTATTGCTCTGCTGCTAGCATGATGGCCGCATACTCCACCATGTATGTCTTGTAGTATTTTTTGTCCTTCTTGGGGCTTTACACAACGCTGCAAAATGCCAGTAATACTTTTCTTGTATAATTTCCCCTGTAACACGACAAACGCTTTCGATCTTCGAGTTATCTTCTTGGCCTCCACTGCATCTTCTGGTAACTTTTTATTTATCATGTATGCAAGATATGGCTGCATCCATGTTTCTTCTATCATCATGACCTCCTCTGGCTCTGATGTAGCCCCCGAGCCTCCTGTAGTAGTCGAACTTTTTCCACTTTTTATTGATCTTTCTACTATTTCCTCCCAAAATACTCCAGATGGCACAGGCAAACACTGTGACCCGATATTTGCTAAATTGTCAGCTTCTTCATTGCTGTTCCTGCTTACGTGCGAGACTTCGCATCCATCGAACGTTCCTTCGAGATAATGGTACAAATTTTTGTAGGCCAGCATGTTATCATTGATTGTGTCACATCTGTTCATGACTTGCTGGACAACAAGGTTGGAATCTCCGAATATTTTTAGGCAAGTTGCTCCACATGCTTTAACCATCTTCATTCCGTGCAACAAAGCCTCGTACTCTGCTTCATTGTTAGAAGCCTGTGGAAAGCTCATCCTCAAGACGTACTTCAATTTGTCGCCATGAGGTGATATCAACACTACTCCTGCGCCTGCGCCTTGGACTCTTTTAGAACCATCGAAGTACACTGTCCAAACACTGGATAAATCTGGTGGTCCTGTGCTCTGCAGCTCCAGCCACTCTGCCGTGAAATCTGGCAAAATTTGCGACTTGATCGCCTTCCTTTTTTTGTACGTGATGTCCATGGGAGATAACTCGATTCCCCACAAAGAGACACGTCCTGTTACTGAAGGATTATTCAATATGTTCGACAGTGGCGCCTCATTCACCACTATAATTGGGTGCACCGTAAAGTATTGTCGTAGTTTTCGTGCGGTTGTGAAGACACTGTATGCCAACTTTTGATAGTGCGGGTACCTTTGTTTTGTTGGAGACAACACTTCACTGATGAAATATACTGGCCTCTGAACGCCATGGGCTTTTCCTTCCTCACTTCTTTCGACTACTAATACTGTACTCACCACCTGATGGGTTGCGGCGATGTACAATAGCAGTGGTTCTTTTTCTTTTGGTGCGACCAGCACTGGTGGCGTGGAAAGCACTTTTTTCAACTGTGCAAACGCTGCGTCTGCTTCTTCTGTCCATTCGAATTTATCGTCTGACTTCTTCATAAGTGCATAGAAAGGAAGCGCCTTCTCCCCTAGTCGAGCAACGAAGCGACTTAGTGCCGCGACGCGTCCTGCAAGTTTCTGTACGTCGTGTAGTTTCGTGGGTTTCCCCATTGTCAAAATTGCTTGAATCTTCTCTAGGTTCGCCTCTATTCCTCGTGCTGATACCAGGAACCCTAAAAGTTGTCCTGCTGAGACGCCGAAAGAGCATTTTGTCGGGTTAAGCTTAAGCTTGTACCTGCTCAGGTTGTCGAAGGTTTCTGCCAAGTCGCTGATTAGAGATTTCTCCTCTCTTGTGGTGATGACTACATCATCAATGTAGACTTGTATGTTGCGCCCTATTTGGCTCCCGAGGCAACTTTGCATCATCCTTTGATAAGTTGCTCCTGCATTTTTTAGGCCGAACGGCATCACTTGGTAGCAAAACACCCCATACGGTGTGATGAAGGCCGTTTTTTCTTCGTCTTCTTTCTTCAGTTTGATCTGATTGTAGCCAGAGTATGCGTCCAAAAAGGAAACCTTGCGCATCCCGCTGTTGAATCGATTATTTGATCGATGCGGGGTAAAGGGAAGGGATCCTTTGGACAATGCTTATTGAGAGATGTGTAGTCGACACATACTCTTTGTACGTCTGTGTTCTTCTTGGGTACTATGACTGGGTTCGACACCCAACTCGAGGTTTTGATTTCTCTGATGAATCCGACACTTTCTAGCCTGTGCAACTCTGATGCTATCGCCTTCCTCTTAGGTTCATCGAATCATCGTAGTGGCTGCTTAACTGGCTTTGCCTTGGGATCTACGTTCAATGCGTGCTCGACGAGTTCCCTGGGAACCCCTGGCATGTCTGATGGACACCAGGCGAAGATTTCCCAGCGCTCATGGAGGAACTCGATGAGCGCGCTTTCCTATGCGGGATCCAAGTTCACCGCAATTGATGTTGTCTTGTTTGCATCTGTAGGATGGACCTGGATTTTCTTCGAGTCCTGAGACATGTCGAAAGCCTGATCTGGCAGGGATCGTCCAACGTCGGGTAGTACATTGTGATCTGTTTCTCCCTTTAACCTCTCATACTCTGCTGTCATGCCGAAGGTTTGCGCCATCCTGTTAAATTCCCTGTCGCATGTATTGGCTACTTCAAAGCTCCCTTGTACTGTGATTGTTCCATTGGGTCCTGGAATTTTTAACGTAAGATACGCGTAGTGTGGTACTGCCATAAACTTTGCAAATGCTGGGCGCCCCAGGATTGCATGATATTGCGACGGCCAGTCCATTACTTCAAATTCCAGCTTCTCTTTCCGGTAGTTTCCGCTTCTGCCGAAGCAGACGTCGAGTTCTATTCTCCCAGAGGGTAGTTTGCGGCTCCTAGTACTATTCCGTGGAAAGAGCAATCTGTTGGCTTCAGATTCGTCAGTGATATGCACATTGCCTTTAGGGTTCTGGCATATATTAGGTTTATGCCACTCCCTGCATCCATGAACACTCTTCCGATGTCGTACCCTCCTATTTGTGCCTTTAAAACCATAGGCGAGTGACCTGGCCTGGGGACTTTCCTCGGGTGGTCTGCTCTGCTGAACTTGACTGGTTGTTCTGACCACCGCAGGTATTCTGTGGTAGCTGGTGGTGATGATATTGCTAGGTTGACTTGCCTGGATATACTCTTTTGCTCCTTCTTCGACTTGGGTACCGGTTGAATCATGGCTGATATGTACACTTTTGACTCTAAGTGCCTTGCTAGCTTTTGTATTTGATACCCTTGACTTCTATGTCTTTCTCCTTGACTCCCTTCTTGTTTTGAGCTCATGGCGCTTTGCAACCTTAGGAATGTCCTGCAATCCTTCATCTGGTGATTTGAGACTCTTTTCCCGTCGAGGTACGCGTAGTGGATTCGACAAGGTCCGTATAACATATCCTCGGCCGAAGGACCGGAGTATCTCGATTTTTCTACTCCTTTTCCTTGAAACCTCCTGCTTTCATATCCTTCCTCTTCTTCTAGTACGTAACCCGCGGCCACCTGATTTCGCCTTCCTTGATTCTCCCTGCTGCGGTATCGTCTCCTCTGTCTACTCATTATGTCGACTTCTGGTGAACGTCCTCTTTTGTTGTTATACGCGTCCTCTCCATCAGCGAATTTGTTGGCTTGTTCCATTAGCTCGGCTACTGTCGTGGGTCTTGTTCTTCCTATTTCTTCCACGAGATCTGAGCGACGAAGTCCGGCCGAAAAGGCATCTATTGCTCATTCGTCGGAGACGTCCTCTGCTGAGTTTTTGATTATACTCCAGCGTTGTATGTAAGATCGTAGCGTTTCGCCTTTCCTCTGCACACATGTTTTAACTTCCTCCAGTGACGCTGGGCGCTTGTAAGTGGAACGAAAATTTCTTGCAAATTGAATTTCGAGTTCCCCCCAACTTCCGATAGATTCGTCGGGTAGGGTGTTCAGCCAGGACCGTGCGGCGCCGGTGAGGTGCAGCTGTAAACTTTGCATTGCAGTCGCCTTTGTTCCCCCTAATATCTGCACTGCCTGCAGATAATCCGATAACCATAGGGTAGGTTCTTGCGACCCATCATACTTAGGTTGGTCGTGTGGTAACCTGAATCCTTTGGGTACTCGTGTCTTGCGAACCCTGCGGCGAAAGCATAACGCACCCATATCTTTATTGCCGTCCTCGTAGTTCTCTTCCCTCCAGGCGTAACGCAACTTATTTACTCGAGCTTGTGCTATTATACTTCTTGCGTCCTTCTTCCTTTTCTGTCGCTTTTTCTCTTCTGACGACTCGCTATACTTGTTATCTTTGAAATCGTATCAGAGCTTCTCCTCTCCACTTCCCTTGCAGTTTGTCGACTTCGTCTCTGGACCTTGTTCCCTGATCTTTCCTTCTACTATTCCCAGGATTTGTATCGCGGCTTGGTGCATGTCTTCTCGTGGGTCTCCAGGTTTTGGTCGTGTAGCTAATAAGTATGCTTGTGCTGCTACTAGTGCTGCTTCTGGTGTTTTTTGTATGAAGTCAACTTCCTCCTCTTCTAGCTGCGGGGTGGGGCTCCTTTAGTACTCCTTTTCTCTACCGTATGCTGTCGCCCCCCCTGTTGTGTTTTGGGTCTCCATGCCTTTCTTTGCTGTATTCTGAATCCTCACTGTAGTCTTCCCAGTATTCCTCTCTTGATATACTATTATTATCTTGAAAATCCATAGCTCTTTCCTCCCTTAGTGTCTTCCTGTGCTGGTATAATGCGTACTGATATCCCATTAGTACTTCTCTTCTCGATCCTTCGGGTACCTCTGTACCGTGGTTGATAGCTGACTTGATCATCCTCCATTCACCAGCCGAAACATGGACTTTCTCCTTTTCCTTTTTGTTGTGATCTTTTACTTTGTCGACTTGCCTGTCGATATTCTTATTTCCTTTGCTATTGTTTTCTTCTTCTGCTTCAGTGATAATGACGCATAACTGATGTACCTTGGAGACGCCGCTGCTTCCCATGGCGAAGTCCTTTGCGTTGCTGTGCGTCTGACACGCTATTTCTTCTGAGTCGAAATTTTTCTCAATTTTGTCGCCTTCTATGATTGGTGTTTTGTCGAGACTGACCGGCGAGTTTGCCTCGCTGGAAGAGCCTTCTGATGATTCCAGTGTTTCTTCTGTTTCGGGCTTGTTTGCCGACGGATCTGGTTTCGTCGAATCCGAGAGGCGGGATGAACCCGATGGTTCAACGATGATGCTCAAACTTCCAATGGTTAACTCCATCTCTTGACTTCCGTCGAGCTCTGAACTGCTGTTGGCTAAAAGCGAAAAAGCCGTCGAATTCATGATTCCAACGCCCAAGATCCCCACGGTCGGCGCCAATTGACGAGGGGTTAACTCGACAAATGTCCTAGATGAAGGACTTAGGATCGGGGAGATAGGGCGTCGGATGAACTCGAAGGTAAAGTTAGTCGAAATAGGTGTGTGTCGAAAATAAACTTGGGTGTTCAACCTGGCTTGCTTTCAATCTGGCCTACACCGTCCCCTCCTGGCCCCTATATATAGATGGCCAGGTCTCGAGGATCGGGTAGGATCCGATACAGATTACAATATCGATATACGGTAAAGACTCGTATTCGACTAGTATTACAATTGGGCCTAGCCATACGGGCCTTAGGGGTACTCAACTAACGGGTTCTATTAACTATACCCTTGTCAGCAAGTATTCAGGACGAAGTGTAACAAAGGATACAAGGATAAAGATGTAACCAAGGAAAACTCATTTGTATATGTGGAAATCAAATGTACTGTGAAATGCATGTACACATTAGATGTATATATTAGGCTATCAAATATAGTAAAATGTTGCATGTTATGCTTGTATACTATAGGGATACAACTGCAAAAAATACATCATAAAATAGAAACGACTAATGAAACTAGCACACCGCTCAATTAATTATCAAATGTGTGTGATAACAAACTAACACATACCAATTTTTGTATAAAAGCGTTTGTGATCATAAAATAGGGTAGATGAAATGATACAAATAACCGTCTGTCATAACCTAATCTGTCACAAACGATTATCAGAAAGGGATCGTGGGTGAACTTTCCCTATTGCATACAGTTTAATTAACCGTTTGCATTGTCCTCTGATATCGCACCTCTCTCCGTGGAGACGGTCTAGTCAATCGTGTGCAATAGGCCGATTTGGCCGTGTGTGAAGGCCCGATTTGTACTAGTGATTACATTCCTCAGAGTGATACAACAGAAATGTACAAAGGACTCCAGTTCCTCCTCGGTCCAAAGAGGAACGCTAGACGACTCCAACTCAATGCTACAAAGCTTGACTACAACAGAAATTAGTAGGCTAAGCAGGATGACTACTCAATCATCTTTATCCTAGGGTGTTCAGTGATGCTTAAGTTACTAGACGACTTGACTACTCACCGGGCTCCTCCTACTAGGCTTTGCTGACTCCATAGGCGATGGTGTAGTCAACACCCTCAACTCCTCCAGGTAGGTCTGGCTCTTTGTAGAAGACCTCTTCAATACCTATTGGAGCTTCGTTAGCTTCCTCGTGCTGGTTCTCTGAGTCTAAGTATGGTATTTAAGAGGAATGAGTACGAGAATACTCAAAAAGTTCATTTTAAAGGAATAATGTGTTTAATGAACTATCTACAACCGTGGACCAAAGATTCCTAGGCTAATGCAAGTTTTTGTAATCATATTCTTTAAAAGGTTGATTTTATTCCAGCAATTATTCCCGCCAGTCTTCACAGGTTGAGAAGAGCTTTGATGGGCTCCTTTCCTGCCACGTTCGTAGTTCCTTCCTAGAACAAGGAGTATATTGATACTTTAATATACACTCTGCAGAGGTAGTCACTTGTATCCATAAGAGATCAAAGCCTTCATTACTAGGAAAACAACTATAGGTGAAAAATTATCCAAAGCGCCCCAAATAAGTGGTGCGCTACGGGTATATACCCGCAGTGAACTACTATTGACCATGAACTATGGGTAAATGTGGGCCCAGATGATTGGCTTGCCTCACATTATCCATAGCGCACCACTAAGGCATGTGCTACGGCTAATTATACTACATGTAGTGCATGTAATAGGTGGTGTGCTATGGGTAATTTGGGCGGGATTTTTTTTTAATTTTTTTTGAATGTTTTGGACTTACCTGTAGAGCACCAGGTAATGTTCCATGGGTATATATATACTCGTGGCGCACCACCTATTCTATATGCTATAGGGAATATTTTCAAAAAAAAAATCCCACCCACCCACCACCCCCTACCCCCATGGGTCGCCTTTTTAGTTTTGTGAAAAATAAAAGAAAATGATTAAAAAAATTGAAAAAAAAATTAGATGTAGTTATGCTACATGATCTAGTTATTAGAAAAAATAATAAAATTGAATTTTTGATATTTTTTACAAAAAACTTTATGCCCCGGTAAGACTTAGGTGACTTTTCCTGCATTCCCTTCTCGTAATACTAATAGATGTGGTTCTACTTCTCCAAAGAGTCCTAAGCAAATGCAACTTTTCATAATCATTTTCTTTAAAAGGTTGATTTTATTTCAAAAATATTCCCATTAGTCTTCACATGTTGAGAAGAGCTTCGATGGGCTCCTTTCCTACCACGTTCGTAGTTCCTTCCTGAAACAAGGAGTATATTGATACTTTCATACACTCTACAGAGGTGGTCACTTGTACCCGTAAGAGATCAGAGCCCTTCCTGCTCAACCGGACGTACTTTCTCGTCCACACATCTTTGGTGTGGGGCCCATCAATGATCCAAGCCAATCACTATCCTCATCCATGAGCCCGCATACCCACCCTTTGTTACAACATTAGTAGTCTACTGCCACGTACCAGTTGATGCCTGGCACATAGACTAGGTCGCGTACCTGTTGACGCCTGACCACCGCCAAGCTACGTACCAGTTGATGCCCTAGCTTCCGACTGATAGTTGCAACCCATCATAAATCATTATCTACTATGGAACATAAGGGCTCCTAGCCTTTGTTGCTCCCAGCAGGATGCCAACAGCTACGGTATGGCGCATTTGTTGATATGGGAAAGAAAGTCGGTACAACTAACTTCTCTGACCCACAATAGAACTTATGGTTAACTGTTATTTACAACTCTAGAAGCACTACCAATATTTATTATTAATCCTCGGTGAACTTTCCATTGGCAGTGGGAGCTCCACCAATCACATTTATCATACCATAGTCTCACTGCCCACCATCCTAGGTTAACAACCTCCATGGTTGGTAACCACTATTGCAATTTCACTATGAAAATATAACCTTTGCTTTAAAATGCAGTAGTGATAAGACATAATAAAGTTGCAAATAATTTGATAAAAATACTGCAAAGGCATGAACAAGTGATGAACTTACCTATAAACTGCAATATGGTGTAGTTCAATGTTCTAGAGTGACACGGGACCTCGAGTTCTATAAAATAGCACCATTATAAGGGCAATGTTTAAAGATTCAAATGATGCAATTCTTTATAATAGTGTGCTATTTCTAATCCCATGTGGTGCTTTATTTTCTAAGGACTTTATATATTCCTTTTATGATTTTAAGAAATATATGTTAGATCAAATTCATTCAAGAATAATGGCTTATTTATTCTTGGATGAATTTTCTTGATTAAGTTGTAATTTGGTCTTAAATTACTTACTAGATTTTTCTTAGATTTCTCACAAGTTTTAGTCCATCAAACAAATCTTTTAGATATTTTTCTTACCCAATTTAAACCTTAAGAATTTTAGTCTTATAAGTAAAGTCCTAAAATCCATTAAAATTCATAGTAGAGTTCAGAATATTTTTTTTATTGGTCTACCATTTTTATTCTATTTCTAGGCCATTTTAAAGTGTTTTTAGGTATTTAATTAGATTTTAAGGGCTTTTCTTTTAAAGGAATGGTGAGAAGACAAAAATTTCCCCTCGAGCCCACTGGTTAGGCGCATTAGTCAGGCCCAACCCCACAGGATTGAGTCGAACTGGCCAGGCCCGGTCGACCGACCCTGCGCATACGCACCCGAACCCTAACCTTAATCGCGCCTGATGCTTCGCTAGGTTGAGGCTCCAAGAGTAGAGTGTTGAGCATAGGGAAGCTTGATTTTCCCTACGAAGATGACTCGAGGGTTTATATCGAACTCTCAGAGAACTGCGTGTAAATGGATCGTTCATATCCCTCTTCTAACAACCTGCAAAGTAAAATAAATTTGCTTTGTGCCCCTAACCTCACCAAGTGGTTGTCAAGCACAAGGTGTGTGTAAGTATACAAAAATGACAATAAATAAGCAATACTAAATAAATAAATATGCAAATGCAATGGCGCTAGAAAATCTTTTACCGTAGGAATATGCAAACTAAAGTAATATGCAATGCAATGATAAAGAGTAAAAGATATGGTTGTAGTGTTTTGGTTTGTTAAATGCAATAAAGGAAATATTATTGTATTTTCGAAATTAATAATAACTGAAAATAAAAACAGCGATAAAGTGAATGGAAAGTTGTTTCTTATAATTAAAACTGGACTAGGGTTTATGGGTTCACTAGTGCACTCTCTCATAAAAGATATGGCGGACATAGGATCATACAATTGACATAAAGGATTGCAACAAAGTTTAGATTCAGATGAATTCATATGGGCATCACGTCCTATATATAGATGTTTTGGTTATTCATCTCTCTCATACTCCACCAAGATGGGAATTTAATCTAATCATCTCAGTATTAAGATAAACTCAGAGCATAGCATTAAGCACAATGACATGAAGTTAAAATAAAAACATACTAGATCTAGTCGCGGATACTCAGCAAGGTCACACTAGAGATACCCTGTAGCATGGTATTTTCTTTATCCCTAGTGAGGTAACAAAGTAAGGTAAACACACAAGTGACACCCAATGACTGTCCTCCCTAGAATAATCACCTCCCGTTACTCCAACTAATGCACATGTTCCCCCACACACGCTCTCATCAACATGCTTGATAATAACAAGTAAACAAGAACGGGGTACATAATATGCATCTACTTATACACTAAAATTAAAGAACAATTACAATCTCATATATTAACTCATAGAAAGACCCACCACAAAAGTGATACAAAGATGGCCATAATCATGTTATGCAGCTCATATGGCGCTAAGACGATAAAGAACAAGAGAGAGATACAATAGCTACTGCCACAAACCCGTAGTCCAGAGGTGGACTACTCCCTCTTCATCATGGTGACGAAGGTAGAGTCGTCGGAGGGGGTGGAGATCACACCGGTAGCGCCCCACCGAAGTTTTCCCCTCCGATCTTCGATCTCCCAGGCTCCTATTTCATGTTTCTGTGTTTCGGCGGCTGACGTGGATATGCCCTTCGGGTACCCACAGATTAGTATACTGGGTCCGGCCCATTATGGAGGTGGATAAGTACAAGGACTCGAAGATTGACTTGGAGATGAAGAAAGAAGATTCCAATACGTATTCGACTAGGACACTTGTAAACTCTAGCCTGGTTGCATATATAAAGCCAGGTAGGGGCGCCTCTAGAGACAACTCAACTTAGATCTCATAGACATCTAAGAGCATAGACACACAATATTAGAGAGAGAATTTAGATTAGACAGATAGAACTCCGCCTATTGCGACTCCTTGTAAACACCATTGTGATCATATACTAGATTGCTAGCAGGATGTAGCGATCCTCCACGCGGGGACGTGAACCTGGATACATCGTGTGCCAATCTCGCTCTCGGAATCTCTAGTTGTCGCATTTCTCCCGATCCAAAGTCCTTCATCTAGGACATTTGCCGAGTTAACCCTCGTCAATTGGCGCCAACCGTGGGGATCGCGACGACTGGATTTTGTCATCCGGACAGGATCCTTCAAAATTTTCTATCGACAAGATCAGCAAATTTTGCGGCTGCTAGTAGCAACAGCTAGATCGCTTCAACAGAATTCGTCATCAACAACAACGCCTGCAATATCACGGAAGTCAGCGTCATCAAGGTTTAAGCACGCGCGTGCTCTGGAGACAAGTGGATCTCGACGAAATTGTTAGTACGCGGAAGCAACAGTCTATGGCATATTCGAATTACTACCAGAATCGGATTGAGTTCCGAGATGAAAGTAAAAGTTCAGTGCAATGTGAAGGCCAAAGCAATAACAACTCCAGGCTTCAAACGGAAAGTTTGGAACGTAAAGAAATCAAGCCAGGAGTAACTTCTTTGATTCATCCATCAATCGAGGATGTTTTTTTTTCAAGAGCAAGCAAAAGCACAGAGCATCAAACCGGCGTACAGTCAAATCCGGTGAAATCGTGCATCGATCAAACCGGCAAGTCCCAAATTCATCAAATTATATCCTGATAAGAAAATCTCTACTAATCTCTACTAATAATACGGCTTGAGGACGTGATGATTACAAAACCGTAGTACATAAAAAAACCCTTCAAAAAATCCTTGGTACGTCAAAATAAACCGTATCAATCAATCTAATCTTCCTACGCCAAAATAAACCGGATGCGCTTTCGTCGATCGTATCGCTTTGCCTTGGCCCGCCCTGCATCCGATCTGTGTACAAATAGGACCAGCCAACAGGACGTGTCTTGCATCTCAAAACCGTATCCAAGCCCATACATACGAAAACATAGGTATACGAATAGACGATCCCGTCGAGCGCTCCCACCCGCAGTCGCCTGCTTCCCTCCCTCCACCGGCGGCCAGCCATCAGCCCCGCCCCTGCCTCCCTCAACCGGCCATCCGCCGCCACCATTCCTGCCTCCCACGACCAGCCACCCAACGCTACAGCTCCTTTTCCCTCCTCGAAACGACGGCAATGGATCGTAGGGAAAGCGGACAGACCACAGTTTGCGTGCGTGAGGGCAAATCTATAGAAAAAGCAAGCTTGTAGCCGGATGCATAGGCCAGATGAATGCATGTGTGGCTAGCTAGCTAGCTAAGCAAGCTGCAGCAAAGCTTAATGGCTGCGTGCATGTGCAAGGAAGCAGGAGGCATGCCAAGGCGCTGGAAAAGAGGCGGCCAGGCGGGTGAAACTGCGGCTAAGTTAGACGGACATGCATTGGCAGCGGACGGCATGCTTGCACCAGTGTCGGCGACGACGACCAAGTGCCCAGGACGCGATGGTTGCAGGTATGGCAGCGACAACAAAGCGACAGTACCAGAGGAAGCCATGGCAGCGATGGCGGCGAACATGGAAGAAGACAACCATATTTAGTAGGCAGCGGTAGTTTAGTACGAGCGTGAGACGCAATTTGCGGTACGCACGTATAGCAGCATTTGTAATTGATTGGGTCATACGGGGTCGGATACCACTTAATTATTCATTAATGATAATTAGTAATTTGTTAAATACCATCATACCCTAATAATAAAGGGGTATCGAGCGATCTCAGCCGTTATTGTGTTTGAATTTTAAAAGGGGGCGCACTGAAGCAAAAGTGGTCTTTAAATCCGTCCAGGCCGCGAGTTAAAATAGGTATCAATCTGTTTGAAGAGGCCGCTGCTGATTCTCGTCGTTAGAGATTGATCTGGTAGCCGGTCGACTCCCGCCGTCAGAATCGACCAGGTCGCCCGACTATCACCGAGGACGACGAGCCAGAGGTGCTTGGATTCGCAGGAGTGCGCGCTTCGATGATTCATGGAAGGGTCCCGCTATCGCTAGCGCTGGTCGGAGGAGCCAGCAGGGTGGGCGATTGAGCTCCACGTCGAACCTAACCACGACGGTGGGGAGCAGCCGGACATGAACTCGTGGGTGGCCATGATGCCGGCGGGGATCAGCCGGACACGAACTCATGGGTGGCCATGATGCCGGCGCGGCCGCCGAGGCAGACGAGCCACGGACATCAGCCCGTCGTTGAGGCCCAAACGCGAACCTCTCTTCATGTTGTCATCGGTTCCGTTTCCTAATTAGGCGCGGCTCGATGACAACACCATCTCTCTACGACGACGCGGAGTCGGAGACTGCCACCTCGCGATGGAAGCGTATCAACCTCAATGGATCCAAGGTCTGGGAGCATGCACCCGTTGTCAAGCCTCCGTGGTCCAGCGTTAACCACATGAAGATCCGAGAGTACGCTCGGTCACGGTCGAGGCCATGAGCACGCAGAGCACCTCGCCGTAGACGTCCCGCAGTCTTCGGCGCGTTGCAGGTGGACTCGATGGAGTTGGCGCTGTCAAACTTCACCTTGCATTGCGCATCCAGGCCAGCCCTGCCGTTATGCGCGGGCGTGCCATACGAGAAGGAAGGGAAGAGGAGTGCCAGCGAGCTCCGTATCGGGGTCAATCTGCCGTCTTCGTCGTCGTTGACCGCGTCCAGGCCCATCCCAGCCGGGTCGCGCACGGCGTGGGCACCATCCGCAGCGACCTTTTCAGCCACCGCACTGCAACTTACCAAATCAGTGACGGCGAGATGCGGCTTCGCTGGTTGACAACGCCATATCCGCGGCTCCTACGCGCGTCCCTGTCCTGGTTGAGCTTGAGCCTGCCCTCCAAGAGCATGGCCTGGCCAACATTCGAGATGTACATATAAATTAATAGATTGGGTAAACTCGATTCATTGATAGAGAAGATGGTGGGCGTTTTTCTTGCTTGCTTTTAATCTCAGAGATGCAGCGCTGAGTCGTGGGATGCCTACGAAGAGATTGGGCACAGGTAGAGAATAGAAAAGAGATTGGGCACAGGTAGAGAAGAGAAATGGATTTTTCTTGCTAGATTTCCTGCAGAGATGTAGATGTAAAGATGATGGTTGTGTTATGTTGGTGATTTACCCGATGGACCAAAAGCATTTTGAAAAAGAAGCAACAAAAATCTTGGTAGGCTAAAATACAAGTAGTCTAATTCTTTGGAAAATATTAAATAAAAGATTTGGGTACAAAGGTGTATATAAATAAATAAGGAGTACCAAATAATGTCAATCCAAAGAATGTGGCCAGAAAAATCTAATTTAATCCGGAAAATATCCAAAGTTAAATTGTGAGTTAAATAAAACTCGATTCAAATAGATAAAGCAATCGATGAAATGTTTCTTTGGACGCAAATGATACAATAGAGATGACACTAATAAATATAAAAAATATGTTTAATCCACTTAACTAACTTGAACTTGAGAAACAACAAGAATGGTAGCAAAATATCAAAGGGAGTAATGAAACATCAAATCAAATTAATGTTCAAAACATAATAATTTACATTACCAGGTAGGTCTAGAAACCATCGTATTATAAATTTTGACAAATGGAAAAAAAAAATATTTAACATCCCTATAAAACATAGGTCTGGTAAAGATGAGCAGGGAAGGAGGGGTTGGGAAGAGAAGGGTGACCATTTACTGAATCGAAAGAGTCTCCAGAGAGGCTAATGGTATTTGTCGGAGCTAGAGTATAACATGCTTATTAGCTGCTGGTGTGGTAGAATATCCTATTCGTTATCTACAATCTTCTTATTCATTTATTTGTTTCTCGTGGACACTTGTAGGAACAAATAAGGAGAAAGATATGAAGTTGGCAACTTTTTTTTTGGAAGGAACGGCCCATGGTGAAGACCGGATGGATGACTTAAAAAGGTAGAGCCAATTTTTTTTTTAAATAACACGGGCAATATTGCCTCATTTTATTTAAAAAATAAGAAGAGAATTAACCCACGGGAAACCGGCCTAAAACCGATACTGACACCCTCGCCGACCGTCATGGAGCACGACCGTCTCGAGGTCACACACGGCCAACCTGGCTACCAATACAAACCCACACACACCGCTGAAGCAAAAACAGTCGTCGAGTTTGTCACTCGTGTCATCGTCATCCCTCCTCCTCAAGGGAGGGACTCTGACTTTATTAGAGGACGACCACTAAGAAGACCTTGCCCAAAATCCTTGTGAAGCCGACATTGGCCTATGCCAAACAGTCGACCCTTCGCGTAGATGACTGGCAGCTCCGATTTTGAAGACAAGCTCCAAGAAGGAGACGGGCATGCAAGACTTGCGCCGATGAAGACCTTCATAACTCATAACTCATAAGACCGCCCGTCGCAGGTTTCCCATAGTAATGTCGTAGATGGAGAGAGAGCACATCGAATGGTCTCTTGTAGAGTGTTGTCACATTTTATCTTTATTTAGAAGAGGCAAGGTATTAGTAGCGTGACCGAAGGGTGGTAGGAAGGAGAAGAAGAATATTAGGATCGTAAAGAAAGCACATATAATGAATATTTTGATGATGTCGTTTCTATATTTCTTTATATTCTCTCATGAAAATTTCAAAGTTGTTGCTACCATAGAGAGACTAGGGAGGTTTGATAAAGTTAGATAAAACATTGGCACACAACGGCAAGTGACAAGATGTTAGAGCAGTGAGACTACGAAGTATACTGGTGAGTGTGTTAGAGTCAGATGGTTGCAAAGCATATTAATAGTGAGGAATTTTTTTATGCCCGTAGCAACGCACGGGTATTCAACTAGTAATTAGAATCCTTGAATCGGGTAGCACTTGGCTGACCACCACGTGCGTGACATTGTCTCCAACGAAGCATTGGGAAGATACAAAAGGAAGTGGAATTTGGTAATAATAGTATAGTTCGTTCAGCTACCCGTCAAGGAAAACAAAATCAAGATCAAGATCCTAGCTTGTATGTGCGTATGCCCGGCGACGTATCAGGGATACGCGGATAACTTGGAGAGAAAAATATTTTGGCTACGCTGCTCGGACAATCCAGAGGAAAAAGTATTTTGAGTACTTCGTCTTCAAGATCGTCGACTGCGGCTTGTTACTCTCGGCGGCTCGCCGCCGCACACTCGCGCAAATTATCGGCAACGCTCGGGGGCTCGACATCTACTCGCCCGAAGTGCGGAAAATCACCCTTAAGACCTGTGATTTCGTCGGCATCAGCAACACGGCAATCCCAACATCGCTCGGGGGCTCGACAACAACTTTGCCTCCGATCGAGATTGTGATTCTACGACAACGACTCGACTACGTCATCGTCGACTACGACTGTGACCACACCGCACCCGATAAAAGCTAAGTTTTTCTTTTTTTCAAGAGTCGATTATTATTTTACTTTCACCGCACCCGACACTCGGGGGCTCCGCCATGAAAAATCATCCTGCATATCATTGACTTTAAAAAAATTGCGAAAGCCCGTGTAGCTGGCGCTCCTTGTTGAATCCTTGAAAACTCTGGATCCAATTGCAGAAGCTCAACGGACAGGTTGGCAAGGCACAAAGATCTTGGGTGTCGGGCTAACAAAAAGTCTAGCAAGTAAACTATATCTTAAAAATTCAAATGCGGTAAACGCATCAAATTATGTATGATCTGAGTAGCTGATCGAGCCGCAAGTGCATCGGGCTAACGAAAGGGTCCTACGTACGAACAACAAATTATACAAAAAACATCAAGTTTTTATTTTACATACTACATCATCATTACAATTTTGGAACATAATATTTCTTAAAGAGATAAAGTATTTCACAACTATTCATATTTTCTGCAGGAGTCGACAAATTTATCAAAGTCATCAAGTCCTTCAACAGGAGCCGAACTTCTTCGAGTAGTACAACTTGAGTCTATGCCCGGTTACAAGTACCCGAACATAGACTCTGGGGCTACTCCCATCGGTAGCGCTAGTCGCGCACCCGATAAAAAACAATTTCGAGAAAGAATTCAACAAGAAGGGAAGAAGAAGAAAATTTGAGCCTATGATCGACTATAAGTACCCGACCATAGCCTCGGGGGCTACTCCCATCAGGAGTGCTGGACGCGCACTCGATGAAGAATTACTTTGGAAAGAACGAGGAAGAAAATTTTGAGTCCATGGACTCAACATTTACTCCCATCGGGGGAGCAAATTCAAGAACCCGATGATTTCGGCCATTGCATTAGCCAAGTCAAAGATTGAAGAAGTCAAAGTTTGAAAAGTCGAAGATTGAAGAAGTTGAAGATTGAAAAAAATTGAAGTTAGAAGAAGTCGAAGTCTGAAGAAGTTGAAGTCTGAAGAAGTCGAAGATTTGAAGTTTGAAGACTCAAACCGAGTCTGCAACTCGCATAGATTCTCAGGGGCTACTGACGTGGGTATGCCCTTCGGGTACCCATGGATTAGTATACCGGGTCCGACCCATTATGGAGGTGGACAAGTACAAGGACTCGAAGATTGACTTGGAGATGAAGAAAGAAGATTCCAATACGTTTTCGACTAAAACACTTCTAAACTCTAGCCTGGTTGCATATATAAAGCCGGGCAGGGGCGCCCTAGAGACAACTCAACTTAGATCTCATAGACATCTAAGAGCATAGACACACAATATTAGAGAGACAATTTAGATTAGACAGATAGAACTCTGCCTATGGCGGCTCCTTGTAAACACCATTGTGATCATATACTAGATTGCTAGCAGGATGTAGCGATTCTCTACCGCGGGGATGTGAACCTGGGTACATCGTATGCCAATCTCACTCTCGGAATCTCTAGTTGTCGCCTTTCCCCCGATCCAAAGTCCTTCATCTAGGATATTTGCCGAGTTAACCCTTGTCAGCGGCGCTCCTTTCCGCGACCCGCAGGGGCACCATTTTTATAGTTGGTTTTAGGTCAAGACGAATCCATCGAGACGAAGATTGACGGCATCACAGCAATGAGGGGGAACGGGCTGGCCCCACGTGGCCAAGGAATCTGGCCGCGTGGGCCATGCTCGTTTGGCCCTCATGGCTCCCATGTTGCACTTCCTTTGCTCCAAAGTCTTGTTCCGTGGAAAAACTGGCTCCCGCAAAGTTCAGGTAATTTGGACTCCGTTTGGGTCCCTGAAAGTTAAAAAACATTGAAAAAGATGTTTTCTGGTTTCCCAGGTTAATCAAATAATATTAGGGAACATGTGAATTATTCCTAATAATCATCAAAAAGCATGAATATAACCAATATATGATGCAAAAAAGGTGGAATATCAAGTGGTAAAGTGCAAAAATCATGTATGCATTTTACATGCATCAGCGCCTGGCTCCCGCAACTCTGCGGGTCGCCTCCGCCATCGCCGAGTGATTCCGGCTGCTCCCACCGGCGTTGGCCATTGATATAGGGCACAATCAACGAGGATCATGATGGCGGTGCTGGTTGTCCATGTCGATATGATGCTCGTCTAATTTCTCGCCTGGTCCACACCATTTTGTGGTCGTCGTTGGCATCGCCGGTCAATGTCGGCCTGTTCCGGCGACGTCCACCACCGTCTTCAGTCATGAGCGGACTGCTATGCCTCGCTCTACCTTACCCTTCGGTTCTCCTCGTCACCTCTCTTTTCGACTCTGTTGAACCCCCCTGGTAGCTAGGGTTTTGGCTTGGTGGTGTCATCGTGCTCCGGTGTTGCTCCCGTTGGCTCATAGTGGTGCTTCAAGCTTGCAGCTACGGCTGGGCATAGGTCGATCGCCTCTGGTGCTCCCTGTACCACCGCTCCTGCTGTGAGGTTGCTGCAGTCCTCGGGTACACACCGCCGAGGATAGCCTGGCCTCTCCTATTTTTCCCATGAGGCCTCAGCCTCAAGGTAACCTCACTACTCTCCTCTCCCCATTAGCCCGTACTGGTAGCTTGACTCCACCTTACTTTTTTCTTTGGATGAGCATGTATTGGCTCATCCCTGCGACATACTACTATCTTAGACTTGTCCTAGGTCTCTAATTTGGAGTAGCAATGTGAAGGTTGTGTTGGCTCCCTCTAGGAATCAGGTGTTCTTTACTAGTTTCCATGAATTTCAGTAATGGTGCCTCTGGCAGTGTAAATTGCTTTGTGAGGTCTTCCCAGCTTCCAATAGTTTCTTTCTCTAGTTTGCTCAACCATGACCTTGCTGCGCCGGTGAGGTGTAGTTGTAAACTTTGCATTGCTGTTTCTTTGGTTCCTCCTAATATTTGTACTGCTTGTAGATAATCTGAGAGCCATGATTGTGGTTCCTGTGATCCGTCGTACTTTTGCTGATCATGAGGTAACTTAAATCCTTTGGGAACTGGAGTGGTGCGAACCCTGCGGGTAAAGCACGATGCCCCCATCTCTTTTTCGTCTTCTTCGTAGTCGCGTTTTTCGTTTGGGGATCGCGATCTTCGGGTTCCACCGTGCTGTTTTGGTGATGGCGTTTGAGATCGTTGCTTGCTGCTTCTGCGCCGAGGACTGTTGTGATGGCGAGGTGACCTTGTTGTATGCGCTTCCTTGTGGTGATACGCTTCCTCTCCTTTTGCTGATAGCTTGTGGCCCACCATGTTAAGTCCATTCAATGCTGCTCTATGCATATGTTCCCTAGGATCTCCTGGACTTGGTCGAGTTGTGAGCAGATACGCTTGCGCTGCTACTAGTGCTGCTTCAGGGGTTTTTGGTAAGATGTTCCCCTGCTCGTCGACCGATAGGAAGGACGAGTCGAGGTTTTTGGAAATACTTTGCCTGTCGGAGTACTCGAGGTTGTCGTACCTTGAACTGTGTCGACGATTTTTCCTTGCGTTACTATATGATGCGTCGCTTCGCGCTTTACGAGCGGCGTCGCTAGCTATGATGGCTGATTCCTTCCTTTGTTGGATCTCTATTTTCTCCTTTGCTAGTTGCTTCGCCTGCTGCCTTAGGGCATAATGATACCCCAAAAGCATGTCTTTGCTGGAGTTTGATGGTATTGGCGTGCCGTGCTCTACGGCTTCTCTTATTATCCTCCATTCGTCGACTGATAGTCGAATTTTTTCCCTGGCTATGAGGGATTCTATTGTTTGTCCTTCTGCTAGGTGATTTGCTCCTCTGTCGATATTTGCTGGGTTTAGCACTGGGTTATTATTTTCGTCGAATTCTTCTGAGTTGTCTCCCACAATGGCGAGCACCTGGCATTGTTTGCCGATGTTACTATTGAAGCTTGAGAAGATCGAGTCGCCATCTTCAGAAAGCTCTAACCCTGTCTTCCATGTGTCTGTTGATTTGTCTGATATATCGTCGAGGCAGATCATGAGATCGTCGAGTTGGACTCCTGCGTCGAAATTTTCCTTTGCTTCGTTGTCTTCTGCGACCTTTCCTTTTTGCACTTCTCCTAGGCTGACCGGCGAGTTTACCTCGCTGGAAGAGCCATCGTAATACTCCATCATTGCTACTGTTTCGGGCTCACTTGCCGTCGGATCTTGTTTCGTCGGATCTGAAAGGCGAGATGAGCCTGATGGCCCGATGAGGATGCTCAAACTTCCAATTGTCAACTCCATCTCTTGATTTTCGTCGACTTCTGTACTGTTGTTGGCTAAAAGCGAAAAAGCCGTCGAATTCATGATTCCAACACCCAAGGTCCCCACGGTCGGCGCCAATTGACGAGGGGTTAACTCGGCAAATGTCCTAAATGAAGGACTTAGGATCGGGGAGATAGGGCGTCGGATGAACTCGAAGGTAAAGTTAGTCGAAATAGGTGTGCGTCGAAAGTAAACTTGGGTGTTCAACCTGGCTTGCTTTCAATCTGCCCTCCACCGTCCCCTCCTGGCCCCTATATATAGATGGCCAGGTCTCGAGGATCGGGTAGGGTCCGATACAGATTATAATATCGACATACGGTAAGAACTCGTATTCGACTATCATTACAATTGGGCCTAGCTTAACGGGCCTCAGGGGTACTCAACATACGGGCTCTATTAACTATACCCTTGTCAACGTCGCTGATGAGCCGAGAGTACGAATCACCATTATGGAGGACATATCAGCCATGATATATATAACGAGGACAAACTCGTCACGACAACCAACAAAACTCATCCAAGATTGATCCGGCAGAGCAAAATCTAAAAGACCATATCTAAAGAAATTTAATCTTCCAACACCACCATTGACGTCGAGCAGAAACTCACGTCGTTGAACTAAGAGCCAAAGAACACTTATTGAAGAAGCTATCTCCTCCATCGTCACGGGGGCCAAGAAGAATACGACAATCAAACCGACACTAAACTGATGCAAAACTAATTTTTATTGGAAAAATCCAGCCATAGATCAGGTTCCCCGCCCCTCCCGATGCCAGCAAGGCCGGTCAGAGGAGGAGGGAACCGGTCGAGGGAGGAAGCGGAGCTGCGGCGGCTAGGGTTTATTCAAGGATGCGGCTGGTTCTAAGAGATCATCCCATAGTTAAGGGAAGACAACCTTCTTGTTTTTATTTCTCCCCGCCAACTAAGCAAATATATCATGTGACAGCTCTAAGGTAAGACTGACATCAACCCATTGTATGTGCTCTTAGGGCACATACAATGCGGTGACATCAGCATTCCCTTATGGCAGCCACGTCAGATATTTGCTTAGTTGAAGAAGAGAGAGTTGAGAAAGAGAAGGTTGACTTCCCTTAGCTAAGAGATGATCTCTTATGAAATAAGAGAAGGCTATTTTCCCAAGTAGTTAGCATAAAACTACCATATTTCAGACCAAATGTACCAAATGGTACCACTTTACGTTTTGGGAATGAAAATCTACCACTTTTCCGCAATTTTTTTTCAAATCAAGCAAATCAGTGATTTGAAACAAATTAACAGCAAATCTGACAGCATGTCCCATTTGTCAGTGCTGACGTGGCAATAAAAGAAGGCTTTTTTGCTGAGGTGGACTGGGTCTCGCATGTCAGTCCACTTACAAAATCTTAAGTATCTCTAAAAAAGAAAAAATGACCTAAAAATCCCACCGAGAGTAGTTAGTATAAATCGGGGCGCCTCTAGCATCCCCACCTGCCCGCGGCCTCCCCTGCCGCTGGCCAGCGCACCGCCGATCAGCCCCGCCATGATTCTTCCTCAGCCAGGATGCCCCCTCCCCGCGTCGCTCTCCCTCGCGTCCTAGCGCCGCCGTCCTCGAATTCCTCGCTGGCGAGGAGCTCCGGCGAGCAATTGCTATCAGAGTACACGTCCGGAGCCACGCCGACGACCTTAGGAGCACACCAGAGGCAAAGTTCACCCGTCGTACTACCGCATCGACTTCGGCAAGCACTAGAGCATCCTCGAAGGACTCTTTCTTCTTTGATTCTGGCGAGCTTGGGCGCGAGCATGGTGCAGAACGGCGGCGCTAGGACACGAGGAGGGCAGCGGCGCTGGTATGCGAGGATAGAGGTGGCGCTAGGAAGCGAGTAGGGAGGCGCTAAAACGCAGCAGGCGGCCAGAGAAGGTCGCCGGAGCAGGGACTGGCGGCCATGCGCGCTACAGCAGGGGAGCTGGCCGGCGTGGGGGGTAAGAGAAAGGGGCTGGCGGCGGGCGTGCAAGGCAGTCCGACAGCCGGGCCGACTGCTTGGGGGGGACTGGCCGGCGGCTTGGGGGCTGGCCGGCGGCCACGCCCTAGGGCGGAGCGGCGAAGTATGTGGGCGTGTGGGGTAGGTGACAGGAAGGGATAAGACGCAGCGTTATTTTGTTTAATAATTTCATTTTGGATTTTTAAGCGGACTGACATGTGGGACCTAGTTTAGTCAGCAAATAATCTTATGTTTCCTGCCACCTCAGCACTAACAAGTGGGGCCTGCTGTTAGTTTTGCTAATCAATTGGCTTCAAATCCGTGATTTGTCTAAATTGCAAAAAAAAATTGCGAGAAAGTGATTCTGAAAACGTAAAGTGGTACCATTGGATACATTTGGCCCAAAATGTGGTAGTTTTGTGCTACCAACTCTATTTTCCCATTATACATTGGCCCTTAGCGATAAAATTTATTATCAAAATTGAGTTAATTCTATTAATTGCTAGAGATGACTATAAGCGATAATGCATTGTATCACTATTATTTGTTGTCTTCTCTAAATAACGTGGAGCGCTACGAGGAAACGTGTATTCTCTACCATTGTATATGCCCGGCCCGAATGGCCCAAAATCGGGGCTTCTAGTGGTACTTTGATAATTGTTCAAGAATCTAGTATTTACGATGCATCACAGCAACACCACGTACAAAATTAATGTACAATTCATCATGGATCACAAGCTGAAAGGGGGAAGAAAAAGAAGGAGAAAAAAGAAAGAACCATGGAAACAACTCAAAAATGAATGTACAAATCCTATTTGGGCTTGACCTCGAAGTAGGGCATGTAATCCGAGGCGCCTTCCCCGCCGGCATAGGACGACCCGGTGATCTCCACATCGCTGTAGGGGTGCGACGGCGCGCCCCTGCCGGCACCGGCGAACTCGTTGGCCGACGACCCGGCCGAGTTGGCCCCGTCCCCGTCGGGCTCGTTCAGCAGCATGGCCTCCACCTCCTTCACCACGGTGCCCATGGCCGGCCGCGCCGCCGCCGATTCGTCGACGCACTGCATCGCCAGCTGCACATACCGCCTGAACCCGGCGGTCCGCGCGGCGTCCCGGATCGCCGGGTCGACGATGGCGCGCAGGCCGTAGTAGTCGCGGTCGGACGGGTCGAGGACCTGCCTCACCTCCCGCACGATGTACTTCCCCTTCTCGATCGGCTGCCTCCCGCTCACCATCTCCAGCATCACCACGCCGAAGCTGTACACGTCGCTCTTCTCCGACAGCTGCTGCGTCATGTAGTACTCCGGATCCAAGTAGCCCTACCAGATTTTACATATGATTAATTGACAGATCGAGCAATTGTTCGAGGTGAAAAATGTAGGAGTGGTTATGATTGTTACCAGTGTTCCTTTGACTTGGGTGGAGACGTGGCCTTTCTCGGTGTCAGCGAGCAGCTTGGAGAGGCCAAAATCGGCAACCTTGGCCTTGAGGTTCTCGTCGAGGAGAATGTTGGTGGACTTGATGTCCCGATGGATGATCGGCGGGTCTGCGAGCTCATGGAGGTATGCAAGCCCCCTTGCCGAGCCGAGAGTGATCCTCAGTCTCTTCTTCCAGTCAAGGTAAGATCCTCTCACTGCAAAAAGTTTCATCAATCTGAGCACAAGCAAAATGGTAAACAGTTCCCCGCAAAGAAAAAAGTAAACAAAGTTGTGGTGATGCCAATGCCAGTGGTGGATTGGAGTAGTCTGAGATTCAGAATCCATATAGATGTACTTACCAACAAGGTTCTCTCTCAGCGTCCCACCGGCAACAAACTCGTACACCAGCATCTGCTCCCCTTGCTCAAAGCAGAAGCCGATCAGGCTCACCAGGTTCCTGTGGTGAACCCTGGACAGCAGCTCGATCTCGTTCTTGAACTCCGGCGCGCCCTGCATTGACCCGGACTGTGCCCGCTTTATCGCCACCCGAATACCATCCACCAGTGTTCCCTTGTACACCTATTGATTGCATACATTGCAGTGAGTGAGCCAGTGTTATTTTGTTTCAACTATTTGTGCTATGCCAGCCATATTTCAGGAACATGGATAGATCATAGATGTGCTGATGCAGTTTTGAGTCGTTACCTTTCCATAGCCTCCTGCACCTATCTCATAGCTATCTGAGAAATTCTCGGTGCAACTTTTCAGCTCCTCAAAGGAGAAGAACCTCGCTCCCTTCAGCTGTGGAGCTCCTCCACTGTCTTTTTGCATAGTGCCCCATGAAGCTGGAATTTTGGAGCAATGGTCATCAGATCAGTTTCAACCTTTATTATCCATGTCATGGTTGATTTTGGATTCACAGATTGTTTAATGGTAATGCCAGTGGCATAACAGAAATTGAAAGGCCAACTTGCATATTTATCCTTACCAAAAGGGTTGGCTTGTACTTTTAGTTCCTGGTTCCTTCTCTTCTGTCGCAAAGCGAATAATGCCAGCAAAATGAGGGCAATCACAAGAACCCCACCGCCTGCTGCAATTCCAGCTATAGCACCTGTACTGAACTTTGAATTTTTGTTGGCACCAGCAACTGACAGAATGTCATAGTAGTTAGTTTTGAACAGTCATGCTAGTTCAAATCTTCAATGCAAACGAAGGAAATTCAAGTACCTAAAAAGGGGACATATTGATCTCCAATGAAGAAATAAGGCCCGAACTTTGCCGGTGGCTTCCAGATCTGATTGCTGAAAACAGACCCGATGGTGCTCACTTCACTCGTCTCGAAACTTGCCCCAGAAGGCGGGAACAGCTCCACTTGAACTTGGAGGTAGCTGTCGTTGTTAAAGTGCACATCGGACAGGTAAACTGCACTGACATGCAGGTTCGAATCCTTCAAGATGCTCGTCTCCAATTCCTGAAATGTGTCGCTGTCCGTCAAGTCCTTGAAGAACGGAGCTCTGAAGACCATCTTGCCACCGTATGCATAGGCGCAGCCACAGGTTGTGGGGTTCTGATTCTGATTACTAGGGCACGAATTTGCCGAGGCACATCTGGCCATGCTAGTTGTGTATGTGACCACGTTCTGTTTCTGAATACAGAGCGGACCACTTTTCAACGCTTCATCTTGGCACGCTGGATTCCCGATAAGCCTGTACACAGATTTGAGAAAGGCGGAAAGTGATGTTAGTGATGCACGGAGAAAACAACTTAATACCAGCATTCTTTAATGAGTTTGTATGATCTTACAGCAGTGCTTTTTTGTAGTCTGGATTCTGATGGACAGTAACTATGCTGTTTATACTGAGATCAACAGATTGCAGCTTTTTGCTGATGCTGCCTGACATCTCTAGTGTCCCGTTGTGTTGGTTTTTGCTCAATACACTGCATAAACATGATTCTTAGTTTTTTATCTTGAATTTATTATCTGCATAATATTCTACAAACTTACACTTCCTGCAGCAGGGGCAATGCGAAGAGTTCCGCGGGAACCTCACCCATGAGTCCAGCATTAGATACCGTTCTGAGTGATAACAACAATATTATGATTACTATGAGATTGCTCAAACGACTTCTTGATTTAGAGAGTCAAATGTTTGAGATAACTCACACTGAAGTAAGATTTGTTAGAGTTGTGAACCAGTTTGGGGCTACCGAAGGAGTAAATGTGTTGTTGCTCAAATCCCTGGTTACGAGAGCATCGACCAGTCAGTCTTTATCCAGATAAATTGTTTCATTGGAAAATTCAGCATGGAAGCATTATCATTATGTTTAGGTTCTTACACAACGTTTAACACGTTCATGCTGCTGAGATTTGGTAGTGATCCTGTTAGCTTGTTGTTTGCCAAGTTCCTGCAGGAGATAGCATTATCAGAAAATAGGTACCTCAAAGGGGTAGAAGGCATGATCTTGACCGGTCCTATATGATCACAGGAAACTTACAGCTCATTTAGATTGACCAAGTTGGTCATGTTAGGAACTGGTCCAGCCAACCCGTTCCTATCCAATCGACTGTCGGAGACAGAAAATGTGTCAAAGATTATGATAAAAACAATTTTTTTGGAGAAAAGCAAGTTCCATTGATCTGTAGACACTTACAGTACTTTGAGCTTGCTAATGCTTCCAACCTCAGGCGGAATTGGGCCTGTGAACTGATTGCTATCAAACAATCTGACAAAGATGGAGAGGTAATTTAGTGGGATATATTTATCCATAAGAAAGATAAAACTCGAAATTGGGCAATCCCTTACATGTGTATGAGAGACATATCAGAGTGGAAGAGGCCTGTAAGCGATCCAGATAACTGGTTCTTGTTGAAATGGCTGTGGAGCAATTACAGTTTAGAAAGATGAAACAATTGGAATGGATGTGCGTGCAAACTGATGGTATCAAACAAACAAACTTACAAGTGTTCTGTTATGTTAAGCATGTTAAGGCCCGGTGTCGTTCCTGTTGAGACAGGGACAGATCCTGTGAGCTGATTATCTGCCAGGTCTAGCCATAGGAGGCTTGAGAGTAGGCCAATTTGCGGCGGTATTGTGCCTGTAAACTTGTTTGAATTCAGTGCGCTACAGAAGAAGTTGCGCATAATAATTAGTGTTTGTCGAGGAATCAAAATAAATAAGAATAAGAAGTTTGTGATGCAAGAAGTGTTGCTTACAGGAAAGACAGCTTCTGCAGGTTGCCTAGTTCTTTCGGAATGCCTCCGCTGAAGCTGCAACCAGCCACGATCCTGAAAGAGCACATCGCCAGCAATTCAATAAGTCTGTTTGGTGATTGCGAGAGGGACGGTAGGATTGGCAACAATGAGCGATGCGTGGCTTACAGTGTCGTGAGCTGTGCAAGGCTCCCGATGGAAGCAGGCAACGGACCGCTGAGATCGGGGTTGAAGGAAAGATCCCTGCAATGCAAATGCATATGTGTCATGAGCTACCAGGTTTCGTTCTTATCACGTCATGCAAGATTTTGTTGCTAGACAAATAGAAACTCAAACACCTGAGGCTGGGGCTTCCCCATTTCGAAAAAAGAAACTGAAACACCTCTACTTTCTGTCATCAGTTTTCTAAAAATCAACATACACTTACCTAATCCATGTTACATTTCCAAACCAGCTAGCCTAAATGTAAACTTGGTAAGAAGTTGAATTGGTCAGCTCAGTTCTTTTTCATGTCAAGACTTGGTCAGACCGTCAGAAAGCAGAGTACATAAACTAGAGCAAAACTGCTCTGACTAGTTCTCAATAGTCTGAACCAACCATGGTAGGTAGCAAATATCATGGCGGGCGAGGTGAGGATGACTTACAGGAAGATGAGCTGGGTGAGCTGGCCGACATCGCTGCTCAGCGTGCCCTGAACGTTGACGCTGGATACCCTCCTGCGAAAACGAAAGGCGATTTCCATGATTATGAACTTGGTGTGGTGGCTAGAAGTGCTGGGTACGAGACTAATAATGGAGCTGCGGTGTGGTGGTGGAGGGAATGGCTTTGTACTCACAGCGCCGTGATCCTCCCGTTGCTGCACTGGATCCCGTCCCAGGTTTCGTCGCAGGGGTCGCCGGAGGATGTCCAGGTCGACGGATAATTGCTCCACTGGCTCATCACCGACCGGAGAGCCGAAGCTGTTGAGCAAAAACCCACACACAAAAGGTTACAAGGCTGGAGAAAAAAGAGAAGAGACAGTGTTTTGATCATCGATCGATCGGACTGACCATCCTGCGCGTTGGTCTGGCAGAGCCCCGCCGGCACGCTGCTGGCCACCACCAGCAGGAGCAGCAGCGCCCGCCGCCGCGTTGCGGCGTCCATTGTATCCACGGCGAGACGATGGACGGTGGCCTTCTCTAGCTAGCTGTCCGGAGCCTCGTCGTACCCGGAGCAAGCAGAGCGCCGCCTCTCTTTCTCTGTCTTCTCTCCTCTCTTGCAAAAAGTCGCAAGGCGAAACTTGACGGGAAGACGACGGCCACGGCTTTGGTGTATATCTACACCAACCCAGCTAGCTGCTTCTTCCCCAGCGCAGGGAAGAGGTCAACCGGGGCAAAGGGTGGGGTGAGCTTCTTCCCCAGCGCGCGCGTTCAGACCAGATATATATAACCAGAGAAATGTTTTCGCACTACAACATTTGGTCAAACCGAACGTGGGGAGGAATATAGAGAGCAGGAGGGAGGGAGCCGACTGCCGATGCAGGCCAAAACTAGACGCCAATAGCTTCAAATAAATTGCAATATAGATATGTTTCTCAATGGTTTCTTATGCTCTAAAAGTTCATTTTTAAATTCCCCATGGGCGACTACTGCTGGTGGGAAGTAGCCATCGCCGCCAGGCCAGACACCGAGTTCCGGCCTGGTTCCGATTGCATGATTTGCGCGTTGCCATCGTCTTAATTTCCATTTTTTTAGATAGATAGTTTGGGTGCTCGAACCAAGCCATTAGCTTAATCCAACCACCAACGCTTTGATTGCGTCTTCATTCTAGACTTGTTTATGCATCCACTTACGGGTGGTAAGAAATCCATTTACAAACAACGGGGCGGCGAGGTGCAGTTGACAATCAAGGGGGCTCCATCTAACGGCAGAGGGACATGGACGCATCTTCTGATGCTTCAAAATGGTGCCGCTACCTGCTGGGATAAGGGCCAATTGGGCTGGTGGGTCGTCGGCCAGCTAGATCTTCTGCTGTTGTTTAGCTCGTGGCTTGGAGAGTTTAATACTTGTGAGGTAGACGTCCTAGTGGATGATGGTGACGGCGACCTCTATCTTTGTTTTCATGGAGGCAGACGAGGTCTACCTTGGCATGCCCGGTCTCCGACTGGAACAGTTGAGGGACGATGTAAGTGGCTGCCATCCCTGTATCTGTCAATGTATATATCTACATATCTACATGGAAAATCTAACGGTAGAGTTAGTCTTAACACGTGAACGTTCGGGCCTAGTCTGATCGGCGAGGAAGATGGGATGGGGGCTGGCGAGGAAGATGGGATGGGGGCTGACCGGTAATGGCCGACTTCTTCAGATTACCTGGAGGTCTGTCGGGTAACACCGTCGCCCCTGTGCAAGCGATAGCCTGATTGTGCCGCCGGCGCCCTGTCTCGCTGCCAGTAGGCTACTGGCGGTAGCAGACATGGACGGTCTGGCAGGGGAGCTGCAGGATGAAGAAAGGAGGAGCTGCAAGATGAAGAATGCAGTAACAGGGGGCTGCGGTGCAGAGTTGGGCGACCGTTCACCCCCTAAGCCGAAGGACGAACGGCCACACCCAAGAATAGTCCACGGTACATCGTACGGAGAAAATGCATGTCAATAGAAAACAGAGGCGTAACTATCAGAATGCGATTGCCCTGACGCTAATGCGCATACGGCCTGCAAATTTGCAGCATAGATGAGTGGACGTACTTGAGCGAGAACATATCTAACTTGAGCCCCGGTTAATGAGGTAGGCTCCCGCTGGGCTGGGCGGCGGAGGACCGCACGGCTGAGCCGAGCGCCTACCTACCCACCGCTATAATCATCGCCACCAATGCAAGATCTTTTTTTGTGTGTGGGTAAATGCAAGATCTCTACCTGCAAAAAATGCAAGATCTCAAACGATCTCCAACGATAAATGAAACTTTTACTCTTATTGCCCTTGTTCCTATGTATAGTATAAATAAAAAGCTATACATTTTGATATGCTTCATAAAATCTTTAGACCTATTGGCCTTTGCCATTTCATTTACAAAGTAATCATAAAAGCCTCGACTAATAGGGTTAAACATCATTTGCCAAATTCTATCTACATGACCGAGCGTCGAAGGCAGTAGAATTTCGAATGACACTGTTATTGCTTATGGGATTACTAGCGCTCGATCGTCCACCTCTCTATCACTAGCGGAATATCACGTCTCTAGCAGCGTGTCCTGTCACACACGCCCGAGCGCTAGCAGTCGTGGGTAGCCGGACATCGGAAAATCCTCCACCTTGCGCCGCTCCAGCCACCGGCTGCCTCATTGGTCTTCATCTTCCCGGAGATCCACCAATGGTGCGCTACGACAGCTGAAGTGGTCCGGGCGGCGCACCACGCAACGCCCGCGCACGTCGGCCACCGTCACCGCAGACGTTTCAGCGCTTCAGATGCACAGGCACGAGCTATGGAGAACTAATCTTAAATTTCCCTTTTGACAGTTTCATACTTGTAATTCAGGCTGTGTCGTGCTTCACAACACCACCAGGAGGGAGCCCCGCGTGGACTTCTGATAAACTGCTAAACTAAACAACGTGATTGACCAAGAAATAAAACAGAACCCCTATCTAACCAAGCAACGTGACTAACCGGCAACTGCGGTCAAATCCATGCTAACTGGGAGCAATCGGTAGAAGATACATTACCTGGTCAACACCAACTCTGATTAGATCAAAACCGAAACATGACGCCTCGGCTGACACACGGCGAGTACCCAGAGTTCGAATTCTATATATGCCTTACAAAAAGAAAGCAAGTAATTGGGTTGGGAAGTCTAATGGAAGGTGCGGATATTAGTTTTTGGTTCGATCTACAAAACAGGTCGGCCGTACATGAATATGTGTCCTTAGTACCGCCTCGCTTTAGACTCGCTCCTTGCGAGGATCATACCGGAGAGCTTGTCAACCTCGTAAAGAATTCCCGCAGAGAATAGGAAGCTGCGGCGAGGCAGAACAAAACAATCAGTTAAGTGGCCATCAGAAAGAAAGGTAAGAAGAGGCACAAAATACGGAGAAAAAATAGAGCTGTGATTCTTTATATATTTTATAAAAGGTGCCCTTCCGCTGCTAGAAATTCCAGGGGAATAGTCACTAGCTAACTAGCATCATGCTGTTGGTTCCACCAAGGCTTCTGCTGGTGGCCTGTGATGTTTTAGCACACAAACACTTACCAGAGTAACATAAGCTAAGTCTGCAAGGCTTAAATCATGTAACAAAATAATATATGTACCCCAAATGCTGTGTCAACACCATGGTGGATGGAGCATATAATCTCGGCCCACATTACTAAAAATGTGTTTATTTGTTAAATAACTTTGTCTCCAGTCACGACTGCTAACAGGCTGAATTTTTCTGACTAGCTGGAGATATTTTGTTGCATGCAACAATCATACTCATTCTAAATGTGACAGACTATAGAAGGATCACTAAATTAGTTTGATTTTACACAGCTGCTATCATGAATCTTATAACTTATATCAACATCAAACAATATGTCAACTACAGTTGGCCATGTCGTTACACCCTAGTAAAGTTCTTTGCAACATACAAAAGCCTTAGCATATTTCTAGTACCAGCCCATTAAACTCTGTATGTATCTGTCATCTTATACTCCCATCTCCTCTTGCAAACATTTTTTTTTATAAAGATCATTTCTATTTCTCTCCACCCAAAGAAGAATGGAAGTTCATAAAGAAAATATTCCAACAGCACATCTAAGATTAGCATCTCGTAACAGGAACCATCATGGATTCTTGGGACCAAAAAATTAGTAAGGACTTGTACAAACAAATTGATGAAGTATGTTAAAAGCATCATACCATGTTGTGATACAAACGCGGTGGACAGTGCCAGCTACAATAAGAGCAACGAGTTCTGCTACAACCACTGCATATAAAGAACAGAAATGATGACAGATAGTTCAAGTTAAAAATTACAAGAAAAGATGGGAATGAAGTCATATGCTGATGTATGTACCTGCACCCCACCCAGTTCTGACGCCACTAGTTTCTTGGTAATTCCCAATAAACTGCAAAACTGGCTCCAGTTAGAACATACAAATAAATCTGTGCGGCACTGCAATATTTGCTAATGAAGGAATGTATATACAACTCATTAATCTTAACAGTTCCAGCAAAAAAACCATAAAAAAAAGCCAGACATGCCTGCTTAATTAAAAATATGCTAGTTTCATTTTTCCTTTTCATGGGGGTCTGCTTGCACTAGATTCTTGTTAGAGGAAACAAATTAGACAAACATAACTTCTCTATATATGCGAAGTTTTGGGGTTTATGGGGATCTTAGGCAAGATTTTCTATGCTCAGAGTGACATAAACCCACATAACTAGAAAATGGAGGTCTGATCAAGGTGACATGAACCCAGATAACTACCACAGATAAGGTTTGCCATCGGCTCTAACTTTTGTCTACGTTCTACCACAGGCCTAAGAAGTCAACAAAAAATTAAGTTTCTGAACTGATTAGATTGACCAGACGATATTGTGTCTCCAGACTGGTAGATATGAAAAGCCAATGCTGCATGTCCAACTAGAGGTGGATACCATAGAAAAATGTCCTTAGTTGTTATTACTTACAATTTGCCCACATTGCGGGAAGCAATTGGCAACTTAGCCTACATAGAAGAGCATTGTGATTTTCGAATCAACTGCTATTTATAAGTCCAGAGCAATGTGATAGGGAATTTTCAATTGGGAAGCTATACAGGGGAATTTTCAATTGGGGAAGCTGAGGAATTTATACAGCTAGCAGAAACTAGCTAGCGGGTGATAACATGCCCTGGATTTATATTTTTCTTTCACCGCTGATCGGTGCTACACCAGATGTCAGAATCATCGCAAGTGAAAGCCCCATTTGCTCCCAGCGCCACAGCCTAAACATGCATCAGAACGAACCAAGTTTCTACCACTCGCATCACTTCAGTTTAGCAGCGAGCCAGCAAGACAAACAATCGTAGAGGGTTCTCCACCACCCCCCCCCCCCCCCCCCCACACACACACACACACAATAATAGAAAGGGAAGAGAGGAGGACGCACGGTGAGGAGAAGGAGGAAGAGGAGGGAGCTGACGAATCCGCCGGCGATGGTCTTGAGCTCCGACGAGGCGAACCAGCCCCGGTACATCTCCAGCAGCGACAGCGTCACCGCGAACAGCAGCAGCGACAGCAGCATCGACCGCCCCGTGCTCGCCATCTGCCACACACCAGATCTCCAACAAAATCAGAACTCAACATCCTCACACCCCGAGAACAAGGACCATCGACGCGCGCAGGAGGAACCTCACCTGGATCGGAACGGGATCTGAGGCGGCGGCGCAGGAGCTCGAGGGCGCAGTAGGGTTTTGGTGGTGCTGCTGCTTCCCTCAGTCCGGTCTCCGGTCCCGCGAGGTGAGGAGTGGCGAGATCTAGGACGCCGAGTCGCCGGATGGAAGACGAAGGCGTGGGCCGTGTTGGGCCGAAGGCCCAGATGCCGATAGTGGGCTTCTTCCGGGCCTCCGGCAACTTTATTGGGCCGTATA
Organism: Dactylis glomerata; assembly: GCA_007115705.1. NCBI lineage: Eukaryota > Viridiplantae > Streptophyta > Magnoliopsida > Poales > Poaceae > Dactylis > Dactylis glomerata. Next base: position 66,159 of record QXEO01000450.1, on the reverse strand, counting down.
TGGGCCGTTGCGTAGGGCCAGACGAAATTGGGTACCCACCACCGCAGCTTCTCTTCTCCAGTTTTCCCATATCCCACCTCAAATTATAAAAAAAAGTTATCCCCATCCCTTCCCCCGGTCGCACTCGTCTGCTGCTCCCCCGCATCCTCCTGCTCGCTCCCGTCTCCGCCGCGACGCCTCGACGCGGGGAGATCCGCGCGCGGGGCCTCGCCGCCGCCGCTCCCTCAGGTCCGTCTCCTCTCCCTCCCTTGAACCTTACGCTAGCAGGACCTTCTCTATCTCCCCCGCCCCTCGTGTGCAGGACGACTACTGGCCGCCGCCGTGTGCGGGGCGGCGCGGGGCTGGGCTCGCTTGCCTCCGGATCACTGGCATTCGGTCTCGCGGTCGGCGATGAGTTTCGTGGGGGCGTATGGGTCCTCGAATTCCATCCGCCTTGGGTTTAGATTCGATTTTAGCGGTGCCTTTTTGTAGATTGCAAGTGGTACTGGACTGCTATTTGGGTGTTGGGTCGAACCTGCGTGAATTGGTGCCTGGGGAACCTGAACTCGAGCTTCTGAGTGCTTCTGTGCTTGTCTGCTTCGCTCGAATTTTTCGGCAGCGCGCTGGATACTGTACGATCGTGCTAGGCTGTGCTTGCGATTGCATTGGTTCTCAGTAAGTAGGTTTCCCTAGCTGCTTTCGGGCTGCTAGTGTATTGGGAAGCTTCTGAGCTTGGTCCATGCTCGTGCGTGTGCTGCACATGAGCTTGGGCAAGCTGGGTATGCGTTGCCTGAACTATTTGCTGGTCGGGGCATCATACTCCCAGTGTTTTGTTTCGACCCAAGTAAGATAACTAGTAAACATGTGTGAATGGATTGCCAACGTTTCTGCTGTCAATGTGTAATCTAGCTGATCACCCGGCATTTTGTTGTCTGTTTTTGTATTACTGTAACCATGAATCTAGCAGAGTTAGGTTCAGAGTTTAGGACACGATACAAGACAGTGCTCCTATAGGGGTAGCTTCAGGTTTCACAAAACTGTGCGTAAGTATTTTTGCCTTGTACAAGGAGATAAGATTGGCAACAAACTAGACAAATCATATGGTGTTCCTATTTTCACTAGGATTTTCTTCCTTTTTTTATTTTAGCTGTTGCATTATTATATCTCATTGTAGAAATATGCCACAACTAAACAAATATAGACACGAATTCTTGTTTTACAAAATATGTCTTTGTTTCATAGTTAAAATGCCCTTATAGCCTTATCCGATTTGGAACATATATTTGGAGTTCAATATAAAGAATACCTATATTGTACATAGTTTTCTTTGTATTTCCTGATTATTATGACATTATATATCTAGTATAATGTCAATTAGAATAAAGTTTTTAGGTTTATAACCAAGCATGATGCGTACATACCATATTCTATTACAACTAATATGTAGATAATTTAATTTACTGTGTGTACACAAATGGAAGCATGCATTTGTAACCATATAGGTAAGGTTCCAACTACAACTAGCCTTATATACTTTTGCTGTTAACCTACTCAGAATGGATGTGCGTGGAGGATGGAACAACTCGCACTGAACTAATCAGAAACCACTTTCCTCACTTATATTTACGCAGATCAATCAGTTTAAATGTAGGATATGTAGTGATATGAGATTGCCTATGACTGTGTACAGAAGTGTGACCTGATAGAAAGTTGGCATGGCCATTCATAGTTTGGGTAATGTGTCTAATGAAGATCAGAGGGAAGGAGGATGAGTGTGTTCTACATGATGTGTTGTGATTGTACAGGCAGGCCCACCGTTTGAAGTTTCAGATTAATGTAGAAATTCTTGGCGCTCTTACTTTTTTCTGTTTAATACGGTGAAATTTACCACCTCTATGATTAATGTGAGTCCAATCACACTTAACCTGGTCAAATACAAGAACAAAACCCTTGAGTGAAGAGGCGTGCATGCTGGCCTGTTGAGGTTCCCTGGAGAATTTTCCTTGTTTTGTTCCCGGAGATCCATTTTAGGAAGTAGGTCACTGGAAGACTGCATGTCATGCTAAACCAAAAAATTAATATTGATTCAAGGTTTTTGAGTTGCCGAGTCGATCGAGTCGCCATGCCCCGCCCCCTAGGAATTAGCCAGGACTATTCTGGCGACTAGTTATGACTAATTGCCCCAAGTCACGACAACTAGTCAGGGGGTTCAAGGAGAGAGTGAGAGGATGTTGAGGGCAGAGTCACAGTTGTCAAACAGCTTGAATGAGAAGTCAAGGTGGTGTAAAGCTCCTGGGCAAGTCCTGGCAGCTAAAGTGGGGCGACGGTAGACTGCAGAAGAGCCGATTTGCTTCAGTTAAGTAGGAAGACAACTCCAGGTTGATAATTGTAGGGCCATAGCTGGCCCATGAAGGCCCATTTGAAAACCCTAGCTTTTTAATGTATCCAGACCGTCCATACTTATCCAAGCCATCCATACCGTACATCAAGATGATAACTGGCAAGTAGCACAAGGCCAGGACCTTGTGCTTTATATAGTGGCCGCCAGGGCAGCTTCCTTCTCCCTTCTTATACCTCTCTCTTACCACACACCAGCCACGGGGTAGATCTATGGCTGGTGGTGTCAGGGAGATTGATTCCTCGCCGAAGACCTTGTCGGCCGCCTAAACCAGCACACGAGACCTAAATATCGCCCCAAAAATTCCTGCCAGTGGATCTTACCAAAGCGAGCCGTGGCGGCTGGGTGTTTCTACTCGCCGTATAGTCAGAGCAAGCCGCCAGCTGGCCGGCGAGTCGCAGGACTTGCTCTGCTAGTCCAATCGCTGCTCCGGCTCGGTGATTTTCCGGTGACTAATTGGTGATTAATCGGCGACTCAAAAACCTTGTTGATTTAGTACCACATCGATGTTTTCATGTCAAGATGTATGATAAAGGCTCATAGGTATAAATATGAGGGCCAACTGAGGCAGTGGAACATCAAAATATAATAAGTTTGTTCTCTTCCGGAGTGTTAGTCATGGCCTTTTTTTGTTCAGTATTGGTATTTTGTTCCTTCCATTCAGTATATGTCTAAATATCTTTTGTAATTTTGTTGAACCTTATGTCTCCTTTTAGATATTAGCTAGTACTCCCTCCGTTTCAAAATATAAGATGTTTTAGGTTTGTGAAGCAAATGTATCTAGACACGTTTTAGTGTGTATATTCGAGTGAACCTACACACTAAAAGATGTCTAAATACATTTGCTTCACAAAGCTAAAACATCTTATATTTTGAAACGGAGGGAGTAGTTTTCTTGTAGGTGTAAACTTGGAAGTAATCATGCTTTATCCTTTTTATCAATTTGCCTCCTTTTTTTGCTTGTCAATTGAGGTCTCAGAGTGCTAGTCCTATGTTCTAAATATACCAAGCTGGTCCTGGAAGTTACACACATCCTCATATGTTTTCTAGATTGGTTCTCTTGTTTTTTTCTACTTCTTTATTCTGTCATCTTGTTCACAGTATTTTCTGAGATTTTGCAATGTGATAGTATGTCTAGCATGTTTGTCAAAATAGTTTTTCCTGCATGTCTTTTTTTGGAATGTAACATATATAGAATTCTACTGTCTTCTAACTAGTTAGTTTTGTAATCTAGCAATTCAACTTTGGGTCCTGTGTTGTGTAAAGCCATGCAATTCTTTCCATTTTGTTTCTTTTATAAGTATCCTACACTTCTGCAAGGAGCTGGTATATAATTTACTAACACATATATTATCTCTCCTTGTACTCCAGATTGGATTGATTATCACTCAGTTGGGGGAATACCAGAATAGTATTTTGACTTCCTCTTTCCTTGTTACGCTTTCGGCATCATCACAATGTCGGGATCATTGAATGTATGCTTTCATCCTTTGTTACTTAATAGGTCTATGCATTTTTCTCCTTTTCTATTCATTTATGGAAAGGTCTTTGGTTTATTATTATTACTTTTTGCAGTCAAATATTAGTGGGGATTCAACAGGAAGGCCATTCACATCAACCTTTTCTGGCCAGTCTGGATCATTTCCTGGTTTCCATCACTCTGGTTAGTAAATCTTAGACTTCTTAGTACAATAATTCATGTTGCAAAGTACTGTTTTCTCATAAAGCTAACCATTTGAACTTCTTGAAAGGCTTGCATAATATCCATGGAAATCTAAATCTTGCATCACTAGCACCAAGGAATGCTTCATTGTCCGGCATTCCTTCCCCAGGTGTTCAACAACCCGGGGGTACTATTTCTGGTAACCGGTTTCCCTCAAATAACCTTCCAGCGTCCATGTCTCAGGTTTGTTCTCCTCTTTCAAAGTCCACACAGTGTTTCTATCCATGCTGAGTGCTCAAGCACTTTGACTCATTTGGTTGCCCCTTCTCTAGATTCCTCATGGCCATTCTGGTATCAGCAACAGAGGAGGTATGAATGTTGGGGGGAATCATGTATTTAGTAGTGGAATGAATGCTATTGGTGGTTCAGGACAAGGTTTATCCTCAAACCTGGCTAATGTTGGTAACCGAAATTCTGCTCCTGGGTTGACAGCTTCTTCAGTTCTGGGGAATTTAGGCAGCAGTATTGGCAGAAGCATAAGCTCTGCAGGACTGTCTATGCCTGGTATTGCATCGCGTATTAATTCGAGTGGCAACTCTGGAAGTGGGGCTCTTAATATCCCAGGATCCAACCGGATGAGTAGTATGCATCAAGGTACATGGTTAAATTTTAATCTTTATTTGTTTTCTTCCACTTTTTGTGCTTCTTTGGTGAATCTATTTTCAATATCTTTCTTGCTGGCTGAATAGTGATGTGATGTGGGGTTTTCTGTTCCTAAGGCTAGTGTTTCAGTAGATTTTGTCGCGTTCTGTGCGCTTGTGTGGATGGCTTCTAGGCCAGGGTTGTTTTGTTTTGTAGTTGTAATGCATGTCTTAATGTTGGTCGTAGTCCTGTCTTCAGTGGTCGGATGTATCAGTCTAGTCTTAGGCTTGTAATTGTTTGCTTTCTAGCAAATGCATTGAGCTGCAAGCTTTGTATTTTCTTGACAAAATATTAGAGTGGTTTGTAAGGATGTTCAAAAGGGTGAAAGTAGGAGAATGTGCAACTCCTTGAAGTTGTATGGATTGAACTTCAATATGGCTCAGCTTGATTAGAAACTGAAATGGGGAACTGAATTTTCACCCATTGTATTTATAAAGCACTGGCACTACCTTGAGGTTGTCTGCCTTGGTTGCCCACACTATAGATTATATGTACACCTATTGGAAGCAACTAAATTGTATGAAGAATTACTGGGTTTATTAAGAGCTTTGGATTTCTTCTTTCTAGGTGTAAGGAGTGTGAGTGAAAAATGAGCTGATGAATTTCTATTTTTTGTTAATTATTTTGGGTCTTTTTTCACCAGCATCACCACAGTTCATGAACATTCTTGGGAGCTCTTATCCAACACCTGGAGGGACGCTATCTCAGAACCAAGTGCAGGCGTCAAACACCTCTTTTGGTTCTTCAGGAATGCTACATGATGGAAACCCCGGTGACAGTTCTCCTTTTGATATCAATGATTTCCCCCAATTAACGGGGCGTCCTAATTCTGCTGGAGGTGGTCAAGGGCAATATGGTAATGCTAAAGCACTAGCAAAATCTTCAATCCTCAGTGTGTAGATAATATTAGGTTAACTAACTTTTTGTATTCTGTAATTTGAAGGGTCACTGCGAAAGCAAGGAGTAAGTGTAAATGCCATTGTGCAACAAAACCAGGAGTTCAGCATTCAAAATGAAGATTTTCCAGCTTTACCAGGATATAAAGGTGTGTCTTGGCCATGGCTATTCTCATTATGCACATAGTGAACAATTCTATAAATCTTGATGAGATTTACAATCTGTTTCTTATTTGTTTTTAGCCTTATTGCTTGCATTTTTTCCTTGTTGATTTTGTGATATGGACAAGATAAGTTTCATGTTTTATCAACTACACTGTTTCCTTCTCTATTGACCACATATCATGGTTCTAATCCTTTCTCAATTCTTCATCTGGAATATGTTAATCCATTTTTCACAACTTGGGTTAGTTAACTTTCATCAGACATTTATAAGCAAGTTATATGTATTGCAGTTTGGTCTGTCGAAATTGTTCGGCTAAATTCAGGTTATGGGAGTAATTCCTACCATGTTCCTTTCTGCTGATTATTTCTGGGCAATCCCTATTTCTTTTCCTTTCTGGATATTACACTAATATATTCTCTTTGGGATATAAGGTAGTTCGTCAGATTATGGTATGGATTTGCATCACAAGGAGCAGCTTCATGAGAATGCAAATATTATGCAAGGACAACATTATCCTGTGAGTTCGTATTGTTTTACCATTTCATCTCAATCAGCTATACCTTCATTCTCTTAATTTTCTACATGTGATTCTGCAGATGGGTAGATCATCTGGCTTTAATTTGGGAGGTAGCTATCCACCCCGCCAGCAACATCAGCAGAGCACTACTTCAGTAAGTATTCTAGCTAATGTTTCTTTTTGCATCAGCAGTAAATTTGAGGTTGAGCACACCACTCTTGAAGTTAAGATACACACCTCAGAATTATAACCTTATTTCTTGGGAGCTGTATGGTAGGACCCATTATTGAAAAATTTAATATTTAGTGTCTGCTAAACCTTTTGAATGTGGATTGTTAACTGCTCTCTCTGCTTGTGCTAATTAGGTTCAGAACAGCCTTGACAATATTGGGATAAGGCCGATAAATTCTCCAAATCCGTCTTCTAATTCAGGGTCTTATGAGCAACTTATCCAGCAATACCATCAACCGCAGACTCAGAATTCACTTAGGTTGCAGACATCTTCGGGCCCACAGTCATATAAGGATCAGAGTCTAAAGTCTGTTCAGGGAACACAGACTGTGCCAGACCCTTATAGTTTACTTGCATTGTTGAATTTAATAAAATCGAAAGAGCCTGGACCAACATCTCTCGCCTTAGGGCTTGATTTGACAACACTAGGGTTGAATTTGAACTCTCAAGATAGTCTTTACAAGACGTTTGGCTCTCCATGGTCAAATGAGCCAGCTAAAGGAGAACCTGATTTTCAGATCCCTGCTTGCTACTCTGCTGAACAACCTCCAGCACTGCAAGTAAGCTGTTTTCCTATACAGTTGCATCTTTAACAACCTCCAGCATTATGCCTGCTTGTTCTGATATTTCAATTCTTTTCCTCCATCTGCAGCCATTCAACTTTCCAAAGTTTCAGACCATGACACTATTCTACATCTTCTACAGGTATATTGAATAGAATGAACTGTGTGTTTGGTTTTACTAGCATATGCACTATTTCACTTTGCTCTTTGTGCAGTATGCCGAAGGATGTTGCTCAGTTATATGCTGCGAATGAACTGTAAGCACAAACCTGTACTGTTTTGGTTATGTCAGCAGAATATACTATTTTAGTGTGCACATTCATTCTCTGCTGTTCACACAAACCCTAATACAACGGTTAACTGTTTTTATGTGTTTACTGTTCTACTTGTCTTCTGTAGTATTCACACCCACTAAATTTTTGTACGCATTTCTTATCTACTCCCTCCGTTTTAAAATATAAGATGTTTTAGCTTTGTGAAGTAAATGTATCTAGACATCTTTTAGTGTGTAGGTTCACTCGAATATACACACTAAAAGTTGTCTAGATACATTTGCTTCACAAACCTAAAATATCTTATACTCCCTCCGACCCATAATACTCTTCGCTAATACGGATGTATCTACCACTAAAATGTGTCTAGATACATCCGTATTAGCGAAAAGTAATATGGGTCGGAGGGAGTATTTTAAAACGGAGGGAGTACTACTGATGGAATTACAACTAGGTTTCATGGAAAGAATAGAAGTCCATTATGCACTTTGTAGTCTAATCTTGAAATTCTATAATCATGCTTGGACCTATCTTATTTGCAGGAATATTATTGGTTTAGAGCATTTTCTACTATAAGTTGTTTTCTCAATTATTCGTTATTTTTAGTCAAAATTCCCATGTCAGATGACTCAAATTTCCGGTTCTCCTTTTCCAGATATAACAAAGGGTGGTTTTACCACAAAGAGTACCGTGTGTGGCTCACAAGAAATCCAGGTGTGGCACCTCTTGTGAAAAATCCACATCACGAACGAGGGTCCTACCTTTTCTTTGATCCAAACATCTGGGAGACAATTCAGAAGGTTTTGTCATTAAAAAACTGTGAGACTTTATGGCCTGATCGCAAGCAGGGAAAGTAATCTGGGCATCTGTTGATTGCAGGACAATTTTGTTCTCCAATATGATTCTGTAGAGAAGAGACCTGCCCTCCCTTCGGCCAGCCAAAATGTTAGATTATAAGGTCAGCAGTTGGATTGTATCCTTCCATTCGAATGTGTTCTTATCCTGCAGTGTCATGATAATCCCCTCTATATGTAGTAGGTCTGGCTTTTCTGACATACTGATTTGCACTTGCAGCTATTGGACTTCTGCATTTTGAGGATGTTGATTTTCTTCAGTCGGATCAGTACCTGTTATTATCATCATAGATTCTAGGTGGCGTACATTTGTGCAAAATGATTCTGTAAGCACATCCAACAAATAGTGTATCATTTTTTTTAGATTAATTTATTTTCCATGCTAAATTCCATTTCCTCTGAGCAGGACATGTGAGCTGTTCTGAAAACGGAGCTTCTGTGTTGGCTGGCAGCCCTGATGGTAGCTTTAGAAATGTAGCTGAGGAAAGTGTGCCTCATATAATTCGTTGGCTGTAACCTGTAGGGTCAATTCGATATTTTCTTGCTGTAAATGACTTGGATATTTAGCCTCCGTGAACATCAGACTTGAACTATCCTGTGCTCTCTCTCTCTCTCTTAATAGTTTTTCTTTTTATTTCCCTTGTCAACCATGGATAGTTTTTCCATTCCTAATGCATGCAATCGATGCATTCGAGCATTCTATTAAAGCCTCTTGCACTTCCAGTAGACAAGAACCAAGCTATGTCTTGAGCATTTGGTTGTCCTAAGTATTCCTCTCCGGACACCTTCACCACCATTGCACAAAAATGATACATGGAATCTAGGCATGCTACTCTCCCATACAAAAAAGAACTTATCAGACCGATTGGTAGCAACTCCATATGCAAACATCCAGATAGCATAAGTGCATTTATGAATACTAGAAGACCCAAGCAGCCTACTAAAATACTCCCTCCGTTTCAAAATATAAGATGTTTTAGGTTTGTGAAGTAAATATATCTAGACATGTTTTAGTATGTGTATTCGAGTGAACCTACACACTAAAAGATGTCTAAATACATTTACTTTTCAAAGCTAAAACATCTTATATTTTGAAACGGAGGGAGTATCTTATAAAATAATCATCATACCCCCTCACACTCTCCACGAGACGCATAAACACCTGCTTGGTCATGCTAAAGCATCGCCAAAACTTATTTGGAGGAAAAGTTGCATTGTTTCTTATATAGTCTTTGTATAGGAGAACATGCCCGACTTCCTTGTCATGATTGACCACCAAATGCCCTATGTTGAACCTTGAAACAAGGGAAATGCATCATGTTGTTCCTCAAATCCTAGAAGATTCAGGGAGATCACAATGTCTTTGTAGTCATCAGAGCAATCATCGGACAATGCTTCTAAATTTTTGCTCTAGAATAACTCTGTATCCATGGTCTACACATCCAAAATTCCAAATATGCAACAACGGTCACAACAACTTTCATCGAGTTTCAACAGAGAAAGTTTGAAAAATATTTATGTTGGGAATATGCCCTAGAGGTAATCATGGATGATGTAATTCCCATTGTATTCATAAAGTTAACTAAGGTGTCCTTGTATGAATGATCACTTGGCGGCTAGCGGTGATGCTAAAGCTCACTAGCCGACTTGCTTATTTAGAATCATGAATCACTTAGTAACCATTAGAGGGGTGTTGGTTCTAGTGGGAGCATTATTATTAAAATGTTTAATTTCCTTTTTTGTGAACATATTTCTTAAGTGTTTGCATATTTTCTATTGTAGATCAATGGCACCAAATAGCACTACTCCTCAGTTGTTCAGTTTTGCGTTGAGGTTGATCTTATAAAATGATAAACTTAATGGAACTAATTTCACCAACTGGTATCGTAATTTGAGAATAGTTCTCAAACATGACAAGAAGGAGATTGTTCTTGATAACCCACTTGCATCTGAGCCGGATGATAATGCAACTTGACGCTACTAAATCCTACCATAGGACCAAAGATAAGTCCACCGAAATTAGTTGTCTCGTGCTTGCTCACATGGAACCAGACTTGCAGCAGCAGTTTGAAGATGTTGAGGCCTACGGCATGATCGAAAGCCCCAAAAGTATGTTCCAGGATTAGGAAAAGACCAAGACATACAAAGTATCTCAAGCTTTGGTGATCTACAAGCTAAAATGCGCCGATCCACTATGTCTGCATATGATCAAGATGGTTGGTTAATTAAATGCATTCTCTAGATAGGTTGGGCTTCCCAATTAGTGAAGTCGCTACAGATATATTATGAACTCTCTTCCTAGTGTGTATGGTCAGTTCATCTCAAACTACCACATGCATGGTATGGATAATGAGCTCACTAAATTGCATGGGATGCTCAAGACAGCAAAAGCTGGTCTCAAGAAAGGCACGGTGCAGAATAAGGATAAGTTCAAGAAGAGTTCTTGGACAAAGAAGAAGGCATGCTAATTCAAAGGAAGACAAGGCTCCAGACCTGGTCCCGAGCACTAATTACGGCTTCTTCATCTCGATCCGTCTGCTTCTATGCAAGGAGGATGACCATGAGAAGAGGAGTTGCACCAAGTATTTGGCCGACAAAGCCAAAGTGGAAGTGTGACACTTCTAACTCACGTAGCGTGCATGCAATGTTATAGACATGTATCTTGCTCATGCTCCTAAGAGCTCTTAGGTATATATGATACCAGTTCAGTTTTTTGCATTAGCAACTCGATGCAGGGGCCGGTAAGAACTTTGAGTGTAGCAAGAGGCAATGTTGACATTCGAGTCGGTTACAAGGCGAGAGTCGTTGTGTTGGGAATTGGCATGATCCAACATCATTTATCTTCTAGATTCTTAACGGAGCTAAATAATTGCTATTCTGTTCTAGTGCTTACTCGAAACATTATTTATGCCTCATGTTTGATATGGGCTATTCACTGTCAATCTGGGATCTTCACTGTCAAGTCAATGTACTTAGATCTTCTAGATGATGACACAAAATACCTCAAAAAATATATATGGAAAATGAAAGTGCCGCTTAAGATAAAGGTCTTCATGTGGTTTCTTCACCGCAAAGTAATTTTAACTAAAGACAATTTGATTAAGAGGAACTGGAATGGTAATGAATCTTGTTGTTTTTGTGATGATAAAGAATCCATCCAACATCTATTTTTTGAGTGTCCTCTTGCAAAGATAATTTGGCGCATTATTCATATGACCTTTGGATTAGAACCGCCTAAGAATGTTTCAAATCTTTTTAGGAATTGGCTCAAGGGTATTCCTAAGGAGGATCTTAGTAAGATTAGAGTAGGTGTTTGTGCGGTGATATGGGCTATTTGGAACACCAGAAATGACTTTATATTTAACAAACCGAAAAAACACTCATTTTTGCAGGTTATCCCTATGGCTATCCATTGGATCCGTATGTGGTCTTATCTCCAACAAGAGGAGCAGCAGGAAGCGATGGATTCTGGGTGCAACCGTTTGGAGATGGTAGCTCAGGATTTATTCAGCCGGTGCGGCTGGCAGTTGCATAATAGACTTACCTTTTGATGTATTACCAAACTGGTTTTATTTTCCGTTGGCTTATTCATGTGGCCACCCTGTGCGATCCGTGAGTTGTAATACTTGAGATATTTGTGTCGTTGGACACGTTTCAATAAAATAAAGGCCATATGCATCACTTTGATGCAGAGGCTGGGGCTACCCCATTTCAAAAAAAAAAAATGTTTGATGAGACAAGGCTATGATTCGAATATTAATAATGTTTTTTCTCTGTATTTGAAAGATATGCTTCACGACTTTGCACCCTTTCAGAATGGGTTATTTATTTTGAATCTTGATGGGAGTCAGTCTATTACATAAATGTCAAAAGTTGAAACCAAATGATCTAAATATTACTTACTTCTGGCACTGTTGACCCGGACACATCAGTTGGGAACGCATGAAGAAGCTGCATGAGGATGGACTTTTAACTTCTTTTGACTTGGAGTCGTTCAAGACATGCGAGAGTCCTGCCTACTTGGGAAAATGACCAGGTAACCTTTTGCGAAGATTTGTGAGAGGGCAAGCAACTTACTAAAGCTGGTACATAGTGATGTATGAGGCCCAATGAGAGCACAACACCCAAAGGTGGTTACGAGTACTTCATCACCTTCAGTAATGATTTGAGTCGGTATGGATATATTTACTTAATGAAACATAAGTTGAAAGCCTTTGAAAAGTTCAAGGAATTCCAAAGTGAGGTACAAAATTAACTTGGCAAGAAGATAAAATTTCCATGGTACCGTGGAAGCGAGTACATGAGCCATTTGTTTGTTAACCATCAGAAGATTTGTGGAATAGTTCCTCCGTTCACTCCGTCAGGAACACCAAAGAGGAATGACATGTCGTAGAGGCGAAATCGGACCTTATTGGACATGTTACGATCAATGATGAGTCATACAGATCTACCTTTCTTATTTTGGAGTTATCTACCTTTCTACAACCAAAAAGAGGGCAAAGTGTTTGTGGCTCGAATGGTGTCTTCCTTGAGAAAGAATTCCTCGGTCGAGGATTTAGTGGGAGCATGGTGCGACTCGAAGAAATTCGAAACGAGTCGGCAAAAACCTTGAAGGTGGAGTCGGTTGTGGAACCGGGGTCGGTAGTTGCACCTGAACGAGATCTGCTAGATTGCAAAGTGTTCGTAACGTTATTACTGTGAGATAGTGGCAAGCCGACAACTTATTCAGAAGCAATGGAAAATACTGATTCCAAGTCATGGTGACTTCACCCCATGAGATTGGAGTTAAAATTCATGGATGAAAATTAAGTTTGGAACTTGATTGATCTGCCGGATGGTGTAAGAGTCGTCAAGTACAAATGGGTCTTTAAGAAGAAAACTGATATGGATAAAAATGTTTCTATCTATAAAGATAAGCTTGTCACAAAGGGTTTCTGACAGGTTTAAGGAGTAGATTACGACGAGACTTTATCGCCTGTAGCAATGCTGAAGTCAATTTGGATCATGTTAGCCATAGCGGCCCATTTCGACTACGAGATATGGAAAATGGATGTCAAGACGGCTTTTGTTAATGCAAATTTCACCAAGGACATTTGTATAATACAGCCCGAGGGTTTGTCGATCTGGCTAATGCTAACAAAGTATGTAAGCTCTAGAAATTCATTTATGGGTTGAAGCAAGCATCTTGAAGTTGGAACATTTGCTTTGATGAAGTAGTCAAATCATTTGGCTTTATCAAGAATGAGCAGAAATTTTATTTGTACAAGAAGTTAAGTGGGAGCTCAGTGAATTATTTAATAATATATGTGGACAACATAATACTGGTTGAATATGATGTCAAGATGTTACTAACATTTCCTGTCTTTGCCAAGACCATGAGAATCGCAGGCGTCGACATGTCTCATGTTTCAACAGAAAGCGGAGCTTCACGGAATGCTCCTTGAAGTCCAATGGGCTGAAAGTAGGGGATGCACAGGACCGGATCCCATCCAATATAGAGATACACGAACAAGAGCACATACACCAATTCGTGAAAACCGCCATTGAAGACATCCAGAATAGATGTCCTACTCCTAGCTCAGGTCACAGTTTTTGTCGAAAGACAGATGATATGTTCTGTTTAGACCATCAAAAAAAAAATGTTCTGTTTACTTGTATGATAGAGCTATCCCTAGCCTCATCAGCTGGGTAGAGTGTTCGCACTCGTCAGGGAGGGAGATTGGAGGGGCAAAACACCAGCAATAGGCTTTGAGTAAAAGATAAAATGCAGCACACCAGCAACAGAGAGGGAGATTGGAGGGGCAAAACACCAGCAACAGGCTTTGAGTAAAAGATGAAGTACAGCACACCAGCAACAGGGAGGGAGATTGGAGGGGCAAAACATATTACGATGCCAAAATATATGACGTTTCCGAACAGAGGTCAGTTGTTGCCACTGTCGCGGCTCTCCTCTAAACAAGCATCCAGCTACAAGTGTTTGGGCTGCTCAACGACCAATCCGTCACCAAGACAACAACAACGTTGCACCAAAAACATCATCCCACAAAAATTGACAATTTGGCTGAGTACCATCCCTGATGCTAATAAGTTCTAACTGTAACTGTAGCCTCCCCCACAAACAGAAGTGGGGCTAACACAAAAGAGCCTCCTAACATCGAGCCAAAGGCTACAGCGAACTTGCAGTCTTCACGTACATATCCGGGGTGAAGCCATCACTACGATCCAGCATCCGCACATCATAAGCCGCGATAGCATCAAATAGCCAAAGGTGGCTAATCGCCTGCGCTCCTGTGGCCCTGTACTCGCGTACCTCCTCTATCTCCTTGAGCGCAAATAAAGTGGATGCGTAATCTCTTGGAGGGCCACCAACGTAGATGAAGTACACCTTCGCGGGTTCCTTCTCCAAATTCTGCTGTAAAGAACGTGGGCTCATTGCCTTCAGGACCTGTCCATCGGCCACCGCTATGAGATTTTTAATGTTTTCTCTGGCTTCTGGGTTCATGTACACACTGAGGCAGAAATGCAGTCCTGATAACAGTTTCGGATCCTGCAAGCATCGTTTTCTCATCATGCAGATGAAATGGTATGGTACAATCCTCAGGAGATAAGTAACACATATGGGAGAGCATATGGATCTAGAGATGCATTCAGAATATTACATTTATTAGATAATTGAGGTGCATTCACAATATTCATTTTTTGAAGATAACTGAAGTGGCTCATAGAAAAAACAAATTATGATTTAAGTCACTCCAAAACACAACATTTCGGATGACACTTAAAAATATATGTTGTAATTGCTGTGTTGGATGTGATGTAAATATGTAAATATGTTTAGCACCAAACTAATAGAAGAATAGATGATGGAATATGCTGAGCATAAATACCCAAATTCCTCTAGAGATACACTTTTAAGCCTTTGAAATCAAACAGCCTCTAAATTACTTCAATACATTTTGACAAAAAAATGGTAATCCAGAACTTATGCATATGGCAAACTGCAATCTGTTTTCACAAATATATTCATCTCGATATTGAAGTCATATAGATTAGTATTGCCAGAAATAGACATCCATGCATACCCCTTTAGCTGCTCCAGCTCGTCCTTTCTTTGGTCCATCAATTGGTGTGTGTAAAGCATAGTAGAAATTCACCTCGTAAGAAATTTCCGGAACTGTAATCGGCTCTGCCAAGCAAATTTTTGGACCTGGAATCAGCTCCGCCAAGCAATCCAGAATCCCTATGACAGGAACATGATGCAAACTGCTTCAATGCAAGGATAAATAATATTCTCTGCAAAGCTAGGATAAGTGAATAGAGCAGCAGTTTGTTGCGGTTAGCAATGTGTAACATGGACTTGGAGCTAGTAAAGTAATTTATCGATAATACAAACAAGGGAGATGTAAGATGGCTTAACACTAACATCCAGCTCTGACAACCCATTTCCCTGAGAGTATCGCCATCAGGACCTCATATGATCCACCACATGCGTTAGCAGCACTTCTGCCCACAATAACATGAGTCACATTTTTGTCCCATTCCTCAGTCAAGGTTGACCTGGTCAGCCTTGCAAATTCCTTGAGAGAATCCTGCTTGACAAACATAGACAATATGTTCATGACTTGGTATGGAACAGAAATTATTTCGAGAATTAGCAAATCATATTATAAATTAAGTTTGACCATAAAGCAGGATTGTTCTATTATTTTTCCATACAAATGTTTGCTACTAGCTCTGTCTCGGTTTATAGGTCCTGCATGTATTCCTACTTTCCTAGATTCTCAATTTGACCAATATGATATAAATTGTATAATACACAAATTGTACAAATAGAAAATATAATATCTAAAGTTTCTAATGATATATTTTTTGTAATATATACCTTGTATTACGTTGGTTAAACTAACAACCTAGAAATACGCATAAGACCTATAAACCAGGACAGAGGGGGCAGTATTGTTTATATATATTCAAATGCTCCAAAAAGAAAGTATTGTTTGCTAGTATATTCTATGCTACCTTCTCTGATGCACTTAAAACTGAACCGAGCAGAACCCATTGATCCACTGGGGTTCTAGACTGGTTCGTTTGCTTTTCTTCTCTCCGGTAATCGGCAGAAAGTTCTTCCTTGTCTGAACATTGACTGTAATAATGAAATAGAATGCAAATTATAGAAGAAAATCAAGGAATAGCGGTAATAGGCATAAAATCTTAATCTGTCCAACCATTGACCGTAATGACGAAATACAATGCAAATTATCAAAGAATAATGATTTAACATGTGTCTAGTAACCTCCGCACCGTCTCCCAAGAAAGGTAAAGATGATGGCATACCCCTGAGGCAAAGAACAAGTCGAAGTGTTCGGTTGATCTACTTGCTGATCTTCCCTGCTATGAACGACATGCATTCCTTGTTTATCTAAACATTGGCTGGAACAACAAATCAATTACAGGATGAAAGATTATTAATCAAACAAACAGGACAATCTTCAATACAAGTGAAGAAAGATAGCCTATGCAATCAAAGAAGAATGTAATGTTAAGTGGTTTATTTGTTTATATTCCATATGGCAATCGATGGAATTTTTTGGCTGGAACTATTAGATATACAACACTAAATTATATATGGAGGATTAATCAAGTAAATGAAGATTGAAAAAAATCACGTACTTTTGAAGAATGGGTAAAATAATGTCACTTTCCATTATTTGTGAGCTCTTCTTATCACATGGTAGTGAATTGGATGAATGTTTGGGGCATAAAACAAGCCAATTATCCTTAAACAACAAAACCACACATGTGAGAACATCGAAGTGTTTATAAATGGAACAGTGACAATTTCTACCAAAAACTTACTTCATCCCAACGGCATTCTAGTATCATCATTGCACACGGGACATGATAATTTATTCTACATGAGCGGCAATAACAAGGAAGGGCTGCTCCCGGGAGCTTGCATCTGCTGCATATTATGTTTGAAGCACGGCGAATTTCATCCTTCAAGTTAACAATAGTATCGCCATCATAATACACTTGTGGGGCCCTTCACAAATAGTAGTAAGGGAGACAAAAGATTATATCAAACATAAAGCGTACTTTGAGAATAATATCATGCCAGATAATGAAAAATGATGGATGAACACTGTGTGACAGTTCTAAATAAAGTAAATATGAATAGTTAAAATGTTATGTCTAAACAAACTTACCAGTCCATGCATCTTTGATGGACATAGATGTCATTGTTTGGGTTGCCCTCGTCGCTGGACACAATCCTTCCCTCCTGATACAGAACCATGGGACCATGAAACTGACACAAGAAATGTGCATATTTTTAGGTCTAGTAAGAAATAAGAAGACTTCAAAAGATCCTTTTTTAACTTCACATATGGAAATGGTATGCAACATATTACCTTCTCACAGGTTCTAAATGAATGGCAGAAAACACATTCATCTTCAAATAAGTTGATTGGTGTTTGCGGTCTCCTCAATTCAGTAGTACCTTGATTGTCTTCCAACTTGCCATGTTTCCCTAAACCCTTACTTTTTTTACAGGTACGTAGGTGCTGTCCAGTATTACTTGAATTAACGCCTGGTGATGCAACTTTGGTTGCATCAGCACAAACTCTCTTATTTGTACCCTTCACGGGTGACACATTTTTATTCTATAACAAAAGAGTATTCACTTAGAATTTTGAATATACAATGATCACAATGTATGTAATTCATAAATGACTAACTAGTTAATTCTATTAAAGGGTTGCTATCTCCAGCACTTATATATGTGTTACACCATAAAAATGTACCAGCCATTAGCGTGCAAACTATGTATACTTTTCCATGCATAAGTAATGCTCGAATCTGCCAGGCTTTGGGCAAAGAACTATGTCGAAAAAAAAGCATATTTGTTTCAAATAAGACGAGAATGAACAAAGTACCCCAGCAAGACTTAATTTGTTCTGACAAATGCTTTGACTAGCCATTGCCTCGTTCTGCCTTTGACTTTGTTGTAGAACATCAAGACTTCCAGCGCCAGTTTCTGTTTTTATGTTGACCACCATGCTGGTAAGAGTAGCAGACATGGCACCTACAAGCATCAAAGTGGTGAGAAGGATGAAGGGGATATCAACTACTACTAAACAAGGCTTGTTTCATCATAATTTCAAGTACAGCTGTCTAGATGAAATGAATATTGAGATAATATTTAAAACAATAATAGTTCACTGAACAAACAGAACTACTCCCTCTGTTCCTAAATATAAGATGTTTTGGTAAGCCAAATTGACTTACCAAAACTACTTATATTTTAGGAGCGGAGGGAGTAGGTCGCTACTGGACAGGTCGTTGTGTTTGTACAGGTGGCAAGCATGATGATAGTATTACTCGGACTTCACAGTTGGATTCGGAAGTCCGATTCCGCAAAACATTTGTGGCGTGACAGATAAAACTCCGAAATCTTTCAAGTATCTGGGGTGTCCGATGGGGCAGACAATGCAGGCCGATAGTGTGATTTGCACATGCCTTGCTATAACATTCCACTTGTGTTACATACCCTCCATCAGAATGCAGCCTGGATTTTACGAGTAGATCAGGAGCAATCATGCTTTGCATTGACAACAGATATTTACTACCTTCCTAGGAATTGCTCGGAGAATTTAAAAAGACAGGTATGTTAGGGGTTGCAAGAAGTAGACAGTGCATTGCATAATTCCAGCTATCGCTGATGAAGATCATAAAAGTAGCAGCTAGGCTATGGCAACCATGCCATCACATGTTGGAGAATTTGACGCATCAAATCAATTTAGAGCCCAGGACTGCGTAGCATGTTCATCAATTGAAGGCAATGGAGAAACTCATTATTTATTTATTTTAAACGGGGCAAAAGACTTGCCATTTTCATCAATTAAGGAGAAGAGAGTTGGTCGTTTAATTAGCGGGAAAAAGGTCAAAAACCGATACAAACACTCTCGACGGCCGTCATGGAACACAACCATCGCGAAGGCACACACAGCCACCCCGGCTCCCAAATGCAAACCGCTGCAAACGAGCGTCCGACGTCGAGGTTGTCGGCCATCGTCATCACTCCTCCGCGAGCCAGCGACTCCAACTTCACCGAAGAACGACCACCAAAGAAGACCTCGCCACAGCAGCCTCATGAAGCCCACGTTAGCCTATGCCAAACAGATGAGTCTTCACACATGAGACCGGCAGCTCCAATTATGATAATGAGCTCTGAAGAGGAGATATGCAAGACTCGCGGCGAAGAAGATCATCACAACCGGACCACCCGCCACAGGGCATCATCTCCACAGGTCCAACCACAACCGCAGCTCCGACTTCACAGCAAGGAAGACCAACACGAAGGCCCATGGGACATGCCAGAACAAGAGCCGACTACGAAAGTATTGCTGCGACCAAACCAACACTCATCAGCACCGTCATTGCCGTGCAAGCCACCACGCAGAAACCCCACATCGCTGTCCATCAGCGACACGCATCGCCGACCGGGCACCTGCCAATCACGATGCCGTGCACGTCCAGCCCATGGAAAGCGTGAACGAGGCCAAAGATCTTCAAGACAGCGCCCTAAAGAGGGTAACGACGTGGAGACGCCGCCGCCCGACCCCTCGCCTAGGTCTAGGCTTTCGCCCCAA
Source organism: Dactylis glomerata (assembly GCA_007115705.1). Lineage (NCBI taxonomy): Eukaryota > Viridiplantae > Streptophyta > Magnoliopsida > Poales > Poaceae > Dactylis > Dactylis glomerata. Next base: position 46,267 of record QXEO01000450.1, on the reverse strand, counting down.
GAGGCCAAGACCATGGCCCGGAGATTCGTGGGTGTCGGAGAGCTTCACGGCGGCACCTCCACAGAGGACGGACGCGGCCGGCAAGCCGGGCAGACCTTCGCCTGAAGCCTCGACAGACCACCACCCCGGGCAACCGGCAACGGTCGCCGGCCCGCTGCCCGCAGATCCGCTGAGGCAACTCATTATGACGCCGCGGAGACGAGCCGGCCCGATCATCGTACTCACTTCGCCAGCGCAAAACTGAGGCGATAAACGCGACCGCCGGCTGTAAGCAATAGAGACGAGGTGGGGGTAGAAGACAGCAAACCTGCGAAATCTTCCCGGGGCGGTGGCCTGCCGGCCGCGGCGTCGCCGAACCCCGGAGGCGGGGGCAGCCTCTCGCCGAAGCTCATCCCGCCTCGGTCTCGGCACGCGCAGCGGCTAACACGACGACAACGATCTCATGGGGACGCTTGAACGAGGGGAAGGCAGTTAATGGAGGGAGGCGGCGGCGAGGACGCGGCGGTTGGCTGGTACGCTGGGTAGCGGGCGCGAGGAGCGAGGCGACGATTTGACAGAGGAGGGACGACAGAGGGCAGGGGCGCGGCGTGGCGAGTGTAGTTTTGGTTTCCAAAAAGTCAAAAAGCCTCGCAGTTTTGCGTGCGCGGATGGATGGTTCTCCAGCAACCTGCGCCGTGCAGGTCGCTAGCATCTTTACTACTCCCTCCGTTTCTTGATATAAGAAAGGTGTATAGTTTTTTAGAAAAAGTTCTAGAATATAAGGTTTATTGTGGGATTGTGGGATTTGCTACGGTAAATTAGTAGTCTATCTAATTAGGAGATAGAGGGTTCCAAGATTTCACTATTTTTCCTCTAGTTTCACGTCAATCATCTAGGGGTATTAAAATCTAAAAGCAACCAAATTTGTCGTTTTAGCTTGTGCGTTAATATTCGTGCAAGAAAACTATACACCTTATATCAAGGAACGGAGGAAGTATATTATTAATTAATTGTGGTGATGGTTAAGTAGATAGATTGGTAGGTTGGTAGGTCTCTCCCGTATATAAAAAAACTCTAGTAATTAATTGTCTAGAGGTGATGATTGATAGGTAGGTTGGTAGGTCTCTTCCGCACATAAAAAAGAAAAAAATACCTGATCAAAATATCGATGGAAAATATCCCACACCCCTCCTCCAACTTCTCCCATGACCTCATCTATCTGCCTCAGTCTTACCGAAAGGTCAAATCACCCCGTTTCCTGGAGCGGCGGTACATAGGAGACGCGTCGGAGCTCTTTGGCGGCGCCCTGTCGCCGGCGCCTGGAGCGGCAGCCAATACGCCAGCGTTTGCCCTGCGCCAGAAGCCTCCTCCTCGCCGCCCTCTCCTAAGCACGCCAAGTCGCAATATTCCCCACCCGCGCCGTGGCTGATTCGCCTGAGATGGCCCCTGCCGACTCGCCGGAGGAAGACCAGGTGCCATCGGACAAGACCAGCGACAAGAGCAGCGCCGTCGCGGTGGGCATGAGCTTCGCGTCCATGGTGGCCTTTGTCGCTCTAGTCGGCGCATCGTTCTTGATCTGCTGAGGTGTTTGACCCTCGTTTGTTCTCCTCTCGGTACCCGGCATGATGTGATTTGATGCACTCAATTTTCGCATCCATTATCTTCCACTCTTGCTGAATTCAGGTGCCAAGGCGAGCTCACATCTAGAGATGATTTGGTGACTTTTGGTCGTCCGGCCAGCGCGCACGAGTTAGATTCCTAGCTTGTACTTTTATGTCATCGTGTGAAGTAAACATAATCTTTATACTATATTAATTGTCTAGAGGTAATGGTTGATAGATAGGTTGGTAGGTTGGTAGGTCTCTCCCGCACATAAAAAATCTCTACTATATTAATTGTCTAGAGGTAATGGTTGATAGGTAGGTTGGTAGGTCTCTCCCGCACATAAAAAAGAAAAGAAATACCTGGTCAAAATATCGATGGAAAATATCCCACACTCCTCCTCCAACTTCTCCCACGACCTCATCTCTCTGCCTCAATCTTACTGAAAGGTCAAACCACCCCATTTCCTGGAGCGGAGGTACATAGGAGACGCGTCGGAGCTCTTCGGCGGCGCCCTGTCGCCGATGCCTGGAGCGGCAGCCAATACACCAGCGTCTGCCCTGCGCCAGAAGCCTCATCCTTGCCGCCCTCTCCTAAGCACGCCAAGTCGCAATATTCCCCACCCGCGCCGTCGGTTGATTCGCCTGAGATGGCCCCTGCCGTCTCGCCGGAGGAAGACCAGGTGCCATCAGACAAGACCAGCGACAAGAGCAGCGCCGTCGCGGTGGGCATGAGATAAAGAGAGGAGGCGTCGAGGATTCGCTAGAAGAAGAAGAGGTCATGGGGGAGCGAGAGGATAGGAGGTCGGAGAGAAGTCTCACATCATTTCCTACAATATAAACATTGACTGTTGTTTTTATGAGTGCTTGTTTGTAAAAGTTGTTATTCGTGAAAACATAATGAAAGCTAGAGAATAGTTTTGTTGTCTGGTGGCGAAGTTGGCCGATAGAGCAGCGTGGAGTAGGGTAGAAACATGATGGAGAGAACTGTACCAATTAATCCGAAATAAAGTTGGACACTCACTTTCATTAAACAGTTAATAAAAAATTAAGTTTGTTGCTCAATTATAAAATATAATAATCTGATATTCCGTAGCAACGCACGGGTATTCAACTAGTTTATGTAAATACCTTCCGTTTTTAAAGCCAAAGTAGGCATATCCATTTATGTAAATTGCATTGCATTACAAGGTAGTCACCACAGCCACTCATACTTAAGGCAGTCGGGTACCTTAAACATAATAGTACCGTCAATTCTTTCTCTATCAGATGCTTCATGCACTGAAGTATGTTCATACCAGTGTGGTATTTTTTATGTCAAATTGAAACCTGAGTTAGTATATTCATCTAGTATGCTACTTTGAGTTATGTCCTTTAATGCCAAGCCTGCTTATATGCGTTGTTTGTACTAAATAGGAGCTTGGCAACAAGTATTTTAGATGATCAGACAATGTGTGGATTGATAGGCTTGTCTAAGTTCTGAACTAGAATTATGAAGTTAGAGAGTATATTATGAAATTCATTTTGCAACTTTAAAGTAGAGCTTGGAAGCAACTATTGGCTTGACCGTGTGCGGATCCCTATAAGACAACAAATATGCGAGTTTGTGCTCTTTCTGCATTTCTTACATTTATTTGTTTTCTGTAGATACTGGTTCAAGATAATTGGGAAGCTCAATTTTCAAACTGTGATTAAGTTGACATCCCAGTTCAAGAAATATAATCCCTGATGCACACAAGTGGTTCTTCTGTTGATTGGTTCCCTAGAAGAAATACGGAATCATACTTGAAGAGAAAGATATAGAAACTTCAGATACTTGATCCAAAGTGCAAAATGTTTCACTAATCTTTGGTGATATTTCTCTTAGTGTATACTGCATTTGACATTGGGTACATTTCATACTTGGTACGCATGATGACAAAAAATTTCTTGTGTGGTGATAAGATACATCATATAGTAGAGATACTCCCATAGCTAATTTCCTCCATTGATGTTAATCCCTGTCATTTTTTTATCATCCCAAAAACCGTCAGGAAATCTATTACATGATAATCTGGTTAGTCGGGGTCCAGGACAAATTATTGAGCAGAAGATAAATTTAGGCAGTATGTATTGATGTGCAGGACGAAACTGAATGCTCAGTTGAAGTTCACATTTCAGTCACAGTCAATTGCAGGTCATTATACATTTCAACACAAATTACCAACCTCTGGAGCAGGTATGATACCCCTTTGACAGATTCCTAACTCCACATTGATGTACCCCTGTCATTATTGTGTAATAGCGTTTTGTCATGTGTAATACCCCTGTCAATAGCAACATGCTCCATAGAGGAAAGGATGTGACACTGAGAAATGTTGTCAAATAGGATGCACAGCAGCTATGGGGTTTGCATTTATTGCTTGAACCAAGGATGACCCTGGAGTTTTGGATATGAAACAAGGAACTTCCAGTATTCAGTATGTTGAATAAATACACGCTACAATATTTTAGAATATGTGCTATTAACTGATTGCTAACCTTCTCTTATCAGGAAAGCCCTTCTGGAGGTTAGTGAGGAACTTACTAAAGTGACCAGGTAAGATATTGTACTCGCAGCTGCCCTGCCCGCCTCCCTGCACTGGAGCGCGGCGGGGTTCCTCCGCTAGCCATCGCCTGATGCAAAACCATCGATAGTGGGTGATGGAGCACCTAATGGACTGAGCCTACTCCAAGACTTTATTTGATCCTTGAAACATCATAGTTGTCGACTTCATCACCGCTGTCGCTGAGCGCTCTGCAGTCCAACTCGGTTTCAATTCATCAGGTGCGTTCTCCACAGTTGCTCTGGATGGCTAATATCTTGATCCCAGTTTATCTTGACTGTTGCAGGGAGTGTTTGACTGAATGCCATGATACATATCTTATGTGTTTTAATATTAGTGTATCCAAGGCAAGGTAAGATCGACGAGCTGGGCACATGTATGGTCCTCCCGTAAGATGAGACGTTGATAACTTCCATCCAATCTCTATGAACATCTGCAACCTGTGTCTATCAAAATTGGTTACGACATAGGCTTAGTAATAAATTAGTACCAATACCTTCAAGATGTATGAAATTACTTTGCATGGAAGTTACTCTTGTTGACTGTTGAGTGTTGGTTGCAGTGCTTACAAACTTTTAGATTTTTCAATCTAAAAACCTCTTGCCCTTTCTAAGTGTTGGATATTCCTGAATTAATTTTTTGTGAAAAGAGGTATTTGTGATATCATTGTGTTCGGTTGCTATGAAGCTTTTGCAATGATGAACATTGTATTCTTCTTGATGATAGTTTCTAATACATTTTACTTATGAATAAACTCACATAAATATCTTGGACACACTCATCCTGAATTGAGTTTGTTTTAATTGCGTGTATGTGTGCTCTGAACAGAACAAGCAGATGGACAAGTTGCCTGGCTTGGGACTGCTCCTCCTGAGATCAGTTCCTGTCATAGCGTGATGAAAGGATGCAGTCTCCATTGTGAGAACTGAGACTTTGATGTGGAACTTCAGTAAAGACTACTGGTTGATCTTTATTTGCAGAAACTCAATAGTTGCACTTGTGATTTATAAAGACATACCCAATTCTGAAGGCAAAACTAACACTTCGTTTTCATGTGGTTACTTTAATAAGCACATTTTTACATGATTATAAATTATTGTGAAAATTGGAGTCGAGGAGTCGCTAGAAGAAGGAAGAAGGTGGGAGAGAGATAAAGAGAGGAGGCGTCGAGGGATTCGCTAGAAGAAGAAGAGGTCATGGGGGAGCGAGAGGATAGGAGGACAGAGAGAAGTCTCACATCATTTCCTACAATATGAACATTGACTGTTGTTTTTATGAGTACTTGTTTGTGAAAGTTGTTATTCGTGAAAACATAATGAAATCTAGAGAATAATTTTGTTTTCTGGTGGCGAAGTTGGCCGATAGAGCAGCGTGGAGTAGGGTAGAAACATGATGGAGAGAACTGTACCAATTAATCCGAAATAAAATAGGACACTCACTTTCATTAAACAGTTAATGAGAAATTAAGTTTGTTGCTCAATTATAAAATATAATAATCTGATATTGCGTAGCAACGCACGGGTATTCAACTAGTACTAGCCTAGTACTCGATACGAACTTGATGCGACGAACCCGTTCCGACCGAGCACAGCGACCCGGCGGTCTGTCCACATGAAGAAACTTCACGATCCGCATCAGCACCGCGTTTCAACCGTGCAAGAAAACTCTACCCAACACTGGCTGAATGCTTCGCAAAGGTCACAAAGAAGATAACCATGCTATGCTACGCCATGTTTGGCTTTGTTATTATTACTTTCCTATTCCAGATTAGGAGCAGTAATTAATGTAGTACTAACAAAACATTAGACACCGAGGATGCAAAGGACAAACCGAATTAAGAAGCACGATCGCCACCGTGAGATCGTCTTTTTCACCTAATCCACCTTCTCACGAGTGTTTAAGGTTTCGGTCTTTTGTCAATGGCGGACAATTCCGAGGCTGGCGGATCCAAATCTACCGAAGGGACGGAGTGGGAGATCAATGACATGTTTAAACAGAGGTGGAGTCAGGCCTTTAAGCCCGTGGCGTCATTTTTAATATGTGATGACAATGGGTTTTTCCAATTTTTATATTACTTGTGTGTATGATTTATACTTGTATACAAAGAATTTGTCAAAAGCATGTGTGATCAATTGACCACACATCTCTCAACGTGGCTCCGCCACTGTGTTCAAACACCTGAAACTCCGTGATGTGGTGCTTGGGGAGGAGGAAAAAAGTTGCTCGCTGCTTGGCGATTGGGAAGGTTCATACTACAAGATCGTTCAGGGATGATGCGTTGTTTGGCAAGACGAAGGCAATTTGGAACCTTTTTAGGGATCCGCTATGTTGCGAAGCCAGCGAGAAATTTGTTCATATTCCAGATATCTTGCCTTGGAGATTGGAAGAAGGTGGTGCACGAGGGCCTAGACTTTCCGGTGATGGGGGTCTTGATAGAGGACTGCAATGGGCTAGATTATCCAAAGAAGCTCGTATTTGGAGGTATGCACATTTGGGCGTAGATCCACGGGATTCCCGAGCTCTACATAAGGACAGCTGTGGTTCATGACCTGTCAAGATGTAAGAAGTGCAACTGGCTCCCAAACTTACACCCTGTTTGGGTGCTTTGAATTGGGCCAAGAAATGGGAATCTTGGAATTCCGGTCCAATTCCTAGAGGAGCTCCCACCCGGAATTACGTCTGAATTCGGGTACAGATTGATTTGTCAAAACTTTTTACGGGCTCTGTATTCCTCTCCGTGTAAGTGAGGGGAGCAAGAGACTTGCAATGAAGTATGAGAAAAGTCCTTTTTCTGTAAACAATGTGGCCTCCTTGGTCAGGATCGTGAGGAATGTGGCAATGAGGTGTGGGAGGAAAAAGGTTTGCAATATTGAAATTGCATGCTTGTTGTTCGAAGGGCAAATCAGCCGACAGCTGAAACCAGGCGGATTGATGTAGCTAGTCGTTTGCCACATACAAAAGCTGTCACACCTCTCGATTTCTAACCGAGCGTCCAGCAATGTTTGGGCTGCTCGACGACCAATCCATCACCAAAACAACAACATTACACCAAAGCCATCACCCCCCACAAAAGCTGACTATTTGGCTAGTATCCTTCCTCTCCTCTGATGCTAATAAGTTCTAAACTGTAACCGTACCCTCCACCACAACAGAAGTGGGGCTAACACAAAAGACCCTCCTAACCTCGACCCAAGGCTACGCCTAACTTGCAGTCTTCGCGTACATATCCGGAGTGAAGCCATCGCTACGATCCAGCATCCGCACATCATAAGACGCGATAGCATCAAACAGCCAAAGGTGGCAGATCACATGCGCTCCCAAGGCCGTGTACTCCTTAACCTCTTTCTCCTCGCCAAAAGGTAAAGTCGAAGCGTAATCTCTTGGAGGGTCGCCAACGTAGATGAAGTATACCTTCACAGGGTCTTTTTCCAGATTCTTCTGTAATGAACACGGACTCATTGCCTCCAGAACTTGTCCTTCGGCCGCCGCTATGAGTTTTTTTATGTTTTCTCTGGCTTCTGGGTTCATGTACACGCTGAGGCAGAAATGCAGTCCTGAGAACAGTTTTGGTGCCTGCAAGCATCATTTTCTCATCATGCAGATGTAATGGTATGGTACAATTCTCAGGAGATAAGTAACACAAACGGGAAAACATATGGATGTAGAGATGTATTCAGAATATTAAATTTATTAGAAAATTGACGTGCATTCATAATATTCATTTTTTTTAAGATAATGAAGTGGGTCATAAAATAAACACATTGTGATTTATGGCACTCTAAAACACAGCATTTCGGATGACACTTCAAATGATAAATTGTAATTGTTGTGTTGGATGTGGTTGCAACCAAAATATTGTATAAATCTATTTAGCACCAAACTAGTAGAAGAAAGATGATGAAATGTACTGAGCATAAATATCCAAATTCCTCTAGAGATGCACTTTTAAGCCTTTCATACTAAACAGCCCCTGAGTAAACAGTTCAATACATTTTGACAAAAAATGGTAATCCAGAACTTATGCATATGGTAAACTGCAATCTGTTTTCACAAATATATTCATCCCTTTATTGAAGTCATATAGATTAGTACTGCCAGAAATAGACATCCATACATACCCCTTTAGCTGCTCCAGCTCGTCCTTTCTTTGGTCCCTCAATCGATATGCGTGAAGCATCATAGAATTTCACCTCATAAGAAATTTCCGGAACTGTAATCGGCTCTGCCAAGCAAATTTTTGGACCTGGAATCGGCTCCGCCATGGAATCCACAATCCCTAAGACAGGAACATGACACGAACTGCTTCAGTGCAGGGATAAATAATGTTCTCTGTCGTGCTAGGATAAGTGAATAGAGCAGCAGCTTGTTATGTTTAGCAGTGTGTAACATGGATTTGGGGATAGTATTTATCGATAATACAAACAAGGGAGATATAAGATGACTTAACACTAACATTCAGCTCGGACAACCCATTTCCCTGAAATTATCGCCATCAGGACCTCATATGATCTGCCACAGGCGTTAGCAGGACTTCTGCCCACAATAACATGAGTCACATTTTTGTCCCATTCCTCAGTCAAGGTTGACCTGGTCAACCTTGCAAATTCTTTGAGGGAATCCTGCTTGACAAACATAGGAACAGAAGTGATTTCGAGAATAGCAAATCATACATAAATTAAGTTTGACCATAAAGCAGGATTTCTCCATTATTTGTGCATAAACATATTTGCTAGTATTGTTTAGATATATCCAAATGCTCTAAAAGGAGGGTATATTGTTTGCAAGTATATAGTCTATGTTACCTTCTCTGATGCAATTAAAGCTAAACCGAGCAGAACCCATTGATTCAGAGGGGTTCTTGTCTGGTTCGGTTGTTTTTCCTCTCTCTGGTAATCAGTGCATATTCCTTCTTTGTCCAAACATTGACTGTAATGAAAAAATATAATGTAAATTATAGAAAAACATCTATGAGTAATGATTACATATCTGACCAGTAACCTCTGCACCGTTTCCAAAGGAAAGTAAAAAAGGCAACATATCCCCAAAGCAAGGAAAAAAGAGCTCAAAGTGTTTGGCTGATCTACTTGTTGATCTTCCCTTCTATGGATGACAGACATTATTTGTGTATTTCAAATGTTGGATGGAACAGCAAAATACAACAAATCAATTGCAAAAGAAACATTATGATTAATCAAACGGATGGGAAACATTTCTAAGGCTGGTGATGAAAGATATCATACCCAAGCAAGGAATCTGGTGTAACGAGTGGATTTATTTGTTCATCTTCCATGTGGCAGTCAACAAGAAATCCTTCTTTAGCTGGAGATTGGCTGGAATGACTAAATACACACTGAATTATAAAATGAAGGATTAATCAAGTAAGATTAAGGTTGAAGAAAAAACACATACTTCTGAAGGATGCAGGGAGGATTGTCATTTTCCATTATTGGTAATGGATCGGATGCATGCTTGGGACACCAAGCATGGCGATTCTTCTTCAACATCCAAAAAAGACATGTCAGAAAATCAGTGTTTATAAATGGATCAGTGACAAGGTATATACTCAAAAGCTTACGACATCCCAGCTGCGTTCTGGTAGTATCATCACTGCACATGGGACATGGTAAGTTTTGCCACAACGATCGTGATAACAACCAAGGGCTGCTCCAGGGAGCCTGCATCTACTGCATTTCAATCTTGAAGCACGACTGATTTCCTTCTCCACATTAACAAATATATCGCCGTCAAAAAACACTTGTGGGGCCCTTCACAAATATTAGTAGGTGAGGCAATATATTATATCGAATATTACGCCTACTCTGAGAATAATATCATGCCAAAGAATCAAAAAGGATGCATGAACAGTGCTTGACAATTCTACATAAATTAAGTATTAACAGTTAAATGTTATGCCTAAAGAAACTTACCAGTCCATGCATTTTTGATGGACATAGATGGCATTGTTTGGGTTGCCCTCGTCGCTGGACACAATCCTTCCCTTTCGATACAGAATCATGGGACCATGAAACTGACACAAGAAACGTGCATATTTTAGGCCAAGTAAGAAATAAAAAGACTTCAAAAGATCCTTTTTAACTTCACATATGGAAATGATATGCAGCGTATAACCTCACTGGTCCTAAATGAATGGCAGAAAACACATTCATCTTCAAATAAGTTGATTGGTGTTTGCATTCTCCTCGATTCAGTAGTGCCTTGATTGTCTTCCAACCTGCCATGTTTCCCTAAGCCCTTGCTTTTTTTACAGGGGTGCAGGTGCGGTCCAGTGTTACTTGCATTAACACCTCGTGATGCAACTTTGGTTGCATCAACATGAAACCTCTTATATGAACCCCTTGCTGGTGACACATTTTTATTCTATACAAAAACAGTGTTCGCTCAGAATGTTTGCAATGTTCACAATGTATGTAATTCATCAATGAATGAACGGTTAATTTTATTAAAAAGTTGCTATCTCCAGAATGTATGTGTTATAAAATAAAATTGCACGAGCCATTAGAGTGAAAACTGTGTTATAGTTTTGTATGCATAAGTAATACACGAATCTGTCAGGATTTGGGCAAAGAACTATGTAAATAAAGAACATATGTCTCAAAAAAGAAAAGAATGAACAAAGTACCCCAGCAAGACTTGATTTGGTCGGACAGCTGTTTTGACTAAGCACTGCCTCATTCTGCATTTGACTTTGTTGTAGAACCTCAAGATTGCCATCGCCATTTTCTGTTTCTAAGTTGACCATCATGCTGGTATGAGTACCAGACATAGTACCTACAAGCATCAATGTGGTGACTAAGATGAAGCTGAAAAGCAACAACTAAGCAAGCCTTGTTTCAGCATAATTTCAAGTAATTGTCTAAACGAACTGAATAATGACATAACATTTTTTTAAAACAATGGTTCGTTGACCAAACAAACTTAGGTCGTTAGTACACTAGTCACTGCATTTGTACAGGTGTTATTTCTTACGTTTTGTTCTTTCCTTTTACTTTTTATTCCTTCTGTACAGTGGCTACATTGTGGCCCTGTTCTTAATGAAAAGATGCAGGAGGTTACCCATATTCTAGGGAAAAAAACAAAGAAAAATATGACCCGGTTGTAGAGAGGTTTCATGGCATCGAGGCCGTTGGAAGAAAAATACTTGGACAGACATGATGTATGCTAGTATTACTCGGGCAAGTTGTCCGAATCGCACTCGATTCAGATGTCCGATTCTACGAAACAATTGGGACATGACATAACACTTTGGAACCGGACACACATTTGGGGTTTCCGATGTGGTGGAAAACTCCAACATTAGCTAATGCTGTAATAGGCACATTCCTTACTAGAAAACTCAGCCTGAATTGATATACAGCTCAGGAGCAATCAAGCTTTACCATTCACAACAAATTAATACTCGACGAGAAAAAAAAGGATGATGATAGTATTACCCAAACACGGGTGTCCGAATAACCGCACTCGGATTCAGACGTCCGATTCTACAAAACAACCGGGGCATGACAAATAATACTCCGGAATCTGGCAAATATTTGTGGTGTCCAATGCGGCAGACGAGGCAGGCTAGAACTGTAATTCACACATGCCTTGCTACAAACATTCCAAGATACCCCCCATCACAATGCAGCCAGGATTTTACAGATAGATCAGGAGCAATCACATTCTCAACAAGTAATGACCTGCCTAAAAATTCCTCGAGGAATAAAAAGGACGGGTAAGTTGGGGTTGCAAAAGGTAGATTAAGTACATTAGAAAATTGCAGATCGTAAAAGTAAGCATCACATCACACCCCGGCAGCTAGGTTACGCCGACCATGCCGCATCAGCGGGCGGCGACGGCGGGGCATCGAACCGCTCTTCGCCGCGCAGATGTGAAGGCCGCCAAGCGTAGCATGTTCATGTCGAGATTTCAATCTCAAGGGTTTGGGGGAGAAGTTGGGAAAAGAACTGAACCGGCATTGAGCGTGGTGGTACGAAATACGAGCCCGATCACGTACTTTGCACACTGCTAAACGGAGGCAAGAAACGCGACCACCGACGGGAAGCAAGGGATGAGAGAGTGGGGGGAGAGCGTACCTCCGAAATCTCGCCGGAGCGGCCGGAACCCCGGTGGAGGGGGTAGCCTCTCGCCGGAGCTCATCCCGGCTCGGCCTCGGCACGCGCAGCAGCTACGGCGACGACGATCTTATCGGAGGCGTCAATGTAGGAGGGGGCGGCGCTGCGGTGTGGGCGCGAGGAGCGAGGCGGAGGCGACGATTTGACAGGGGAGGGCACGCGCGCGGTGTGGCGAGCGTCTAGTACGAGTTTTTGGTCGCCCGAATTGAAGTCATAAAAGCCTGGCAGTTTTGCGTGCGGGGATGGCCGTCGCTTCGTTAACTGCACCCCTTCCTCCACGGCCTACGGCCTACCAGTAGTAGTAGACTTGACTAGACATGGGCAGGGGCAGACTTTTGACGCCTGTTTCTGAATTTTGAGTAGGCATTTCACTTCACTGACGCGCCTCGTTCCGTGCACTGCGACGAACCCCGTTCCGGCCGAGCACGGCGACTCGGCGGTCTGCCCGCAGTCCCCCTGTCTGTCGATATGAAGAAGCTACACGCGTAGGCCCCATCCGGTGTGCAGCAGATTAACACTGAGCATGTCGCTATTCTAAATCAGCCGAGACGGCATAGCTCCGAACACACGGCTATGCAGTGACCGTCGGCACAACACCGCCGGCAAACCTGATCGACGGCATAGAGGTTACACCATCGGCACTAAAAAATCGCCGGCATACCAGCTCTATACGGAGGGTTTTATCTGATTGTCGGAACATGTACGGCCGTCAGGGCTTCGAGTTAACGGCGGAGAAGTAACGGTGCTTCACCTATCCGACAGTTAAACCGTCGGCACATGTTACCACGTGGCAAGTTCTTGGGGCATCAGGCGACGTAGGGTGGTGTCCCTATGTCGACGGTTTAAACCGTCGACACATCTTCACGCGCATTTTTTGAAAATACCAGCTGGCTAGAGAATATACGCCGACGATTTAATCGTTGCCATAGGTACACGTGTCCTTTTGGCGCGCCAGGAAGAGGTCATGTGCCGATGGTTAAACCGTTGGCACCTATGTCCAGAGGGTCTATGCCGAGGCATATGTGACCACTGCATTTTTTTATTGCCATCCCTGCAGTTAAATAGTGTCCGCAGACTACCAGATAAACATATAATCATACAAAATACAAGCATGACATCATATGTCCAATATCCATAAATATATACCTGCTAATAGCATCATATCAACATATATAGCATCATATGTTGATACATAGCATCTCCATGCATAGAATATCCATACATAGCATCAAGTGCATTACACATAGTCCAAACGGGTAACAAAACAACATTTCATAAAACCTGTAGCCTACATAGATAGCAACAACACCATCTTCGCGGGCGAGAGCATCATCACTACAAAATGAAAGACAAGCCTCGTTTAGCATGTGCAAGTCAAAGTTCATGTATGGCAAATTGGTCAAACACAAAGGTTTTGCATGGAGAACCAGCTGCGGCGAGTGTCGGCGGGATTCAGGGCTCTCGCCATGGGGTGAGCGACGGGGCGAGGCGCCGGCGGAGTGACCAGGACTTGGACCGCCTAGGTGAAGCGGAATCCTCTCTAGGGGCGACGCGTGTGGCGAGGCAGCAGCACGACCAAAGGGACTGTTCGACTGAGTCGAGGAATCCTACATAGCACGAGCAAAATATGGTTACATATAAATATCAATGTACAGTAATACGGCAAAGCACTAACCAGAGTCCCGCTAAAACTATGTGAGGAATTCCATCTTTGTTGTGATGCATGCAAAATTCATGCATGAACTTTGGTAGTTTATTGATGCATATTCCAACATATTAAGATGCTATTAGATGTTATACTTATGTTTTTGCATTGATTTATAGGGATTTTCAATCGATTTCCCTTATTTTGGTTATAACTCTACAGGACCAGAAAACCCTATTTTGCATATTTGACATTTCAGGAACCTTCCTGAACTCAAATTGACCTGGGATTTTTTGGACGTTAATATATTATCATGAGAAGCATCTGGAGCACAAGAAGTCAACGATGGAGGCCACGAGGCCCAAACAAGAACTAGTGGCGTGGGTCCCGAGTTAGGCCGCGCCACCTGAACTTATTTGGTCCTCGGACCTCCGATGTCGCCCGTCTTCATCTCAGATTGATCAGCTTGATCTAAAAATGCCAATATAAAGAACCCCGAGGCATTCCCTCGTGGAGGCGGTGGAGAACCACGAAACAGAGAAACAGAGGTTGTTCCAGCAAAGATTGGAGGGGGAAACACTGCCAAAGTCGCCCCCGGTCGCTTCTCCAACCTCTCTGACATCACCAACACCGCCACCATCATGAAGGGGGAGTAGTCCACCTCTGGACTATGGATTTGTGGCAGTAGCTTGTTCTATTTCTCTCTTATGCTATGATGTTTAGATGCCATATGAGCTACCCAACATGATAATGGCACATATTATGTAATTCATATATGGGGATCTTTATTTTATTGGATGATCTATGAGATGTGATATGTTATTATGTTCTTAATGTATGAGTAGATGCATATTGTCACCCTGTTCTTAATTACTTGTTCTGATCCAACTTGTATGCGAGAGCGCGAGAGGGGGATGGTGTGTATTAGATGGAGTAACTAGGTAGTAGTGGTGAATTGTGACAGAATTCATGATCTGCTATGGTGTTTGCCAATTTCACGATACCTCTCTAAGGATAAAAAGAATGCATGTGTTATAATTTTTTAGTAATAGCTGAGAATTCTGAGTGACATTCATAGAAAAATGGGATTTCTATTTTTGTGCCCTCGGGTCCTTAGTTGTACTCAGTTTTTCCCAGCTCCTTAGTTTTTCCTCAGTTTTGCCCAAGCCCTTGTCTGAAACCCTCACAAGGAGGTCGAACGGAAGGAATCTCGTTCAGTTGACCGTTCCGTGCTGACGAGTGGGGCCGCGTCGTGTGGGGCTGGTAGAAAGGGACCGCGTGAGACCGGATGAGACCGTGTTTGGTCATACGAGCGGAGCTGGGGCCGTAGCGTGTGGGGCCGTAGCGTATGGAGCCGTGTGGGTCCGGGACGTGGGCACGAGTGGTTTCTGTCTCTTTCGCCCAGATTAGCAGTTTTCAATGCACATTTTTCCTCTCTCTCGCTCGATCTCATTCATTCTTGATTGCCCAAATTGGTAGCAAATCTAGAGCAGCTTCTCCTTCTGTTTCTTAACGCCATTCATTTCTTTATGCATTCGTCTTTACCCAATCAGGTACTCCCTCCGATCCATATTACTCTTCACTAATACGGATGTATCAACCACTAAAATGTGTTTAGATACAACCACATTAGCGAAGAGTAATATGGATCGGAGGGAGTAGGAAATCTAGGGCACAAATCCAGAGAAAATATACAATAAGCTGCATACAGCAGCCAACATAGCATAGATAACAGTAGCTACCGACCGAGATCCTACATAAGCTACAATTTACATGAATGGGGTTAAGCTTGGAGGCTGCGCAGGTGAATCCCAAGTGCTTTGTGTTTGGCCATGAACGCATGCACGTTCACGGTCGTTCCAACTCTAGCGGCGCCAATGGCTCTGCCAATGGATTCGGCATGGTTCACTAGGCAGTTGAAGTCGGTGGCGCGGAGCCTCCTGGTGCAGAAGGGGCACCTGTAAACGCCTCAAGCAAAGTGGCGATCGTAATGGCCGGACTGCAGCCTCCTGAGGACGTGACGAGTCTTGGTGTGGAAGGACTCATCGTCGCTGTCGACGTTGCTGCTCTACACCTGTCACGTAGCACCAAAGATCGAAAAACACGGAGTCAATTGCAGCGATGATGGAACAGAGAGTGAACAAAAGATCATGCATGATAATATGGGCACAAAAAAAGAGGTAGCCTCAGTTACATTGGACACACTTATATCCAGGATTTGGGTCAGTGAACCAAAGATCATGCACAACAAATTTGTACACACCAATTGTTCACTGACCAAACCCTGAATCAATTTGTGCCCAAATATTCATCATCATCGGCACAAATTAACCGGATATGATTGATTACTCACATAAGTTAACCGAATCTTAAACAAAAGTAAATCACAAACACTAATAACGCAAGATCTAGAACTAGGAACAGACGAACCCTAATAACACAAGATCTAACATGCAAGATCTAGAACTAGGAACAGACGAACCCTAATGACGCAAGATCTAACACAAAAGGATTGAACTAGGAACAGACGAACCCTATTAACGCAAGATCTAACACAAAATGATAGAACTAGGAACAGACGAACCCTAATAACGCAAGATCTAACACAAAAATGATTGAAATGGAATAAGAACAAGGGAACAAAGGGTTACCTCCTCGTCGTCGACGATGCTGGTGTCGTAGAGGTTCTCCGGGGTGACGTATAGCTCTTGTTTGTATGGGTCCCAATCGACGGGGAACTGGACGGGGGCGGCGGCCGATGCGCCGGCGGCTACGTCGGAAGCAGCGACGGGGGCCTGGACAGCGGCGGCGGCCGATGCGCCGGCGGCTACGTTCGAAGCAGCGACGGGGTCCTGGACGGGGGCGGCCGATGCACCAGCGGCCGATGTGCCGGCGGCTGATGCGTCGGCGGCTATATCGGAAGCGCCGACAATGGGAATCTCATTCTTCTCCATTGTCGGGGTTTTTTCTTTGGGGTTTTTTCGACGCGAAGTGGAGAAGATGATGGGACAGGAGAGGCGGTTGCAGTGAGAATGAGAGAGTGGGCGAGCGTCGAGGGAGAGAAAGAGGGGCTCTATAAAGACGAAGGTGGCATTTGGTGTACCGCAACACGCGTCCGCTATGCACGGCTGCAGCGTGCACCGCGACACGAGGCTAACCCTTCGACGTTTGGTGTACTCAGTTCTAACCTCGGGCCTTATACAGAAATTTTATCTGTACTCAGTTTTCCCCTCGAGTACGTAGACTGGCAAGTGCAATATACTCAGTTCTCACTACTGCAGAATAGCTTATAGCCTCCAAGATATTAGTGACGGGCAAAAACATGCTCGTCACTGGTAAATAGTACTAGTGACAGACAACATTACGCTTGTCACTGGTAAAGGTCGGCTAGGGGCTGCAGAACATTACTAGTGACAGGCGAGTATATTGGCCTGTCACTGTTAATTTCACAAAATACCAGTGACGGCTTCCTAGACTTGCCCGTCACTGGTGTTCCCATTACCAATGACAGACTTGTTAATATAACCGTCACTGGTATATATCATCTACCAGTGACATTCGGTTGTGGCTGGCCCGTCACTAGTATGCTGCGCCAGGGTCATTCAATTATATACATTAGTTAAAGTACATATGAATTTAATATTAAGCTGCTACAGTTTTAAACATGGCATTCATGGTTGATAGAACCTCTCTTATTTCAGCATGATTCACTCACATAAGCGGTAGATCAACAATTTCTATAAAACTAGAGTTCTAGATAATCTTATTATTAGAGAAATATTATTAGAGAAATAAGGATTGGTTGTTTATTCATTTATTATTTAGGAAAAGTGTTGGTAGAAGAGTCCGGAAGAGATGAATTTTATACTATTAATTTTCGTATTTTTTTTGGATGTCCTTAATTTCTATATGTAAAGAGTAAAAAAAAGACTGTAACTACACATACAGTCTAGTGGGACTTGGCAAAAAAAATTGACGTAACTTAACCAATATGTGGCGCTAAGATTTGGCCTTATTTCCCCACCAAACCGGAAGCCCTGGACAAACTACCTCGTATTCTAATCTATATACCTTAAAAAAACTCGTATTCTAATCTAGGTCGTGGGAATAGATCGATATGGACTTCTCTGCCTCGTCGACGGCGTTGATCCAGATAACGGCGTCGCTCAAAGATCGGTCGAAGGTATGCCCGTCATCCCCTCCGTCGCTTGTAGGGGTCCGCTCAATTTTGGAGCCGTAGAGGTCCATCTCCATAGCCGGAAACCAAGGGGCCTCGCCCCCAACCCCACCGCCGCAGCGCGTCGGTGATCTCAGGGGTCAGGCGGCCACGCCAACTCGACCTCTCCTTCTGCACTGCCGCGGGGGTTAGCGCGCCCACTGCCTGGATCCCCGATCCCACCCACACTCAACGACGATGAGTGGGGTCGTGCGCCCTTCGCCTCGTGGCCCAGCTCGAGGATGCCAATCCCACCACCGCGCCCATCCAGGCGACCGACCTCCTCGACGGAAACTGGATCCTCCTGTAATCCTCCTCCAACCCGAGTAGTATTCACCTCTTCGATCGTCAGTTCGATTGTTAGCAGATGACAAGACTTCATTGAATTTTATTTATTGATTAATCGCTTGCAACTCTCAGACAAAGGGTGCTCTAGATTCAACTACTAAGCAGTCTACATTTATATATTGCTCTTGCTCTGAAGCAGCGGACGGAATTCTCCTTAATATTCTTGATACTCATGCTCAAAAGAGATTTCGATAACAGTTTATTCAGTCACGGGAATGAAGAACACCGGTCAATTACTTGTACCTACTTAATTGTGCTTCATCAACTTTCAGGTACACTGCATATTCTAACCGTTTACCAATTCTGCTGGATAGTCACCTTCCTGCTTGGTGCCAGAATTTCCCCCTTCATGTGCCTCTTAATTAGCTAGGGTTATTAATATAATACCTAAGAGCCAGTTATCTTTTTTTACTCTACCATCACGGAAAAAATTAATTTGCAAATTGAAGCTTCTTGTATTCAGCTACTTGGCTAGAATGGCAGTAACATAGCAGGAGACGGTTTACCCTGTTTATAGTCACGTGTTTTCTGAAACAACAACATTCATAGAGAGGCGAGTAGTATAATTTGCACCTTGAATGAGCTTTGGAGACACGTAACACTCCAGGTTCTAAGCTTGAAATTTTATGGGTACGGAGTTGTTAATATTCTACTAGTAGTGGCTACTTATTTTATGAGGTACCTAATAGCCTCACACTAGTATTCCTGTATAACGAGAAAATAGTTAGCTTTTCAAATACTTAGTAGTTCTAGTTGATTGAAGAAGGCAATTATAAGCATCAGATTAGCTTAGCATGATTTTAAGAGTTGCATGAATTGATCAAGCTCAAACTAGCATAAACACCTATAGTTATACTCTATCTTAATTAAATTAGATTTCCTGCATTTCGATCTAGTTTGCGACTTTGCAGTGAACTCGGGTTGTTTATTATTGAAGAAGGATTGATGAACTTATATTATTCACATGTTTGCGCAGGGGTCATTGGGTTCTGATAATTCCCATGCTAAAGGAATGCAAGGCTTTTTTACTTAGATTCACTTATTAACATGGTGAAAAGGGATTAGATAGTGTTGTCAGAGATTCTGGATGATGCTCTCTTTGAACATAGTTTCAGAGGTGGAAATACGCCAAGAAAATGTAAAGGTCATGTACACTTTAAGCATTATACACAACATCAGGATAGCGTGTCATGTGGCTACGATCTGCTACCATATGGACATATTTGTGAGGTCATAGAAGAATTTAAACAAAAGTATATACATTCAGTTGTCGGTATTCATATGGAGTCCAATTCATTTGAAAGGAAGAAATAGTTTACCCGCACCCAAGATATTTTTGAAAAAATCATCAACACAGAGGTCGCCTCGGAGTCTGGGTTTTTTTATGGCGGTGATGACTCACCGGAGGTTCATGATTCATGCACAAAAGGCGGCTGCAACCCAATTGATCAAGCATGCAGAAATGAGGTATGACACCATTCTCTGTGCTAGTTATAAAGTTAGTACTGCACTAATAAAGACGACAAATCAATGGTCCACTAAAATTCATAATTATCTGATGTGTTCCCTTCAGAGTTGGATCTGATATTATTACGTAGTGCTTTGAGCTAAAATTCTGCTAGTCTGGGTTAGTACTTACAATCAGGTCACCTTTAGTAGTTAAGTTTTTATTAGTCAACAACTCTGCATAAAAATAGGCACCATAATATTCATAACTCATACTGCCTAACATCTTGCATTATTTTTTGTCTCCTTTTTTTAACTTGAAGGAATGAATTACTTTTGAACTAAACTTCCGAATGATCATTTGCATGCACACCAACCCCGTCCCAACATACATAAACATACATATATTAGTTGTTCCTGAGCAACTACACTTTCTAGAATGAACGCAACAATAGATAACTACACTATATTTTGTCCAGTAGTCATCGTAACCTTTTGGCACTTCTCGTGTATGTACTCTTCCCTCATTTTACCTTCAAGTGATCCTAACATTGAGAAATTTCTGTTTACTTTGAGTAGCATAGCAAAAGTAGTAGTAAGAACATCTTTTGGTGTTAATTTTGGTAGATGGTTGTGCTTTGGGAATCTTATCGTACATACCAAATTAGCACATGAGTTTTCTCTTACGTATCGAGACTTTCTGTTATCATACATGGCAACAAAAAATGTTTTATTATTGAATAAGTGAAAGTGTTCTATTTTCTGTCCCATGCAGATGAATATTGAAAACATCAAGTTGGGTGGTGTGCCAAGCGCGCGCTGCAATTTAAGGCTGCCGCTAAGTGCCTGGTCACTGCCTGAATCGGGGGTTGCTCCATGTCAACGTTGTTTGGGATACAATTTTTTTAGGTAGCAGCTAGAGCCGAGGAGTGTTGGGAAGCAAATGGTAGAAGCGTTGACGTTTCATAAGAGTTGGACGATTTTAATTTGAGGTGTTGGTTATTCTGAAATTACAGCAAACTTTTTTTTTGGATATTGTGCTATCAATGTTAATTCCACTTTGTTGTACTTAAGAACATGTTACTATGAGTGTCTGTGATCATATTGTGTTACCGATGTGTAAATGCAATATTCTTTTATTCATGAAAATGCATTATATTTTTATTTGTAAAATATTTACGAGTGACTGGCAAACAACCAAACTACCAAAGGATCCGTTGTTGCTACCCGCGATAACTTACTAGTGACGGACACAAATAAACGACTGTCACTAGTAAATAAATACCAGTGACGGGCGCTCTTGCCTGTCACTAGTAACATGTTACCAGTGACGTGTTACTAGTGACGGGCGCTCTGCCCGTCACTGATGAGCCTTTTGGGCCCGTCACTGGTAGGCTATTCCGCAGTAGTGTCTACCCTCAAGTAGCTGGTCAACAAAGAGTCAACAAATGAGATTAACATAGCTAATTGAGTCATTTCATGCGCAAAAAAATCCAAAAAAATAAAAACATAGTGGCACCTACTCATCGAGTCTTCCTACGCAACCTGCCACCTTGAACAAACATAGATAAATCATGTTTTACCACAAATTGCCACTTCTCAGAATCACAAGTAGCTATGAAGATGCATGGTTTTC
Organism: Dactylis glomerata; assembly: GCA_007115705.1. Classification (NCBI taxonomy): domain Eukaryota; kingdom Viridiplantae; phylum Streptophyta; class Magnoliopsida; order Poales; family Poaceae; genus Dactylis; species Dactylis glomerata. The sequence goes on along the minus strand of QXEO01000450.1, from coordinate 24,679 downwards.
CACTCAAACCCCTTTGCAAAATATCTTCCCCAAAACATAATTTGTCTAAATGAGGCCATAATTGTCACACTCATGTATATTTGAATTGCAAATAATTTGATGTAGCCCAATATGAATTATATTGTACAAAACACGCATTTTTCATTTTGTAATTCTTTTGTTTGAATCCCTTAGTCTATTTACTATTTACGTGCCCTTGGTTTCTTAGTACTACTCAGTTTTGCCCTCAAGTACTGTCACAAATGCTCACAGAAGCCTAAACTTTTCCTGATTGGTTGAGCCGTTGTCACACGGATCGACTCCACCAACCGTTGATCCACTGATCTAACGGGCAGTATACCCCTATCCGTCTCTTCGTGGCCACCCCCCCTCTCTCTCTCTCTCTCTCTTCGTGGCCACCCCTCTCTCTCTATCGGTGGATCAACGGTTGGTGGAGTCGATCCGTGTGACAAGAGACATGCATTTATGGATTATTTTGCCACGTAACTATATTCTCTCTATTTATGCATTATTTTCCATGATTTAAAAATGTTAAAATAAAAAGTGGTATAATTTTGGTGTAAACAAGAGACATACATATTTGCGGATTTCGGTGAATGGATTATTTATCACCCCTCTAACAATTATCAACTATCTTTAGCATTCCTTTTCTTTTAGGGAATATACTTTTGGTAATTTGAAACGGCCCAAAAGTGGTATAATTTTGGTAGAAACATGAGACATACATATTTGGGGGATTTTGGTGAATGGATTATTTATCACCCCTCTAACAATTATCAACTTTCTTTAGCATTCCTTTTTTTAGGGAATATAGTTTGGGATATAGTTTTGGTTATTTGAAACGTCCCAAAAGTGGTATAATTTTGGTATAAACATGAGACATACATATTTGTGGGATTTCGGTGAATGCATTATTTGTCACCCCTCTAACAATTATCAACTATCTTTAGCATTCCTATATTCCCTAACACTTATTTTTTTTGGTAATTTCGGTGAATGCACACACTAACTTTGAAAACAACTACAAGTACATGTAACTGAATAATGGATTTCTAACAAGGGATCCCTTGTAACAACTTCTAGCGCTTGATGAGCAATGATAAGAATCCGATCGCAATTATACAATAAAAAAAACCAGCCATCAGATTAGCTTGCTTCTTCAACTCGATCAGCTGCTTTAACTGCTTGTTCATTCTCTTCAGTTCTCCCTTCACTTCCACCAGTTCTGCATTGGGAGCATTAGGCATAATCGGAACGGCTCCTCTCTCCGCCGCATTCTCTACAGCAAGTCCCCCCTCCCAAATTGCGCTCCCCAATAGCACCAATTGATTCCTGCAATTTAAGCCTCTGAACATACACATCGATCCACTCAAAATACCTGCATTTCTTGAGGATCTGAAAACAACAACGTGAACCCTAAATCCCAAATTCGAGGGAATAACAAGAAAATCGAGAGAAAACAGAGCAATTGGAGCGAGATCTAACCTTATCCCCTCTCTATATGGCAAGCTCTCGCTTGCAAGGAACTCACGTCCACGGTTGCCGTTGTCGTCCGTCTTATAGATCGACCACTTCGGAGGCTCCTGGCGTGGGCAGTCAGGGCATTTTGTCAAAGGCACGGGTCCATACTGCGGCCATGAAGAATGGGAGATCGAAGAGAAACTAAACATCACCCGTCTGCCGGAGAAGGGCTGTCGCTGGCGGAGAAGAAGAACAATGGGGAAAGAAAGGGGAAGTAATGGCACGGGCACGGGCGCGGGGCTGGCTCGGGCTCCCATTTTGCAACGGTCACCTGGGTAAGCTGTGGGTCTGGTGCGCTAACGTGGACAAGTTGTTGGTCCCACGATGATCTGGATAAGTGGAGACGTGTCCACTGCGGGGCACCAACAGTGGCCCCACTTGCCAGCACCAACAAACGGTCAACTAAAAGGGATTCCTCCCGTCTGAGCTCCTTGTGAGGGTTTCAGACAAGCGCTTGGGCAAAACTGAGGAAAAACTAAGCGACTGGGGAAAACTGAGCACAACTAAGGACCCGAGGGCACGAAAATAGAAATCCCTAGAAAAATTGCACTATTTTAATATGTCCAAGCGGTAGCATATTTGTTGTTCACCATCATGTCAAAGTACCTATTATGTTAATTCTTAATACTAGATTGCTTAAAGTTTATTCCTTTCCAATCGAGTATAAGATACTAGAAGAATACCCCACGCGTTGCAGCGGGAATCTCTTTGAAAACTTTACGATGTATAGGACACATGAAATTGTCTATTGTCTACTAAAATAAAAAGATTCAATTGGTCATAACATTCAAGGGTTAAATTTAATTAAAGTAAAATTATTGTGTATTTTCCAACAAAAAACAGTGGAGTGGTCAACTATATGTTTCAAAAGAATTGATGAGGTGGATATGTTGCATGCAAAGATATACTATAATTAATTATTCTTAATGGGATGACATGGACAATTGATTGGCTAATATAGTGGATGATGTGAATAGGTTGCATGTTGATATAGACAACTTAAATGATCCCTTAGTGGGGTTTTGCTTTATAAGAAGTATAGATGTGTCCACATGAAGAAGCTACATGCGTACTAGGCCTCATCCGGTGTGCAACAGATTAACACTAGCATGTCGCTATTCTAAATCAGCCGAGAAACAAAACGGCCACCGCCTCCTAACCCTAGATGCATATGGGCTTTTACTCATTTAGTAGTATTAACGTGACAAAGTCACAATCTCAAAAGTTTACAATTCACGCAAGCCAGCGAAAGATAAAACAATTACTATGATACATTAGTTAGTAATTCTATTGTGCAACGACCAGCTGCACCGTTTGAATAAATTCCGAGCTACCGTCTTCGTACGGTTGCACCCATAATCCATCACCTCTCGCTCCTCCTCTTGTTGGAGAAAAAACCACATACGAATCCAATGGGAGATCATAGGAATAACCTGCATGAAAGATTTTTTCGGTTTTTTAAACACCCAATCATTTCTAGTATTCCAAATAGCCCATATAGTACCGCAAACCCCCACTCTAATCTTAATAAGATCATTCTTCGGAATTTCCATGAGCCAATTCCCAAAAAGATTAGTTACGTTCTTGGGTGGGGGCTAGTCCAAAAGTCATATGAATAATGCGTCATATTATCTTTGCAAGAGGCAATCAAAAAAAGATGCTATATTGATTCCTTGTAATGACAAAAACAACATGATTCATTTCCATTACAATTTCGATTGATCAAATTATCCCTTGTTAAAATTACCCTCCTATGTAGGAACCACATAAAAACCTTGATTTTTAGCGGTACCTTCATTTTCGCAATGTACTTTTTTAGAAATTTTGTGTCATCATCAAGGAGATCTAAGTACATTGACTTTACAGTGAATGTCCCCGATGTCGTCAACCCCCAAACAAAACATCCGGATCATCATTTAGTTGGTGACAAGGGTATAGATAATAGAGCCCGTCAGTTAAGTACCTCTGAGGCCCATTAAGCTAGGCCCAATTGTAATATTAGTTGAAATACGAGTTCATGTCGTATGTCGATATTGTAATCTGTATCGGATCCCTCTCTATCCTCGAGACCTGGCCATCTATATATAGGGGTCAGGAGAGGACGGTGAGGGACAGATTGAAAGCAAGCCAGGTTCTACACCCACGTTTACTTTCGATACACACCTTGTTTGACTGATTTTACCTTCGAGTTCATCCGACGCCCTATCTCCCCGATCCTAAGTCCTTCATCTAGGATATTTGTCGAGTTAACCCTCGTCAGTTGGACATTGGTTAGGCGCTGCACTAGTTGCAACCAAAGTCTCCACCGTTTTTTGTTAGTGTTCGTCGGAAAGTGATATTTAGTGGATTATGATTTAGCGCATTGGCAATGGAAACTTGTTTATTTGCACAATGTTATATAAAGATGGGTATTGTTTGGCTAGAGGCTTGTTCTCTAACCAAGTATCCTCCCAAAATCTAGTAACTTCACCATTACCTACGGTAAACGAACCTCTCCTAAAAAAACCTTCTTTAACTTTCATTAATCCCTTCTAAAAAGGGGAATCTGAAGGTATCATAGTTACCTCGGCCAGAGACTTAGAATGTAGATATTTATTTCTCAGAAGCTCTTGCCATACTCCATCCTCATTTAGGAGTTTATATAGCCATTTACTTAGAAGACATTTGTTTTTTTAATTCGAGCACCTCAATACATTGACCCCCTTGGTATTTAGGCCGGCATATTATATTCCACTTAGTAAGTGTGTACTTTCTTTTGTGGCCATCGATTTTCCAAAAGAAGCGCAATCTAAAAAAATCAAGTCATTTTCGAACCCCCACCGGAATTTCAAAAAAGGACAACAGAAACATCATCAAACTTGTTATGACCGAGATAATGAGTACTAGTCTATCCCCATATGATAACAACTTGCCAATCTAATGACTTAATTTAACCTCAAATCGATCCTCTACTGGCTTTCATTTACCATTTTTTTAGTTTGCGAAAGTGAATCGGGATCCCCAAATCTCTACTACTTTTAAAGGCACAAACTTGTTTTGATACAACCAATCTCAGCCGTTAAACATGGATGATCAAACGGCCTAGATCGCTGTAATGTTGAGCTCAACTCAACACAGTTTCAAATCCCGCCCGGAATTTTTGCAAACCTGCAATCCGTTTTTTGGAAAGTTAATTACGCCATGTTAATTACAGTATCAATTAATTTAGAAACCGCACCCTCACGCCTTTTGACTTTCTCTCCCCGTCGTCCCCGACGTTCCCCATGGCGCGGCCGCCGCGTGCCCTGGCTCCTCTGTCCTTCCATCACGCCTGCATCTCTCCGCGGCTCCGCCTCATAATCAAGCAGTTGCAATCCCTGTGAGGCTGCGACCTAGACCCCCGAGTCCGAAACGTGCCGCTGCGGCGACTCCACAGCGACCCGCTGCCGCTCTTACATCGACATGGCGGGGGCGCGCATGAGGTTTCAGCGCAGTCCATGGTGATGGTGCTCAATAGGCTCAACAGGCGGCACATTAAAGAGAACCAAGCACGAGGGTGCCCTCTCAAGTCCCGATTGGAGCTGGATGTCTCTGAGTACGACGAGAATGGAGCCGGGCACTCCACAAGTAGTCACTCCTTGATCCATGAATTTGGTATATTCGATACGCCTCCAGCTTGCAACTCAATTTCTAGACCTGTAGCCACTTGAGATAATTATGTCCTATCCACGTTTTCTTTTTCTTTTTGATCCCGTGCATCTGTACTACTTTTAAAGGCACAATCTTGTTTTGATACAACCAATCTCACCCGTTAAACATGGATGATCAAACGGCCTAGATCGCTGTAATGTTGAGCTCAACTCAACACAGTTTCAAATCCCGCCCGGAATTTTTGCAAACCTGCAATCCGTTTTTTGGAAAGTTAATTACGCCATGTTAATTACAGTATCAATTAATTTAGAAACCGCACCCTCACGCCTTTTGACTTTCTCTCCCCGTCGTCCCCGACGTTCCCCATGGCGCGGCCGCCGCGTGCCCTGGCTCCTCTGCCCTTCCATCACGCCTGCATCTCTCTGCGGCTCCGCCTCATAATCAAGCAGTTGCAATCCCTGTGAGGCTGCGACCTAGACCCCCGAGTCCGAAACGTGCCGCTGCGGCGACTCCACAGCGACCCGCTGCCGCTCTTACATCGACATGGCGGGGGCGCGCATGAGGTTTCAGCGCAGTCCATGGTGATGGTGCTCAATAGGCTCAACAGGCGGCACATTAAAGAGAACCAAGCACGAGGGTGCCCTCTCAAGTCCCGATTGGAGCTGGATGTCTCTGAGTACGACGAGAATGGAGCCGGGCACTCCACAAGTAGTCACTCCTTGATCCATGAATTTGGTATATTCGATACGCCTCCAGCTTGCAACTCAATTTCTAGACCTGTAGCCACTCGAGATAATTATGTCCTATCCACGTTTTCTTTTTCTTTTTGATCCCGTGCATTATTTCTTTTTCAGTTTGAGTTGGTTTGCAGCAACAAGAAGGCCGCTCACTATCTTCCGATGACGGGCTAGGCTGATGTGAGTCTCATGCTTGCACTGGCGTCCTAATACTATCAAGATTCAGGTGACTTAACATTTCACTACATCAGTAATCATGAAAATACATTTTATTCTTAGCGCCTATATGAACTTGGGGACGTACCACGTGAAAATGTGCTAGATTATGCGTTCTTGTTAGTGGTATTAGGTCTAACTTTCTTGAACATTTGTACATTTGATGAAAGATTATATTTCAGTCCACGCTTATTTGCTGTACCTTGATGTTACTTCTGAAAAAAAACAAATATTTCATAATCTAGGATTAAGCAGATTAAATATTGAAAGAGATGAAATCAGAAGATGTCAGACCTGCAACCAAAATCACAGTCTAAAGAACATATGGTGTGGGTAAACTTACAAGATAATCAATGCCTTATTTCTTCTTTGATTTTAAACTACTCCAATTTATATGACTCAAGTTCGAACGGTTCTGACTAAACTGGAGTGAAAGTACCGTGTGTTTGAGAACACTATTTTCGCAGACTCGCAACTAAGCACAGAAAGAAAGCTAAGGTAATTGCTTGTACTTCCTTGTTATTATTAATTGATTACATGATTTGCTTACACCATGCAGGTATTTAGACACATTGAAATCTGACACTGAAAGGTTCGAAAGTCTTCATCTAGATGATTTAGAGAACATTTTCTATCTTACATCCACGAAAAATTTGAACAAAATAAATCATGTACATTCTTAAAAAATGTGATCCCATTATCTCAGATGGATGACAATCGGTAGTACAACTGAAAACTCAAAGCTGGGTTTTACAAAGAGCGAATTGCCAAAACCAAAGAGGAGTGGTATTTTGGCAATTCGGTTTTTGCTAGTGGTATTTTGGCACTCTCGGTTTTGAGTAGTGGTATTTTGGCAATTAGCTCTTTTACAAACTTCAGGTATTACCATAGCCACATGACAGTGCATACAATAACTAGGTATTAATAAAAGGCCAGATGGATACAAATATAACATGGTTGACTTGTTCATGTGCGTTACAAAGAGCGAATTCCGCTGCTAGCACAGGCATCGGGCAGACTGAATGAGGCAACAAGCACCTTCTCCTCCCCGCTACCATGGCTGACACTACTGGATCACCGTGCATACTCCACTCCACCCGCAAGCACCTCCATCACGTTTTCTTGGTTAAGGTATGTGTCTGATGCCATGGAAATAATGTTACATTTTGGAAGTAGCAGATTTTGCTCTTTATCCTACGTCTACTAATCTAGATAGTGAATTAAGGTGACATGGAAATTAGCTCACATAAGATTTTAGATGGTTAAATGTGTAGCATTTTCTTTCAAATGTTTAAGTGTTCTGTTTTCTACAAGGCGCCAGCACAATTTTAATGGCTAGATAATCAATGTTTTGTGTATATGGTTTTGTAGTAGTTCATAATTGTTTACAATATCAATGTGTGTTGAGGCGTGCGTTGCACGTGCACACTTACTAGTACTTGAAAGGGAAAGAACTCAACTCACAACCGAACAATTGTGTATAATCATTTTCAACTTCTTTAGCCTTCCAAAATAGTATACTTCGCTCTTGTGGAAATTTATTTTCAGTCCAGATAATTTCTCAAAAGTGCATAAAACTAGCTTCATGTTTAGAGCTTTTTCTAAGTCATGTTCTAGGAAGATTATTGTGTCATCAGCATATTGAAGTATGGACACTCCTCCATCAACTAAATGAGTGATAAGCCCGCTAACTTGTCCATGTTCTTTTGCTCTACTGATCACGATCACCAACATATCAGCGACAATGTTAAATAGGATGGGAGAAAGAGGATTCCCTTGTCATAATCCCTTTCTCGTCTGGAAATAGTGGCCAATATCCTCGTTAACTCTAATTCCTACACTACCGTGGCTGATGAATTCTTGTATCCATTTACACCATTTCACCTTATCATATGCTTTTTCAAAATCAATTTTTAAGAGGAGTACTCCATCCAACTTCTTCCTATGCAATTCATGGATTGTCTCTAGGGTTAGCGTAGGACGACGGGAAGCTCCACCACCGCCACACTCACCCACCCTCGCTTACGCCATCGCCATGGCCACCGGCTTGAGCTCGTTGAGCCAGGGAGAAGGTATGCCACTCTTCTCCAATCTCTCTCTCTCTCTCTCGGTAATTGGTGGAACTGGTCTAGATTATGCAATAGCAAAGGCTTCTACCGCGTAGATCTACAAGCTAGGCGATCTAAAGGATTTAACAATGGTATCAGAGCCCAACTAGGCCAATAGATCCTCACAAGTAGATACAAAAGAAAAAGAATCAGAAAACGAAAAATTTGAACCCTAGACCTAGGTTTCCCCGAGATTGCATATAGTGAAACCCCAAATCACTGCAAAGAAAAAGCCCTCAAATCCCCCTCATCATGGGACGGTCGGCCTGCCCCGCGGGCTGGGCCTTAGCAGACCGTGGGCCGAATTTTGGTCCAAAAACTATTTTTATAGAAGCAGGTTTTAAATAGTTTTGACGATTTTTTATCAGTTTTTTGACCAAATTTTGCCCAGTTTTTTCCTATTCAAACTAAACCAACGAGAAGTTTGTTTTAGGAAAAAGAAAATAATAAAGTGATGCTTCTGAAAAGTATAAATTTTATGAATTTTAATTCATTTTTCCGCTGCAAATAGTTAAAAGTGTGATTTAAAGGTATGAAGACCTAAAAGTGAGAATTAAATTTTAGAAAGCATGTAAAGTGAATTATGATACAATTATGATTTTATTATCTTATGGCCAACGTTGTTAATAACATGATCATGATTTTTTGTATTTGTATGTGCACTTATTTCTATTTTCTACCCAATGGTGATATAGATTTAATTGCATAAATAGTTGTATGTCTTAATTTTGACCAACCTTGGATTAATGCATGCAATTATTGTTATGATCTCACCTCATTGTGGTTTCACGAGGGTACGACTTGATGAGCTTCTTCAAGGATGTTCCAACCCTCAGAGGGGACAACTACACTGAATGGAGAAAGGTGGACTTGACCTTCGTTTGGGCATAGGTGGACTGGGTTGTTGACACACCACAACCGGTCAAACCACTAGAGCCAGTCAAAGGTGATAAAGATGATAATGCTGCTTGGGAGAAAAACCAAAGGGACTATGCTCCAATTGAGATGGCGTATACCCTTGAAAAGAAAAAGTGGCACGCTACCAACAAAAAGTGCATGGCTTTCATAAAGAACATAGTTGAGCAAGCTATTGTGGGCTCAATTGCAGAGTGTGACTCCGTTGGGGAGTATCTTGAAAAGATAAAGCGCCAGTTCACTGGTTCTTCAAAGATATATGCTACCCAGCTGCTAAAGCAGCCGGTGACAAAAAAGTACACTATAGGTGGACATGGCATAAGAGAGCACATCCTCAGGATGAGCAACATGGCAGCTAAACTCAAGCCCATGGCTACTGATCTGGAGCTCAAGCCTGCACTCTTTGTTGGTTATGGCTTCACTGCCAAAAGAGTTTGACACTTTTGTTGTCAACTACAACATGTCTCCAGAAAAGTGGGACATTGAAAAGACAATAGTCATATGTGTGCAAGAAGAGGAAAGACTTAAAAAACGCAAATGGTGGTTATATAAACTATGCGTGAAGGATAACAAGAAAAGAAACTACAATCAATGTAACCAAAGTTCTCCTTCAAAGCCACATGGAAAAGCTACCTTTCATCATCAACATCAACACAGGCAATTTTCAATGGACAAAGATACATGTGATACGTCTCCAACGTATCTATAATTTTTGATGCTCCATGCTTGTTTTTACACCATTTGCCTATTGTTTCGTTACACTTAGTGGCACTTTTATGCATTTTCCGGAACTAACCTATTAACGAGTTGCCACAGTGCCAGTTCCCTGTTTTCTGCTGTTTTTGTGTTTCAGAGTGATACACAGGAAATATTCTCGGAATTGGACGAAACAAGTTCCTGAAGTCTTATTTTACCCGGAAGCTTCCAGAGATCTGAAGGAGAGTCGGAGGGGGGCCACCAGGGCCCCACACGCAGGGGCGGCGCGGCCAGGCCCCTGGCCGCGCGGGCCCCGCGTGAGGGCACCTGGCCCCTCCTCTGACATCGCCCCTTCGCCTATAAAGACCCCCCGACGGAAAAAACCTAAGTACCCGATCAGATTTCCAGAACACATCGCGATCCGCCGCCGCCGTCGGCCCAAAGATCGGGAGGGTCCAGAAGCTCTTCCCGGCACCCTGCCGGAGAGGGGAATCGCCACCGGAGGTCTTCTTCATCGCCATGCTTGCCTCCGGAGCGATGAGTGAGTAGTCTACCTTGGACTATGGGTCCATCGCAGTAGCTAGATGGTTGTCTTCTCCACCATGTGCTTCATGTTTAGATCTCATGAGCTGCCCTACATGATTGAGATCACCGTTATGTAATTCTACATGTTTGATTTGTTGGGATCCGATGAATATTGGTGTTTATGATTAAGTTGTTGTACTGAATATTATCTTTTGTTATCTCTATGGTGTTTATGATCTTGCATGCTCTCCGTTGTTAGTAGCTATCTTGGCCGAGTAGTTGCTAGTGACTCCAAGAGGGGATATTTATGCTCGATAGTGGGTTCATGCCTCTATTTCACCTGGGGGAGTGACAGAAACCTCTAAGGTGGTAGATGTGTTGTTGCTACTAGGGAGAAAACAACATTCATATGCTCAAGGGCATATGCTTTGTTTACATTACACACTTTGCTTAATGCAATTATCTGTTGTTCGCAACTTAATACTACTGGGGTGTTCGGATTGATATCCCCGGGAGTGGATTATTAGTCATAGATGCAGTTGGATGGCGGTCTATGTATTTTGTTGTAATGCCAGAGTAAATCTCATAGTGATCTTATTGACATATCACGTTTATCTTTATTCTATCAATTGCCCAACTGTAATTTGTTTACCCAGCATGTGTTATTTATCTTATGGAGAGACACCACTAGTGAACTGTGGACCCCGGTCCTATTTCCATCATATTGCTATCACCTGTTTACTTTACTCATACTGTTTACTTTACTCGCATACTATATTGTTTTCCACTCGATACGCTCATAACCTTTGTTTCAAGCAAACCGGTGAGATTGACAACCTCATCGCAAGTTGGGAACAAAGTATTTGTTTGTGTTGTGTGCAGGTTCCGCGTTGCTGCTGGCCGAAGATGAGTCAACAAGTATCATTAACGGCGCCCTTGTTGGAGTGTTACTAAGCCAGTCCGCATCACCTTCAGTCATCATTGTCTCTCCTCTCCAAGATCGACATACCTTGGTTTCTTAAACTGAGGGAAAACTAGCTGCTATACTCATCATACCTTCCTCTTGGGGTTCCCAACGGGCTGGTTATTCACCACGCACAAGGACAGTCTGCTCCCACGTCAACCACATGTCATCAAAGGGATCAACATGTCTCCACTGTAAGAATACTGAGCATTACAAGAAAGATTGCCCTGATTGGCTAAAGTCTATAATGGCAAAGAAAGGTAACAACACTGTTTCCTTTGTAAATGAATCCTTGTATACACAGTTTTTGAAATCTACTTGGGGGATGATGGCGCGGTGTTGAATGGTGCCAGAAAACTTGTTGGCGTGTAGTTGATGATGTAAATGACCAGCCAGTTGGAAACCCCAAGAGAAGGTTTGATGAGTACAACAGCAAGTTTTCCCTCAGTTACGAAACCAAGGTATATCAATCCAGTAGGAAAAAGCCAACTTCAAGAAGGTTATGCTTGCTAGCTTCACGACAGCTCCAGATAATTTATAGGGCGCCTCGTCCAGTGCTTTGCTTTGCCAGCAGCAACGCGGAACCTGCACACAACACAACCAAGAACTTTGCTCCCAACTTACGATGAGGTTGTCAATCTCACCGGTTTGCTGTAAACAAAGGAATGAGCGTATCGACTAGAAAGCAATAGTAGTATGCGAGAAAGTAAACAGTGCAAGTAAAGTAAACAGGTGATAGCAATGTAAAGGAAATTGGACTGGGGTCCATAGTTCACTAGTGGTGTCTCTCCATAAGATAAAAACGACATGCTGGGTAAACAAATTACAGTTGGGCAATTGATAGAATAAAGACAACGTGCATATGTCAAGAGGATCACTATGAGATTTACTCTAGGCATTACAACAAAATACATAGACTGCCATCCAACTGCATCTATGACTAATAATCCACCCACGGGGAATCATCCGAGGACCCCGTGAAGATTAAGTTGTGAACAACAGATAATTGCATTAAGCAAAGTGTGTAATGTAAACAAAGCATATGTCCTTGGACATAACATTGTTGTTTTCTCCCTAGTGGCAATAGCACATCTACAACCTTAGAGGTTTCTGTCACTCCCCCAGATTAAATAGAGGCATGAACCCAACTATCGAGCATAAAGACTCCCTCTTGGAGTCACTAGTATCTACTTGGCCAAGATAGCTACTAACAATGGAGAGCATGCAAGATCATAAACAACATAGAGATAACATAAGATAATATTTAGCACATCAACTCAATCATAACACCAATATTCATCGGATCCCAACAAACACAACATGTACAATTACATAACGGTAATCTCGATCATGTAAGGCAGCTCACGAGATCTAAACATGAAGCACAAGGTGGAGAAGACAACCAACTAGCTATTGCTATGGACCCATAGTCCAAGGTAGACTACTCACTCATCGCGCTGGAGGCAAGCATGGCGATGAAGAAGACCTCCGGTGGCGATTCCCCTCTCTGGCAGGGTGCCGGGAAGAGCTTCTGGACCCTCCCGATCTCGGGTCGACGATGGTGGCGGATCGCGATGTGTTTCTGGAAAATTGATCGGGTGTTTAGGTTTTTCCCGTTGGGGGGGTCTTTATAGGCGAAGGGGCAGCGTCAGAAGTGGACCAGGGTGGTCTCACACATAGGGGGCGCGGCCAGGGGCTGGGCCGCGCCGCCCTATTGTGTGGCCAGCCCATGGCCCCTCTCCGTCTCCTCTTCGGTCTTCTAGAAGCTTCGTTAAATATCTAGATGTTCGGCTTTTGTTTCGTCCAATTCCGAGAATATTTCCTGTGTAACTTTTCTGAAACACAAAAACAGCAGAAAACAGGGAACTGGCACTGTGACATCTTGTTAATAGGTTAGTTCCGGAAAACGCATAAAAATGCCACGAAGTGTAACGAAACACTAAGCAAATGGTGTAAAAACAAGCATGGAGCATCAAAAATTATAGATACGTTTGAGACATATCAAGCATCCCCAAGCTTAACTCCTGCTCATCCTCGAGTAGGTAAGTGATAACAAAGAAATAATTTTTGAGGTGACATGCACCTACACAATCTTGATCATCTATGCAAGCATTGTGTGCTGGGATCAAAATAACTTAAAACATGGGCATGAAAGACATAATCTTGATATAAGAAACTTAGCAACTATGTTATAACATGAAAAAGAACACAAATGAAAGATCATGAAAATGAAACAATGAAAGTCAAACGTGTGTTCAAATCATAAGGAAAAAACATAGCAAATGGTTTTCAGCTTGTCCTTCATGAAATAGCAAAACATAAATGCATAGGACACCTTCAAGTTTAAGAGGGCGACTAGATACAAATAATTTAAGAACAAGTGAAACCAAAATCATGAATCAATCAATGATAACTTTGGGACAATGCACATTATACTAAGAATGACAACTATGCTCTCTTAGACGGTGCATAAAGATAGAAGGTGAAGACTCAACATAAAAGTAAAAGAAAGGCCCTTCGCAGAGGGAAGCAGTTATTAAACATGTGCTAGAGCTTTTTATTTGTAAAACATAGAGATAAAAAATTGGGTTTTGATAGGTGGTTGTCTTTGTAAATGACTGGCAATGGGGTTCTTACTATCTTCCATACAAAAATGAAGCAAGTTTTTGAGAGAGAGATTGGCACTTTTGTGCTCTTTTATAAAGCTTGGCACTCCTCCCCACATTTTTTCCTTTCACAAACCGTGGCTAACCAATTCCATCGGGTGCCCACCAACATTCACATACCATGGAGGAGTGCCTTTTTTCTTTTTTTTTCTTTTTGGAATAAACAATATGGAAGATAGCAAATCCGACCACTATGTCCCCATGAGCTGAAAACAGTGTCACAAAATGAGAAGTGTTTTGAAGGTTTTTTTGAAAGGTAGCACATAAAAATTTACTAGGAATGGCTTACAAATACCATGCATAGGAATTTATAGTGGACACAATGAAACAACTTGGTTTTTAGGATTTGGATGCACGAATAGAGCTCATACTCAGTACAAAATGAGGGCTAGCAAAAGACTGGGAGCGACCAACTAAGAGAGCAATAACAGTCATAATCATGCAAAGCGACAAAGCAACATTAAAAGAAGCATAAGATGGCATCAAAAGTCAAAAACTAAATGATCATAGAGGCTTATGGCGACTTTGTATGAGTCTAACATGTGTGAGCATGCGCCAAGTCAACCCAAATAAAGCATCAAGGAGAAAACCGAAATAATGCTTCCAAATAATAAAAACAATGCATGATTTTTTCAAAGGCTCATTAAGCAATCTCAGTCATTTGAGACAAGTCATGCTACAGCAAAACCACTAAGCATGCTATCAAAAAGACATCAAGCACGACATGCAAAAGCCTAGGCCGTAGTCTACACAAGCTCCTTTTTGTACCACTTTTTTGCATGAAACTTTTTCTCTTTTTTCCAACACCATTCGAACCTTTTTGAAATAACTCTTTTGATGAATACCAACATGGACCAGAGGTCAAATACACCTTGATGCAAAGATATAACAAGATCTGAACACAAATCAAGGCGAAAAACAAAAACTAAATGCAGTTCTAGAAAAAGAGAACACTCGTTGAACGATAAGAGTGAAAAACGGAGTGTTCTTGGCAAACGAAAAGCAAGGCAACTTCTCCAAAAGAAATTTGTTGGAGTCCAACCATTTATTGCAGCAAACAAAACTAAACAAAACTAAAATCTAAAACAACTGACGCTCCAAGAAAAATGCATAGTGCATGAAGCAATAAAAATATAGTGTGTTGAAAGGTGACCTGATTTTTGCCGATGAAGAAGGGGTGCCTCGGGGGCATCCCCAAGCTTTGACGCTTGTACCTCTTGGATATTTCTTGGGGTGCGTGGGCATCCCCAAGCTCGAGCTTTTGTCCATTCTTCAACTCATCTCATCATTCTCCAATCCCTACACTTGAAAACTTCCTTCATACAAAACTCAACACAATTCTATTAGCAACATTAGTGTAAGCATAACAATGAATCAACCCCTTTTTGCTTGAGATTTCAACTCAAAACCACCACATATAAAGCATATACTACTGTAGCAACTTCCCCAAATGTTCCGTGATCAAAAGAACTAAAAAAGAAAGCGATCGAAAAGCAAACACAAATAATGGCAAAAAACTGTCAAAACAGAACAGCTGACAAAGGTCGAATTTTTAGAGGGTTTTCTGTTGCTCAAATCAAAAAGTGTTAAACTAATGAAAGTTTGGATATAACCTGGGACATATGCACAAGAAATAGCAGGTCCAAAAGATATTCTGAGAATTTTCACAAATTTTTACGGTGCAGCACCAAAATCTGTTTCAGGACAGCAACATCCCCAAATCTTACCTCACTCAAATTAGAGGCTTCTCTTGGCACAACAACAAAATAAAAATGATAAGGAGAGGTTATTACAGTAGTAATAACTTCCAAGACTCAAATAAAAGAAAAAGAACTGAAAGTAAAACATTGGGTTATCTCCCAAGAGTGCTTTTCTTTAACGCCTTTGAGCTAGGCGCAGAAAGTGCAAATCAAGTAATATCAAGTGATGAAGCATTAGAGTCAACAGGTGCCTTACGTCTTTGATCCCTTATTGATGGCGCCCAGAAAATTAGCTGCTGGTGCCAAGTTGATGTGAAGTAGACTGTCCTTGTGCATGGTGAATAACCAGCCCGTTGGGAACCCCAAGAGGAAGGTATGATGAGTATAGCAGCCAGTTTTCCCTCAGTTAAGAAACCAAGGTTTAATATCGGTCAGGAGAGGAGAGGCAATGACGACTGAAGGTGATGCAGACTGGCTTAGTAACACTCCAACAAGGGCGCCGTTTAACGATACTTGTTGACTCGTCTTCGGCCAGTAGCAACGCGGAACCTGCACACAATACAAACAAATACTTTGTTCCCAACTTGCGATGAGGTTGTCAATCTCACCGGTTTGCTTGAAACAAAGGTTATGAGTGTATCGAGTGGAAAACAATATAGTATGCGAGTAAAGTAAACAGTACGAGTAAAGTAAACAGTGCGAGTAAAGTAAACATGTGATAGCAATATGATGGAAATAGGACCGGGGTCCACAGTTCACTAGTGGTGTCTCTCCATAGATAAAATAACACATGCTGGTGATACGTCTCAAACGTATCTATAATTTTTGATGCTCCATGCTTGTTTTAACACCATTTGCCTATTGTTTCGTTACACTTAGTGGCACTTTTATGCATTTTCCGAAACTAACCTATTAACGAGTTGCCACAGTGCCAGTTCCCTGTTTTCTGCTGTTTTTGTGTTTCACAGTGATACACAGGAAATATTCTCGGAATTGGACGAAACCACATCCTGAAGTCTTATTTTACCCGGAAGCTTCCAGAGATCCGAAGGAGAGTAGGAGGGGGGCCACCAGGGCCCCACACGCAGGGGCGGCGCGGCCAACCCCCTGGCCGCGCGGGGCCCGCGTGAGGGAGCCTGGCTCCCACTCTGACATCGCCCCTTCGCCTATAAAGACCCCCCGACGGAAAAAACCTAAGTACCCGATCAGTTTTCCAGAACACATCGCGATCCGCCGCCGCCGTCGACCCGAAGATCGGGAGGGTCCAGAAGCTCTTCCCGACACCCTGCCGGAGAGGGGAATCGCCACCGGAGGTCTTCTTCATCGCCATGCTTGCCTCCGGAGCGATGAGTGAGTAGTCTACCTTGGACTATGGGTCCATAGCAGTAGCTAGATGGTTGTCTTCTCCACCATGTGCTTCATGTTTAGATCTCATGAGCTGCCATAGATGATTGAGATCACCGTTATGTAATTCTATATGTTTGGTTTGTTGGGATCCGTTGAATATTGGTGTTTATGATTAAGTTGCTGTACTGAATATTATCTTTTGTTATCTCTATGTTATTTATGATCTTGCATGCTCTCCGTTGTTAGTAGCTATCTTGGCCGAGTAGTTGCTAGTGACTCCAAGAGGGGGTATTTATGCTCGATAGTGGGTTCATGCCTCTATTTCACCTGGGGGAGTGACAGAAACCTCTAAGGTGGTAGATGTGCTGTTGCTACTAGGGAGAAAACAACATTCATATGCTCAAGGGCATATGCTTTGTTTACATTACACACTTTGCTTAATGCAATTATCTGTTGTTCGCAACTTAATACTTCTAGGGTGTTCGGATTGATATCCCCGGGAGTGGATTATTAGTCATAGATGCAGTTGGATGGCGGTCTATGTATTTTGTTGTAATGCCCAGAGTAAATCTCATAGTGATCTTCTTGACATATCACGTTATCTTTATTCTATCAATTGCCCAACTGTAATTTGTTTACCCAGCATGTGTTATTTTATCTATGGAGAGACACCACTAGTGAACTGTGGACCCCGGTCCTATTTCCATCATATTGCTATTACCTGTTTACTTTACTCGTACTGTTTACTTTACTCGCATACTATATTGTTTTCCACTCGATACGCTCATAACCTTTGTTTCAAGCAAACCAGTGAGATTGACAACCTCATCGCAAGTTGGGAACAAAGTATTTGTTTGTGTTGTGTGCAGGTTCCGCGTTGCCACTGGCCAAAGACGAGTCAACAAGTATCGTTAAACGACGCCCTTGTTGGAGTGTTACTAAGCCAGTCCGCATCACCTTCAGTCGTCATTGTCTCTCCTCTCCTGACCGATATTAAACCTTGGTTTCTTAAACTGAGGGAAAACTAGCTGCTATACTCATCATACCTTCCTCTTGGGGTTCCCAACGGGCTGGTTATCCACCACGCACAAGGACAGTCTGCTCCCACGTCAACTTGGCACCATCAGTAATTTCCTGGCGCCATCAACAAGTAGCAGCTAATTTTCTGGCGCCGTTGCCGGGGAGGAAGAGAAGACTTCTGCGAGGGGAGTTTTTTGCACACACATTCTTTACTTTGTTATTGTTTTGCTTTACTTTATTTATTTTACCTGCATTGCTTTTTATCAAAAACCCAAAAAAATTAGAATCCTTGGTAGTTGCTATTTCTTTACTTTTAGTTTATTATGTCTAGTTCAGTTGCTACTACTATGTCGCCCGAGGATATGATTTTTACTTTTAAGCAGAAAGATGAGGAAAGCTTTAAAGAAGCTTGGTCTAGAATTTATGATTGGCATGGAAAAACTGAACCTAAAATGACTTTGAGTTTGCTTCTTAGTAGCTTTTACTTTGGACTTTCTCTTCGTTATAGATATGCTTTGGATGCTACTGCAGAAGGAGATTTCCTTCATTGTGATGGAGATCAAGCCTTCAATATTATAAAAAAGTTGATTACAATTTATAGCATGCCAACCTATTTTGATTCCTCTCTTGTGTGCATTTTTAATAGACTTGATACTCTTGAGACTCGCACTGCTAGCTTGAATTCTTGCTACAATACTTTGCGCCAGCATTTTGATTATGTGCCAACAAATACTGAACCTTAGAGTTGGTATCCTACGATAAAAATCACCATTAGTGGTGAAACTTTTCATGCTCGTTGTGATATTATGTCTGAATTTTGTCTCATGCCAAAGGATGTTTATGAATCTTTGAGCCTTTGGAAGCTTTCTGAGGGAGGAGAAGAAATTTCTCTTACTAACAATGTCACTATATTTCCCCTTGGAATAGCTGAAGGAGTCTTTACAAAAGTCCTAGGAAGAATGATATCTACTGATTATCTTGTTATTGAATGTGTAGGAAAAGGACAAATCACACTTGGAAGATCCATTATGAAGCTCCTGGGCGCCGTCATCGATGTGGGAAAAGGCAATATAACATTTACCTCTCCACCTTGCAATAACCATGTCTTTCCTAGAGTCAAGAGCAAAGGTAAGAAAGGAAGACGTAAGGCACGTGCTGATCCTAGCACTTCATCACTTGATGTTACTTGATTCGCAATTTTCTGCGCCTAGCTCAAAGGCGTTAAAGAAAAGCACTCCTGGGAGATAACCCAATGTTTTCTTTTCAGTACTTTTTCTTTTATTTGAGTCTTGGAAGTCATTACTACTGTAATGACAGCTCCTTATCTTGTTTATTTCGTTTTTGTGCCAAGAGAAGCCTCTAATTTGAGTGAGGTAAAGATTTGGGAATGTTGCTGTCCTGAAACTGTTTTCGGTGCTGCACCGTAAAAATTCGTGAAAATTCTCTATTTATCTTTTGGACCTGCAATTTCTTGTGCATATGCCCCAGGTTATATCCAAACTTTTGTTAGTTGAACACTTTTTGATTTGAGCAACAGAAAACCCCTCAAAAATTCGACCTTTGTCAGCTATTCAGTTTTGACAGATTTCTACCAATATTTGTGTTTGCCACTTTATCGCTTTCTTTTGAGTTCTTTTGATCACGGAACTTTTGGGGAGGTTGCTACAGTAGTATTTACTATATATGTGGTGGTTTTGAGTTGAAACCTGAAGCAAATAGAGGATTTACTATATGATATGCTTACACTAATGTTGCTAATAGATTTGTGTTTAGTTTTGTATGAAGGAAGTTTTCAAGTGTAGGGATTGGAGAATGATGAGATGAGTTGAAGAATGGACAAAAGCTCAAGCTTGGGGATGCCCATGCATCACCCCAAGAAATATCCAAGAAGTACAAGCGTCAAAGCTTGGGGATGCCCCCGAGGCACCCCTTCTTCATCGGCAAAAATCAGGTCACCTTTCAAAACACTATATTTTTATTGCTTCATGCACTATGTGTTTTTCTTGGAGCGTCAGTTGTTTTAGTTTTCTTAGTTGGTTTAGTTTGTTTGTTTGCTGCAATAAATGGTTGGACCCCAACAAATTTCTTTTGGAGGAGATGTACTCGTTTTCATTTGCCAAGAACGCTCTAGTTTTCACTCTTATTAAAAATCGAGCGTTCTTCTTTTTCTGCTACTGCTTTTGGTTTTCGTTTTCGCCTTGATTTGCGTTCAGACCTTGTCATATCTTTTCATCAAGGTGTATTTTTGCCTCTGATCTTTATTGGTTTTCATCAAAAGAGGTGTGTTTAAAAATTTCAAATGGTGTTGGAAAAGAGAAAAAGCTTTGTGCAAAATAGTGGTACAAGAAGGAGCTTGTGTAGACTGCGGCTTAGGCTTTTTCATGTCATGCTTGATGTCTTTTTGATAGTATGCTTAGTGGTTTTGCTGTAGCATGACTTGTCTCAAATAACTGAGATTGCTTAATGAGCCTTTGAAAAAATCATGCGTTGTTTTTATTGTATGGAAGCATTATTTTGGTTTTTCCTTGATGCTTTATTTGGGTTGACTTGGCGCATGCTCACACATGTTAGACTCTTACAAAGTCGCCAATAGCCTTCATGATCATTTAGTTTTTGACTTTTGATGCCATCTTATGCTTCTTTTAATGTCGCTTTGCATGATTATGGCCATTATTGCTCTCTTAGTTGGTCGCTCCCAGTCTTTTGCTAGCCCTCGCCATGTACTGAGTATGAGCTCTACTCGTGCATCCAACTCCTAAAAACCAAAATTTTCCAAAGTGTCCACCATACATACCTACTAGCAATTTGCTATTCCAAGTAAATTTGACTTGCTTTTATTTTCTCTTCAAATTAAACTCTTACTAGTGTTATGCGAAATTCGGTCAGTAAAGATCTCACGAACCGGAAGGCACACTTTACTTTTTCCTGTTCTTAAAAATTTGACATTGTGGTCTCTTATGTTGAGTTGTTATGCTTGCAAGTTGTAAGTTGGATTCTAGCCCAGCCATGCTGTCATGGGCAAGCTTTCAACATTGCACTTCTTATTTGAGTTGATATCGTGATCTTTTGTTTATGGATGCCCGCGGTATGAAATGAATTGGGAATCTTGTAGGGATCATGGAGTTTGTATATGTGTTAGGGATGAAAGGAATATGCCCGAGAGGCAATAATAAAGTTGTTATTATATTATTCCGTGTTCATAATAAATGTTTATTTTTCATGCTAGAATTGTATTAATCGGAAACATTAATACTTGTGTGATTAATAAACTAAAAGGGTTCCTAGTAAAGCCTCTCTTTTATACTAGCTCATTGATTAACTGATGATCAAGGTTTCCTGATCATGAACATTGGATGTTGTTAATAACGGGGTCATATCATTAGAAGAATGATGTGATGAACACTCACACCCATAGTACGAATAGCAATACGATCAAGTCATCAAGTTCATTGCTATATCAAACTCATGCGAAGTAGTTCTAATCCTTAGACCATGAGATCATGTTAATCACTGATACCGGAAGGGTACTTTGATGATATCAAACGTCACACCGTAATAGGGTGATTATAAAGGTTGATTTGGGTACTCTGAAAGTATTAGTTGAGGATCATGGATCAAGAGTGGGATTTGTCCATCCGGATGACGGAAAGATATTCTCTGGGCCCTTCTCGGTGATATTGCATTGGAATCGCTTGCAAGCATGTGACTAGGTCACATGAATGCATTATCACGGAACGAGTAAAGAGACTTGTCGGGAACGAGATCGAACTAGGTATGGTTGATACCAAATGATCGGATCTCAGACAAGTAATAATATCGCGAGACAAAAGGAATTAACTATATTCGTTACTGGTTCACACGATCACTAGTTCATCGTTGAGTAAGTGGGAGTCATCATGGATTTCCAGATCCCGCTGTTGATTATTGATCAGAGAGGAGTCTCGATCATGTCCACGTTATTCACGAACCGTAGGGTGACACACTTAAGGTTCGCCATCATTTTTGAGTGGATACGATACTCCGATCGAATTACAGGACAGCATAAGGGTTGTTTTAGAAAAGCACCGAAACTGTTTCGGGATATCGAAATAACTCAAGGGTGTATTTGTTAATGTTTGTTAATTGAATGAATTAACAAATATTAAAGAAATAAAAATGTTTTATTAAATCAATAAGTGTGAATTTTAATTAGCATGAATGTCATGCAAAATTAAAATGGGGGTTACCTCATGTTGATGAGGGGGTTACCACCATGAAGGGAGTGAAGAGGGAGTTATCACCATGAAGAGGAGGAGACCTCCTTGGCCGGCCAACCCCTTGGGGGCTGCCCCTCCTCTCCTATATAAACCCCTTCCTCTCCTCCATGTGAGTCTCTTCTTGATCCTCCCCTCCCTTGCATAGTTGCTGCCCACTTTCCGTCTTGGCTTAGCGAAGCTCTGCCGGAATTGTAGTTCGTAGTTCATACACTTGGAGAAGTGTGTGGAGGAGTGTCCGGCGGATCCCTTCTTCCGCTGCCCCGCTGGACCGAGGGCGTGGAGGAGTCGACGTCGAGCTGTACGTGTGACCGAGCACGGGGGCGCTGCCACTTGTGGCGCCGGGGACACGATCTTGTGATCGTCAAGTGAACCGCGATGTCGACTACGTCAAGTGAACAACTACGTCGACTACGTGCGTCTTCACCAACTCTCCATCATCAACGTTTGTGCGGGAACGTAATCCCCGCTTACGGTCGTCGAGGGTTAGTATCCGTTGCTACCACCTCGTAGAGTATCTTGGCCAGTTTATGCGTTCTTGCATAGGGAAATTTTTGTTTTCTATGCTACGAACCCATCAGTGGTATCAGAGCCATCTCTATGCGTAGTTGGTATGCACGGTTAGAACACATGTGGATGTGGGCGTTGATGATCATGTTATTGCAATTTTTTGGTATTTTGGATCATAGTGGCATAGTGGGATTGAAGCTGCCCGAGACTAACCTTACGTGACCACATTCACGAGACTTGTCCCACACTTGACATGCTTCGGCATATGTGGCTTTGCGGGTGCACGTTTCTCCCACTATAGTTATGATCTATTTTACAAAGAGTTGTTAATAATATTTTTATCACCGTTGTGGTTCTTGTTCGTAGGTAAGAACGGTTCTTCCTAGAAAGCCCCAAACCACGTAAAATATGCAAGACAAATTAGAAACGTCTAACTTATTTTTGCAGGGCATGTGATGTGATATGGTCAAATTGTTTATGTTACAAATTATATGCGATGATCCTTTTTGTAAAGTTATAAACAACCGGCAGGAGCCATATGGTTGTCTTTACATTTAAATGGCATGCGTGCCATATATATATATATCCAAGTGATATATTGTAATGGAGGAAGACAACCAAGTTGGCGCGCCATGGACCTTGGTGCTACGTCGGTGGAATGATAGAGATCATGCCATGACGCACAAGATGGAGATCGAGTGCATAAAGGACCATATCATATCATATTATATATGCATGTGATGTTTATCCTTTTATGCATCTTATTCTGCTTAGATTTGATCGCGCGGTAGCATTATAAGATGATCCCTCTCATATAAATATCAAGATAAAATGTGTTCTCCCATAACATGCACCGTCACGAAAGTTCGTTGTTTTGAGACACCTCGTGATGATCGGGTGTGATAGACTCTACGTTCACATATGACGGGTGTAAGACAGATTTACACACGCAAATGTTATGGTTCTACTTGGCGAGCCTAGCATGTACAGACATGGCCTCGGAACACGAACCGAAAGGTTAAGCATGAGTCATATGGTTGATATGATGAACATGGTGATGTTCGCCTTTGAAACTATACCGTTGCACGTGATGATCGGTTGCGGTATAGTGGATTTGGTTCGTGTAATCACTTAAGAAAACTAGGAGGGATGTTGTTTTTAAGTGGGAGTTCACGTAGAATTTGATTTAACCTGAACTCATTCTATTATGAACTTAGTCTAAGTTAACTTTGCAAATAATTTGTAGATCATGGCACCACCTGCTCTGAATTTCAATGCGTTCATGGAGAAAGAAAAACTAGCCACCAACGGTAGCAACTTCACCAACTGGGCACTTAACTTGAGGATCCTCCTCAATGCCTCTCAAAAGGGCTATGTGCTTGAGGCACCGCTAGGTAACCCGCCTGCAGAAGATGCTCCCGATGAAGAGAAAAATGTTTTTCTGACTCGTAAGGAGGACCACAGTTTAGTTCATTGCGGCATACTGTATGGACTTGAGCCAGAGCTGCGAAAACGTTTCGAGAACAGCAATGCTTATGATACAATGGGAGAGTTGAAACTGATCTTCGACTCCCATACTGCCGTAGAGAGTTATGATACTTCAGAAAAGTTCTTTAGCTGCATGATGGAAGAGAACAGCTCCGTTAGTGAGCACGTACTCAAAATGTCTGGGTACGCCGATAAGCTCATCTCTTTGGGAATAACGATTCCCAATGAGTTGGGAATACATTGGGTTCTCCAATCTCTCCCACCTAGCTTCAAAGGCTTTGTGATGAACTACAACATGCAGGGCATGAGGAAGTCTCTCCCCGAGCTTCTCTCAATGCTTAAGACTGCAGAAGTGGAGATCAAAAAGGAACATCAAGTGTTGA
>QXEO01000449.1:0-27320 GCA_007115705.1 Dactylis glomerata | reverse complement strand
ACTAAATTGCATTGATCTCCTCTTCCTCCCACTCAATCGTGTTGATCTTTGGAGGATTGAAGGAGAAGACCTAGATCTACGTTTCCATCCAATTAGTTTTGGTTTCCCCCTTGATTTGTGAGAGGGGCTTGTTACTCTTGTGCTCATTGGAGCTCAAGAGCTTGTGGGTTCTTTCTAAGCGATTTGTGACCTTGGAGAACTCGTCGGGAGCCACCAATTAAGTTGTGGTGTGTGCCCGGCCTTGAAGCATTGAGTTTTGGTGGCTCGGTGCATTTGGTGAGGACCCTCCAAGTTGTGGAGTGTGCCTCATCCTTGTGAAGGTTCTAGTTGTCGACCTCAAGGGCAACATAGTGATTCGTGCCTCTCCACATCGGTGGAAGGACACGAAGGAGATTACGGTGTGCCATATCACGGCTATCGTGTTTCACTTTGGTGAACACCGCACCGCTCCAACGGAGACGTAGCTTCATTGGGAAGTGAACTTCGGGATAAATCCTTCGCGTCACTTTGTTGGTTATTCCTAAACTTACCTTCACGCATTTATTTACTAGCGTTTATATATTGTATATCTTGTGCTAGTGATAGTTTGCTCATCATATAGGGTTGTTCATCTAGTTGCATAATCTAGATAACTTATATTTGAGCAATCCCCGTTTAATTTGAAAAAGGAGTAAAATTTGTAGTTAACCTATTCACCCCCCCCCTCTAGTTAACCTCTCGATCACTTTTCAGCATTGCCGGGGATAAACCTCGTCAACGGCGCTGGGGAACAATACTTCAAGGGCGGCTGGTCGCAATTTGCAGAGGACCATGACCTCCATCAGGTTTTTTTATGACTTTCGACTTCCACGTTGGGACGTCGAAGTTCGACGTGAAAATCTATGACTGCACCCAATGCCAGAAGGAGTATGAAACCGAAGTACATTTTCACTAATTTCCTTCTATGTAATTTGCTTCCCTGGTTGTATTTCTTTGTATTACCTGTAATCAGTAATCATGCCTTTACTGCGTGTTTTCTTTAGTAACAGACCATGGGAACAAATCCTTGTTCTGAGGTGTGTATATTAACATTTTATCGGGTTCCTTTGAACCATTTATATAGCTGCCGAAATATCGGGTTGTGATCAACCTGGTAGTATGTCGAGGATAACAACCATAGCACTTGATAATAACCTATTACTCCATATTTTGTATGACTCGAGGGTCCAAGCCCCCGAGTGGAAAAAATAAAATATTTACATATATTGTCGAGTTGACCCAAGGAACCCGACCTGTGGCCTCATGTTCTAGGTTCGGAAGGTCAGAACTCGAAGAAATCTTATGTCATCTATGCGTAGAATCGTCATAGTTGCTCTGTATTCCACGGGTTACTCTCATTTTGCTCTGTTTTCTTGTCTTGTAGTCGATAGGCTCCTCCTGGTATCACTTCTGTCACGATGTAAGGTCTCACCCATGGGGACTCGAGTTTTCCATGCCCATCTTGCTTGAGTCGTAAGACTAGGTCTCCCACTACGAAAGATCGTGGACGAACTCGACTGCTATGGTAATTTCGCAGGCTTTGCTGATATTGAGTGGCCCTAGCTAGTGCTACATTCCTTGCCTCGTCGAGCGCATCGACATCATCCTGAAGTGCCTCTGTAGAAGTTGTCTCATCATATATCGTAATTCTTGGAGCTTCATGCGTGATCTCTACTGGAAGCACGGCTTCTGCGCCGTGGACCAGGAAGAAAGGTGTTTCTTGAGTAGCAGCGTTGGGCGTAGTTCGCAGACTCCAGAGCACGGAGGGTAAACTCGTCTATCCAAGCGTGCTTGGCTTTCTCGAGGGGTGCCAACAGTCGTTTCTTTATCCCGCTGCATATTAAGCCATTGGCTTTTTCAACTTGCCCGTTTGTCTTTGGATGTGCTACGGATGCAAATTTCAATTTGATTCCCAATCCTTCGCAATAGTCCTTGAACTCTTTTGATGTGAAATTTGTACCGTTGTCTGTGATGATAGTGTGTGGCACTCCAAAGCGAAAAACTATAGACTTTATGAAGTTTATTGCTGCTTTAGAGTCTTGAGTTGTTACTGGGGCTGCTTCTATCCACTTTGTGAACTTGTCGACTGCCACCAGCATATAGACATGCCCTCCTGGCCAGGATTTGTGCAATTTCCCCACCATGTCGAGACCCCGCTGCGCAAAGGGCCAAGATAGTGGTATTGGTTGTAACTCTGCTGCTGGCACATGTGGCCGAGACGCGAACCTTTGACATGCTTCACACTTTCGAACTATGTCTTTTGCGTCCTCAATGGCTGTTAACCAATAGAATCCTGCTCGAAAGGCTTTGGCTGCGATAGCTCTGCTACTTGCATGATGTCCGCATACTCCTGCATGGATATCCTTTAAGATTTCTTGTCCTTCTTGAGGAGTGACGCATCGTTGCAAGACGCCTGATATATTTTTCTTATATAATTTTCCCTATAACACGACGAAAACTTTGGATCATCGTATTATCCTTTTGGCTTCTACCGTTTCTTCGGGTAGTGTTTTGTTTATCATGTACGCCAGATATGGCTGCATCCAAGTTTCTTCTATCATCATGACTTCTTCTGGTTCTGCTGCACTTGTTTTTCCAGCCCCCGAGCCTGTTGCTTGTCCCTCTGTAGTCGAGGTTTTGCTATTCTTTATTGATCGCTCTATTATTTCCTCCCAGAAGACTCCTTGTGGTACGGGCAAGCATTGGGACCCGATATTTGCTAAATTGTCGGCTTCCTCATTGCTGGCTCTGCTGACATACGAAACTTCGCATCTATCGAATGTTCCTTCGAGATAGTAGTATAAGTTTCTGTATGCTGTCATGTTGTCACTGATAGCGTCGCATTTGTTCATTACATGCTGGACGATGAGGTTTGAGTCTCCAAATATTTTAAGTCGAGTGGCTCCACAAGCTTTTTTTGCCATTTTCATTCCATGGAGCAACGCCTTGTATTCGGCTTCGTTGTTAGAAGCTTGGGGAAAACTCATCCGTAACACATATTTCAATTTGTCGCCTTGCGGTGATATCAGAACTACGCCTGCTCCTGCGCCTTGGATTCTTTTGAGCCGTTCGAAATACATCATCCAAACACTCGATAAATCTGGAGGACCTGCACTTTGTAATTCCAGCCACTCTGCTGTGAAGTCTGGCAGAATTTGCGACTTGATTGCCTTTCACTTTTCGTACGTGATGTCCAGGGTGATAATTCAATTCCCCATAAGGAGACATGTCCCTGTTGCCGAAGGGTTGTTCAATATATTGGAGAGTGGTGCTTCATTGACCACTATAATTGGGTGGACCGCAAAGTATTGTTGTAGTTTTGATAGTGCGGGTACCTTTGCTTTGTTGGAGAGAGTGCCTCGCTGATAAAATATACTGGACTCTGAATGCCGTGAGCTTTTCCTTATTCACTTCTTTCGACTACCAGTACTGTACTCACCACTTGATGTGTTGCTGCAATGTATAGTAGTAGTGGTTCTTTTTTCCTTTGGTGCGACCAACACTGGAGGTGTGGAGAGCACTTTTTTCAACTGTGCGAAGGCTACATCCGCTTCTTCCGTCCATTCGAATTTATCATCTGATTTTTTCATGAGCGCGTAGAAAGGTAGTGCTTTCTCTCCCAATCGACCCACAAATCGACTCAGCGCCGCGACACGTCCTGTGAGCTTCTGTACATCGTGTAGCTTTGTTAGTTTTCCCATTGTTAATATTGCTTGGATCTTTTCTGGGTTTGCCTCTATTCCTCTTACTGATACTAAGAACCCCAAGAGTTGCCTGCTGATACACCGAAAGAGCATTTTGTCGGGTTGAGCTTGAGCTTGTACCTGTTCAGGTTGTCGAAAGTTTCCACCAGGTCGCTGATCAGAGACTCTTCCTTCCTCGTGGTGATGACCACGTCGTCAATGTAGACTTGGATATTGCGCCCTATTTGACTTCCGAGGCAATTTTGCATCATCCGCTGGTAGGTTGCTCCAGCGTTTTTTAGGCCGAAGGCATGAATTGATAACGGAACACGCCGTATGGTGTGATGAAGGCTATTTTTTTCCTCGTCTTCCTTTTTTAATTTGATCTGATTATAACCAGAATATGCGTCTAGGAAGGAAAGCCTTGCGCATCCCGCTGTTGAGTCAATTATTTGGTCAATGCGAGGTAGGGGGAAGGGATCCTTTGGACAGTGCTTGTTGAGAGATGTGTAGTCGACACATACTCTTTATATGTCTGTATTTTTCTTGTGAACTATAACTGGATTAGATACCCAAGTCGATGTTTTGATTTCTCGGATGAACCCTGCATTTTCCAGCCTATGTAGCTCTGATGCTATTGCTTTCCTCTTGGGTTCATCAAATCGTCGTAGTGGTTGCTTGACCGGCTTTGCTTTAGGATCCACGTTAGTGCGTGCTCGATGAGTTCCCTGGGAACACCTGGCATATCTGAAGGACACCAGGCGAAGATTTCCCAGCGCTCACGGAGGAACTCGATGAGCGCGCTTTCCTATGCAGGATCCAAGTTTTACCGCTATGGAGGTTGTCTTGTTTGGGTCCATCGGATGGACCCTGTATTTTTCTTCGAATCTTGAGTTGCATCGAAAGCCTGATCTGGCAGGGATCGCCCTATGTCGGATAGCACGTTGTGGTTGGTTTTGCCTTTTAGCCTTGCGTACTCTGCTGTCATGCCGAAGGTTTGTGCCAACCTGTTAATTCTTTGTCACAGGTGTTGGACTACTTCGAAGCTTTCCTTGTACCGTGATCGTTCCTTTAGGTCCTGGTATCTTGAGTGTGAGATATGCATAGTGAGGTACTGCCATGAATTTTGCAAATGCTGGGCGTTCCAGGATTGCGTGGTATTGTGAGGACCAGTCCATGACTTCAAACTCTAGCTTTTCTCTGCGATAATTGCTGCTGTCGCCGAAACAGATGTCGAGTTCTATTTTGCCCAAAGGATAATTTGTGGCTCCTGGTACTATTCCGTGGAAAGAACAATCTGTTAGCTTTATATTTTCCAATGATATGCACACTGCTTTCACAACGTTCTGGCGTATATTAGGTTTATACCGCTTCCTGCATCCATGAATACTATTCCCGACATCATATCCTCCTATCTGAGCTTTGAGCACCATTGGTGAGTGACCTGGTCTGGGGACTTTCCTCGGGTGGTCTGCTCTGCTGAACCTAACTGGTTGATCGGACCACTTTAGATACTCCGTAGTAGCTGGTGGTGATGTTATTGCCAGGTTGACCTGTCTTGATATGCTCTTCCTTTCTTTCTTCGACTTTGGTACTGGTTGGATCATTGTTGATATATATACTTTTGACTCCAGCTATTTTGCTAGTCGCTGCATTTGATATCCTTGATTTATGCTTTTTTCCTCCCTGCCGTGCCTCTTGGCTTGAAACCATGGCATTTTGCAACCTTAAGAAGGTTCTGCAATCCTTCATCTGGTGCTTGGAAACTCTTTTCCCATCTAGGTAAGCATAATGGATGCGACAAGGAACCATACAACATATCTTCTGCCGAAGGACCTGAGTACCTTGCCTTCTCTTTTCCCCTGCTGTCTCTCGTAGGAAATTTGATGTTTTCATAGCCTTCTTTATTACTTTCATCATATCCTGTGGCTATCTGATTTCTCCTTCCGTGGTTGTCGCCATTGCGGTATCTTCGCCTTTGCCTACTCGTTTTGTCGACTTCCGGTGAACGCCCCTTTTGTTATTGTACGCGTCTTCTCCATCGGCGAATCTGTTGGCTGTTTCCATTAGCTCAGATACTATTTTGGCCTTGCTCTTCCTATCTCTTCCACTAGGTCTGTACGATGAAGGCCGCTCGAAAAAGCATCTATCGCTCTTTCGTCGGAGACGTCTTCTGCTGAGTTTTTGATTACACTCCAGCGTTGTATATAAGAACGTAGTGTTTCGCCTTTCTGCTGTACGCATGACTTGACTTCTTCTAGCGATGATGGGCGCTTATATGTTGAGCGAAAGTTTCTTGCGAATTGACTCTCTAATTCTCCCCAACTTCCAATGGAATCGTTGGGTAGGGTATTTAACCAGGACCGTGTTGCGCCGGTGAGGTGTAACTGCAAGCTTTGCATGGTTGTTGCTCTTGTTCCTCCTAGTATCTGTACTACTTGCAGGTAATCTGATAACCATAGAGTTGGCTCTTGCGACCCATCATACTTCTCTTGATCAAACCTTTGGGTACCCGCGTTTTGCGAACCTTTCGGGTAAAGCATAGCGCGCCCATCTCTTTTTCGTTGTCTTCATAGTTTTCTTCTCTCCACGTGTAACGTGAATTATTTACCCTTGCTTGTGCTATTATGTTCCTTGCATCCTCCTTCCTCTTTTGGCTTATCTCGTCTTCTGAGGACTCGCTAGTTTCGTTCCGCGAAGATTTGCGCTTGACCTCTTCTTTTTTCTTTTTACTGTGGTGAGTCAACTTTTTCTCCGAAATATTGCCTTTTAGCTTTTCTTCGACTAGCCCGAGGCTCCGTATCGCGGCTTGATGCATTTGTTCCCGTAGGTCACCAGGTTTTGGTTGCGTGGTTAGTAGATATGCATGTGCTGCTATCAATGCTGCTTCTGGTGTTTCTTGTACGAATTCTTCCTCCTCCTCTGGTTGGTTCACGCTTGGGCTCCTCGTATAGCTTTCTTCTACTACACGCGCTGTTGTCCTTCTTTTATGCTTCGGGTCTTTGTGCCTCTCCATGCTGCTTTCTGATGCGTCATTGTACTCATCCCAGTGTTCTTCGCTTGACATACTATCGTCACCTCGGCTTCTCATAAACATGTCTCTTTCCTTCCTTACTTTTTTCCTGTGCTGGTGTAGCGCGTACTGGTACCCCATTAAAACTTCCCTTCTTAAATCTACGGGTACATCAGTCCCGCGGTTAACAGCTGTCATGATCATTCTCCACTCTCTAGCCGAAACATGCACTTTCTCCTTCTCTTTCTTGCCATTGCTCCTTAATTTGTCGACTTGCATGTCGACCTCCTTGTTGCCAGTGTGATTATTTTCTTCTTCTGCTGCTTCTGTGATGATAACGCATAACTGGTATACGCTCTTGGAGACACCGCTGCTTCTGCTGGCGGTATCCCTTGACTTGTCTTCTGCTTCTTCCACCATGGTCTCTTGCCCGATTTCGTCGGGTTCCTCTAATTTTCCCTGCAAATTTTCTGTTGCTGCTAAGCTGACTAGCGAGTTTGCCTCGCTAGAAGAGCCTACAGATGATCCAGATGCTGTCATCCTCTCTGCTTTGCCCACCGACGGAACTGATTTTGTCGAATCCGAAAGGCGAGTTGTACCCGAAGGTCCAATGTAGAAGTTTAGACTTCCGAACGTCAATTCCACCTCTTGATTTTCGTCGACTTCTGGACTGCTATTGGCTAAAAGCAAAAAAGCCATCGAATTCATGATTCCAACGCCCCGGATCCCCATGGTCGACGCCAATTGACGAGGGGTTAACTCGACAAATGTCCTAGATGAAGGACTTAGGATCGAGGAGATAGGGCGTCGGATGAACTCGAAGGTAAACTCAGTCAAACAAGGTGGCTATGAAAGTAAACGTGGGTGTAAAACCTGGCTTGCTTTCAATCTGGCCTACACCGTCCCCTCCTGGCCCCTATATATAGGTGGTCAGGTCTTGAGGATCGGGTAGGGTCCGATACAGATTACAATATCGACATACGGTAAGAACTCGTATTTCGACTAGTATTACAATTGGGCCTAGCTTAACGGGCCTCAGGGATACTCAACTGACGGGCTCTATTATCTATACCCTTGTCAGCATAGCTGATGGTATACTTGAGCATGACTATGATGGTTATTTTACGCAAAAAAGAAGTGCTTCTGGAGCTCTTGGGTTACATCCTCTGCAAAAGATGACCGCGGCAATGCGGATGCTAACATATGGAATAGCAGCTGATGGTGTTGATGAGTACATCCGGTCCGCTGAGGCTACTAATTTAGAGTCTTGCAAGAAATTTGTGATCAAAGTCTGTGAAGTTTTTGGGGAAAAGTACATGAGATCTCCAAATGAAGAAGACATTGCTAGGTTACTTGCAATAGGGGAGGAAAGAGGATTTCCCGGTATGTTAGGGAGCATAGATTGCATGCACTGGGGGTGGAAAAATTGCCCCAAAAAATGGCCAGGCATGTTTAGAGGCCATGTGAACGAGCCCACTATGATCTTGGAAGCAGTTGCTTCACAAGATCTTTGGATTTGGCATGCTTATTTTGGTTTACCAGGGTCTCTGAATGATATAAATGTTCTTCAACGTTCTCCTATTTTTACAAAGCTAGCCGAAGGCCAAACTCCTCCAGTGAATTATAGCATCAATGGCCATCAGTACACAATGGGGTATTACCTTGCAGATGGTATCTATCCACGGTGGGCAACATTTGTGAAGAGCATACCAGCTCCAACTAGCAGAAAGCATAAAACTTTGCCAAGAAGCAAGAAGGGGCTCAGAAAGATGTGGAACGAGCCTTTGGAGTTCTGCAATCCCGTTTTGCCATTGTTCGTGGACCTGCTAAAGGATGGAAACGTAAAGAAATCACTGATGTCATGAAAGCTTGTGTCATAATGCACAATATGATAGTTGAAGAGGAGCGACAAACTGGTCGGCAAAGCTGCACTTTTGAGGCAATGGGAGAAAGAGGCACAGTCTCTCGTACTCATGCGGAAGAACTGAGCTCTTTTATTCAGATGACTCACCGGATTAGAAATTTCGATGAACATGATCAGCTTAAACTTGATCTAATTGACCATGTGTGGCAAAAGTTTGGAAACGAGTGATGTAATCCATTTCTTTTCATCTAGTTTTAATTTATGCAATGAGTGATGTAATCCATGTCTTTGTAATGCAGCTATCAATAAAAATATTTATGCAATGAGTGATGTAATCCATGTCCTCAATAAAATAGCAAAAAGCATCAAATTGTTCTTACAACAACTAGCAGAAAGCAGTAAATAGTTCTTACAACAACATTACTCTAGGCCGTGAGCAAGGATCTCCTTCTGCTTAGCTTGGTAGAACTGCTTTTGCACATCATTCATACCACTAGTGTCGATGAGCATGACCCTCTCATCTAATTCAAACTGTCTCCGTGCATCCTCCCTCTCATTTCGTGCATCCTCCTTCTTTTTGAGTGCAATCTCCTCTTTTCGCAATTCAAATTGCTGTGCGTAGCGAGCATTTCTTGCCGCCTCTTTGATCTCATCCTTCTCTTGCTTTGCTGCCCAAACAGTTTCTAATGACAGCTTGCAAGCAATGTCATCAGTTCTACCTCTCTTGTCCTTCTTCACACCATCA
This sequence comes from Dactylis glomerata, assembly GCA_007115705.1. Taxonomy (NCBI): domain Eukaryota; kingdom Viridiplantae; phylum Streptophyta; class Magnoliopsida; order Poales; family Poaceae; genus Dactylis; species Dactylis glomerata. Next base: position 17,997 of record QXEO01000449.1, on the reverse strand, counting down.
GGTCTTTTCTCATGTTCAAGAGCATCAGTGCGTATCGAGGTAGCATCAGTGCGTACCGACGATGCATCAGCCGGATCATTGGTGGCTGTGCCCGGACTTGCATCAATGGTCTTCTTTTGTTTCTTAAGAGAAGTTTCAAGTTCTCTTGTCTTCCACTTTGGATACTTCGAAAACTGTACATAGCAATGCATCAATGTGAAAGGCTTCTTTTTTTAAGATCCATTTCCTTGAACAAAATGTGTGCATCGTTTGTCTGCACATAGGAGTATATTGTTAAAATATGCACAACACATATAGAATATGCACAACACATATAGAATATTGCACATCACATATAGAAGTACAAGAAAGGCGCATACCTTTTCATCTATAGTCCTTCCACTTTCTTGCCTATTTAAAATCTGCTGAAGGCAACCACAAAATTTAGAGGTCTCTCTGTTAATCAATGTGTAACGGCAATTGATTGCATTAGCATTACGCTCCGGCCATGATGACTCCTTGTGTGTTGTAGTACTCTGAAATTCTAGCCCAATAAGCATCTCGGTTTTGATCTGTCCCAACAATATCCAAACTTGTATTTGCCCATGCTGCTATGAGAACCTTGTCCTCATCACTAGACCAATTTTTTCCTTTGTTCGATTTTCCTTTCTCTGTTATTGTTGGTGCGCGATGCTGAGTTGATGGAGTTGGTTGCTCTCCAATTGGGCTATCTGGTTGTGTTTGTGTGTAACCAAAACCCACGGTGTCAAAGAAGTTTTCATCATTATCCATCTGCAAACAATCAACTAATGCACACAGGAATTAAGCACATGGCATCTGTCAAACAATGTGCACCAAAATTATCCACAAATGCACACAACACAGGAATTAAGCACAGGTGTACACAAGAATTATGCACAATCTGCAAAAAGGACTCGCTGTACACTCATCCTCCCGTGCGCCCCATCCCAGCACCGTCCCAATCTCAAAAAGGACGGCGGCGCGAGCGGTAGCAATAGAGGCGACATCGGCGGTCCTTTCCCCAATCTCCTTTTGTCGGAGGCTTTGAGCCGGTGGCGTCGGCAATTTTTCTTCACTTCTGGGGCGCCATTGTCGAAGGAAGAAGAAGCAGCTACGGGGATGGGCACGGCGGCGATGGCGGCCTTTTCCCCATCCCATCCCAGCACCGCCGCCCCCATCCCAGCACCACCGCCCCCCATCCCAGCACCGCCCCGTCCGCTGCCCCCATCCCAGCACTGCCCCGTTCCCGCCCCGTCTCCAGGGCGAGCGCCGCCGCCGCCGCCAAATCTCCCTGCAGAGCGTGCGGGCGCCGCCCCTCTGCTCCCCCGCTCGAGCTCGTGACGCGAAAAAAGAAGTGCTTACCTGTTGGGCGGCGGCCGGAGAGGAGGACTTCCGACGGCCGAGCTCCTCCGATGCTTGCTCCGGGCGGGCTGCGGGAGGATGATTTCCAGGGCGAGCTCCTCCGATCCGTTCTCCAGGGCGAGCACGAGCGTGGCTGGGTCATGTTTACTTCCACGCCTCGTACCGTCGTGGATTGGGCGTGGATATTTACACGCCCTTTTACACGAGCCACTGGGAGCAATTTTTCGGTGCCCATCGTGTATATTTGCTATACACCTCCATATAGAGGATCCACTAGAGATGCTCTTAGGGGATATCGTGAGTGACATGGTTAAGTAGCAAGTGTTCAGTAGCGATTAGGGTGTGTACGTCAGTCTTATGAAGACGAAGGTGCCATACACTTCCAAGAGTTGACACAACGATGGTTTTTGAGTAGGTTGGGTTATCTCGTTGGAGCCCTATCATGTCCCGAGGGGTGGGGGGGGGGGGCTGACGAAGGTGCTTTGATCAGGTCGCAATGCTACTTGTGCATATATATTCTGCAATCCTGCCTTCCGGAGATCCTTCAAGTGTCTAACACACCGTTGTGTGGTGCCATCCTCTGTCTTCAGCGGTGTCCCAACGTACTACTTGTCATGTTGTTGCCTCAAATTTGGTCTTGTCACTCGTTTCTTACATGTAGAGCCTGGGCACCACCTCCCCGCAACCTGCACCCACCGATAATGCTAACCTTGTTGTGTGCCTTTCCACCTTGTCCTCGTAGAGAAAGCCAAGCTGCCCCACTTGACCTTTTTGCATGCCTTGTGTGTCTTGGTTGTTGTTTTGGTGAGAGTAGATACTGCTCTCCGCAAAATCCATGTTTTGACGGTTGTTCCTCAGATGCCAGAGCACCAGGTCTGTTATGCGGATGTGAGATCAAGCCTCTATGGAATCCCCCCTCGTGCTACCTTGCCCATCGTCACTGCATGTGTTGCTGACTACAACAGGGCGTGAAGTCATCGTTGAAGACGTGTCTCCAGTTCTGCAGATTATGCCTAAGCTACAAGAGCTATACGGGAAGCCCACGTTGCCTCTTCGATGGTGCTTCCGGTGAGATGGGCTTTCCAAAGCCTCAATGGTACCCACACCGCCCTTACCGACATCATTGTTTGTGCTCTGTGGGTGATGAGGTAATTGAGGCAGATGAGTTGGCTCCTAGCGAGGCTCTCTACACGAAAGAGATTCCTGACTTGCTCACCAGCCTCGAGGTCGCTAGCCCTTGAGCTGGCAAGGTATTTGCTTGCCTTCTGACAGCGAGGCTTCTAGGGTAAATCGGGAAGCTCGAGAAGTCTCTCAGAAGCAAAGGCAAGAAATTGGCACCATGAGGAAAATGTTTGTAGCTGCTTAATAGATGGTGCTTAGTCTCTTGGTTCGTCCTCATCATTTGACCCGTTACCATGGATTTGGCGGTGTGTATGTTGTCCTTAGTTATTGTTGAGGTTCTTTGTGTTGTAGAAGTGAGGGGTTTATGGATGTTGCGTGTTGGGTATGGTTGTCAAGATTGTCTGGTCGTTTCAAGCTTTATAGTAGTTTGCGTGTGGTCTGTTTGTATCGGCTTACCCTTGTTTTATTTGATTCATTGAATTACTTTTTTTCTTCTTAATTAAAGATGAGCAAAGCTTTGCCTCCATTTAGAACAAAAAACACATGCATGTTTTATAAACATAAAAAACAAGTAAATACAACCCCGTCCATGCTGAGGCATAAAGTCAACAAATTTTTCCAAGCGACAACCTGCCAAGACATGGGTTGTAGCCTGGACAGCTAGAGGGATAGATTTTTCTAAAATTTACAAGAGATATACGTGTACTACTTGGGGTCCTGGACCAAGACATGGGTTGTAGCCTGGACTACCCGGTGCCAGGTCCGCCCATATTCTTCTGATGCTTTCGCGAAGAGAGCAAGCAAGAGCGGACGAAGGGCACTAACTAGCATCCAAGAAAATAAAACATGTTTATATGACCACATTTTTATTTTCTAAAGAAAATAACTAGCTTTAAAAATATGAACTCTATTGAATTGTTTTTAGATTAAAAATGACCTTCTAGAACACATAACGTGTCTACTCCCTCCGTTCCGGTGTATAAGTCTTGCGCGTATCCTAGGTTGCCATTTTGACTAATATAATATAAGATATATACTACAAAATATATATCACTAGAAACTTGAGATTATGTACTTTGTAATGGTATAATTTTTATATTATAAAATTTATATTATATTTGTCAAAATAACGATCTAGGGATACGCGTAGGACTTATACACCGGGACGGAGGGAGTAAAAAGATCAATATGTATGCATTATTGGACCTCCTTTTAATAATACCGAAGATCTTTATGAGGACTTTCAACTTCCGCATGGAAGATAGAAAAATAAAATATAAGAGACTCTAGAGAAGAATCTCCTAATGGGTCTAGTTAAGAACAAACCCTCATTTCAGATCAGTTGCAATAATTTGCTCTAGTCTTGGGGGTATAAAATAATAATTAGAAAATGCAATTCTGCACTTCTGTCACAATCTTTATTTCCTCAAATTGATCATAAGAAAAATAAGGTATTTAGGAAGATTTCACGTGGAAGCAAACTATTTCCTAGATAGACAGGCAAAATACTTTGTGGTTAAATGAACAAACAGAAATGTAAAAGGGATTACACAAGTTAATTTTTTGCGAATTTACACAGCGTTTATCAATGGGTAGTATTGCGCTTCGTACCTAACAAAAGGGCTACTACTTGCAACAACGATTAAATAAACGGTTGTGACTTGTAGCTGCTGGGCAACCAAATAGATTTTGAGATTTATTGGCAGAATATACCTAATTAAAACCCTAGAAATTATTGAGAACGACCAATAACCTATTGTGTACCATAAGAAGTAGGAGTTAGTACTACTTGAAACACTAGAAAGAAGCTCAATATATGACATCTTAATTTTATTCCATATGTTTCTCTGTTTTTGTAACTAATCCGCAAGTAAAAGGCAGTACTCAGGAGAATTCGGTTGCCTAATCCAGTACCCGGTACTAGACAATTGTAGTGCAATGTTGCACCTACCACACATTCTTCTCAGACTACAATTTGTCGACTAAATATGTTCGTATACTATACCTCTGTTTGCATTTTCCACCACACCGACACCGTGCACAATATTCATGAAATCATGAAAATCAAGCCCGTGTTGTTGACACTGTAGCTACCATGCAACTGATAATCAAAGTACTTAGCCACGGAATACTCGCTGATCAGTGGCAGCTGCTCACTGTGTGCAGTAATCGCCGAGCGTGACTTGACGATGACTGACTAACCGGCGAGTAGGTGACCACGTACGTACGGGGCCGGGCAGAGCGGAGTAGAGGAGAAAGATCCATCGTGGGGAAATTAAACAGCTGAAATGCCCACTGCGACACTGCGTGCATCCACTTCTACTTAAGTCCAGCTCCCCACCACCGCCAGCCGTCCACCTGCCTCACCGGCAGCCGGCAGCCGCCACCGAGCTCCCCTCCCGCCGCCACCTCCACGTCAGTCCGTCCGAGGCAAACGCCGGCGTAAAACCTCACTGCCACGACCGCGACCCCCGCATGCATTTCCCACGGACGCGCGCCACTCGCCGCCGAGCTCTTTCCAGCTAGCGCGCTCCTGTAGCCGGCTGGTGCTCCGGGGAGGCTAGAGCAATGGGGTCGGCGGCGCCGCTGATGACGCTGCGGGACCTGCTGGAGCTGGCGTGCGAGTCCAGCTGCAGCGACGGGTTCCGCTCCTACCCGCGCCGCCTCCTCCTCCCGGCCTGCCCCGCCGCCACCCACGCCGTGCAGGCGAAAGCGGCGGACGCGGACGTGCCCGTAAGGCTGCTCATCAAGGCCGGCCTGCGCCGGAGCCCGTCGCGGACGCTCTCCTCCATCCTCTTCCCCAGGAGCCCCGGCCCCGGGTCCGTCGCCACCATCTCGCGTCTCACCAGGAGCCTCTCGCGGCGGCTCGTCTTCTGGAGGCGCCACCGCGGGGACGACGACGTGGAGGGCAGCTGGAGCGGCTCCGACGAGCGGGACTCCCTCGGCCTCCCGTCGCCCGTCGTCAGCAGCTGCTCCGCGTCCGAATGCTCGGAGCACGCCGAGTCCGTCGCAGAGGCCGCCGACCCGCCCGTTCCGGAGGAGCAGCAGTCCGAAAAGCCGTCGCCGTCGACGTCCTCAGGCTGCGCGGAGAGCGCCGACGACGGCGCCGCCGCCGGAGACGGCCCCAAGGTGCGTTTTTTTCGCGTACATTCTGACCAGTTGCCGTTCCTTGCATTGCGCGTTAGTAATGCGGGCTCAATGATTGCGCGACTTATTTGTTGGTTGGCGCGGCGCGGCGCGGCGTAAATACAGTAGAGTTTGGTGATCGATCGCTATGCCCGTACGCGCCATGCATACATATACATGGCCGATGGGCCTAAATTTCTATTCGCGTCGCATTTCAAGAATCAAAATCAGAAACAGTAGTGCAATCCATACATCTCTGTCAGTAGGAAATCTGCAAATCTTCCCCAATTTTTTTTGTCATTTGCGTTCCACGCCCACATTTTTGTAGGGAATTTGCGAATCAATATCAATGTCAATTACTCCATTTTAGTAACCAACAAAAAAAGTCTCAAGTGATACCACTGAAAACCTTGAAGTAGCTAGGCAGACAGATGAGACAGGATGGCCTCTGTTTGTCGGTGAACCCAAAAATATTCTCTTTTTTCAATTTGATGTGATGGAGATGACTAGCCTAAAGATTGTACCCACGCGTGCCGTCAACTCGAGTGATCGACCACGGACCAACAGACGGCGTTAACAGCTTGGAACTCACTGACATATGGGTCTTACGAGGACCCAAACATTTTTTTTTGACCAGGAAGACCCAAACATTGTTTCTGCGGAAATGTGAATGCCTTTTTTTACCATGGCCGTCAGGGCGTCAGTCAAGACACCACGAAAAGCTCTTAAAAATTTATTCCGAGCCATCAGTGACCTACAGGCACGTTTGGGAGTTGAGTAAAGAGAGAGCAGTGCTTTGCCTGCGTCTGCGTGCTCCGTCTGTACGGTTTGCGTCGTTTCAAGTGAATCTCAAATGGGCTCAAGAATTAACTAGTCTGCCTAAGTACTGCCCCTCGTTTGAAGATGCGGCGTTTTGGCCGCTCTAGGATGCACATGCACCACCTTTTATTTTAAATGCATTTTAAATATATTTTAGATTGTTAAAGAATTTTAAAAAGGTGTTAGATGAATTTTTCCACAACCTATACGTGAACCAGTTTGTTTCATGAGAAAACGACTTTCCGTGTAGGTTAGGTCAAAAGACAAAATTGGATGCTAAAATAAGAGTTTATACATGACAACTTTTTATCTTTTTACACGGAGCATTAAAAAATCGGTTTACCACGAAACTTTATCATGCGTACATAGAATATCGAGACGTACGAGTGGAATTTTTGTTTAAATTTTTATATTTTAAAATATATATTTTTACATGAAATAAGCATATGCACACAGATTAAATGTGCATTTCGCCCATTAATTTGCCCGGCTGAAGCAAAGCCCATCAAGATCACCTCGTGGAACACATAACTCTGGCAGACGAACTATACTTTTCTGTTGCAGTAACAACCCTCCTGTCCAGGCATCGCCCACCGCAGCACCGCCACGGTGCCACGTCATCGTCACGCACGAGTCAAGTAGCTAGCCAGCCAGCTGCTCCGAAAACGCCATGCCACGTCCTCCGCTCCACAGCCAGCCATCGGATGCGACGTACATATACGCGATGGGGGCCAGTGGCGGAGCCAGGATTTGTATATTGGGTATTCGGAGTGTAAAAAAACTTTCAGCACACCAGTATAATGTATGTAGGTTGACTATAACAGGAAGCAACACTACAAATTTTCATAGTAATGACAACGTCTTGAATATTTAAATTGCATAGCAAGATCAGAGAAAAATATTACTTAACTCTATGATCTCCCTTTTCAAAATGAGCAATGATGTCATTTTTCAGACCAGAAACGTTTCAAAACATTTGTCCTACGGCTGGTTGTTCTTCACTTCAGACCTACAAGTGATTTTTAACTAATTAATTAGAATCTGAATTGGGGAAAATCAATACATAAATTGAAATGAAGCAGTTCATGGTTCTCACCGTGAACTAATCACTTTTGAGATTCTTAGGATCATGATTGCTGATGGGCTGCAGCGCCGCAATCTTTGATCTGCTGGTGAGTCACCCCGTCATCGCGTCAGGTCGCTGGAGCGTGAGCGAATTGGGGCCAAGGACGGCATGGCCGGAGGGCGGCCAGAGGGCGGGCGACACCGGCCCTGAGAGCAGGCGACGGGTGGTGGCCTGGCGCCGGCCGACGGCCAGTGGCACGGACGCACAAATCGCCGGCGCCCAGCGATTGAAACCGATCGGGACGACAAAGTCTCGGAGAGAAGAAGCGTTCGCGTCAAGGGTGTCGATTCCATTCCGTCGTTGGCTAGTAGGAGCTGAGGTGGGTCGATGGCAACCGGCAGCGCACTAAAGCCCAAATTTGTTACCTTGGCCCAGGTTGGGATGGAAGGAAGTCGGGAGAGCTCTGGACAGCGTGTTTTTACGATTTTTGTGACTTAACCACGCTCAAACGAGCACAGATGCATATACATTCACATAGGAGCGTTTATACCAAAAAAAATGCAAAAAGTATTGGGTATTCATTGCATACCCATGAATAGTTCTAGCTCCGCCCCTGATGGGGGCGGTAGCTATGCACGTCCGCGAGCCGCGGTGACCACCGGAATTAATGACCTCATCGACAGATCAAGGATCGACGAAAAGGAAAATGCCAACGTGCATACGTGCAGTGGTCTGGTCATTTTCTTGGTACCATCTCCACGCACGCAAGTGCTTTGTCTTTCCCTCGTCGTCAGTCAGATGCAGATCCAGGAGAGGATCCTATCGAACCATCCCAAATCGCTTCCGTACTTCCTTTTTCTGGATTTGCCGATCGGCACCATCTGCCGACAACGATTTCTTTTTGGTACTAGCGTCCATCTGCTCTTTTTTGGTGTATATAATTCTGTATAAATGTGCAATTGTAAACGAGTCTGCAATTGAACATCTTTTCACAATTAAACATCAATTGGACATAAGAAAGGGTGACTAGTGATTAAGTTAGTTCTAGGTCAACCAAAAACTAGCCGAGTCCTAACGCCATATTCACTCTTTCATTGTTCCACATTTGAGGCAACTAATTGATCTGTTAATGATACATTTGCAGGCGTCGGATGGCGATCCCATGGGGGGCAGCCTGGTGTCGATGGAGGAGAACAAGCAGCAGTTGAGCCCTGTGTCTATCATGGATTTTCCCTTCCATGACGAGGATGACGTGGACGAAAGGAGCGATGCCGGCACCTGCTCGCCCTCATTCCAGGAGTGCCAGCATGATCTCGAACGTAAGCACTTTGCTCTCGGATTATAGACCTTCCAAGTTTCCATTTTTATAACACATTAATATAGTCTGCAACTTCCTAATTCTGAGTTTACCAACCTAAATGATCAAATCTAAGTGGAAATTAGCAAACCAAAAAAATTATCAAGTTGCTCCGGCTTTGAATTATCGTGTAGTAATAACCTACTCCCTCCGTTCAAACATATAAGATGTTTTAGCCTTTTTATGACATGCATGTATCTAGATTTCTTTTAGTGTGCAAATTAGAAGCAAAATAAGTGAACCTACACACTAAAAGTCATCTAGATACATGTATTCTAGAAAGTAGCTAAAACATATATATTTTGAAACGAAGGGAGTAGTATACATCTAACTGTAACAAGAAACTCGGAATGGAGCTCGCGCTAGAGGTAGCCTGTTTTGAGTATTCTTTTTTATGCTTCAAAGTTTCAAATACTAAGTTTCAAAGTACACATATTTATTTCTAAAAATGTACACAATTATAGAATATAACATTTTCTTTGTCCTGGTATCTTTTAAATTTATTGAGATGTTGGAATTCAAGATTTCCAAGATTCATAAATTTGTCTCCATGGAGACCGAGCCCCGGATGACTCTTCTCTAAATGTGGTTTTCTTGCCCTTTAGGCTTCCTTTGATCCACGGGAATTTTGTAGGAAAAGTGTAGGATTCCGTGAAAGAATTTAAACTATGGCAACAATTCATTCATAGAAATACATAGAAGAATTATTATTTTTGCAACCAGGTTCCTACGAAAAACACCCGAAGAAACTTCAGTTTGAGCTCATTGTTTGTTTCCTGTGCGGTTTTCTACTTGCATTTCTACCCAATTTCTTATTTTCTACTCCCTCCGTTTTAAAATATAAGATGTTTTAGCATTGTGAAGCAAATGTATCTAGACAACTTTTAGTATGTAGGTTCACTCGAATATACACACTAAAAAGTATCTAGATACATTTGCTTCACAAACTTAAAACATCTTATATTTTAAAACGGAGGGAGTATGTTTTAAGATTCGAATCAACGAAGGCCTAATTAGCAGCCGCATTGTAGATCGAATCTTGTACAGAAAAAATCTTCCACAAATAGCGAGGGTAGCTCAAAGATAAAATCTTGGACTCCAAATTGCAGCCGATCAATGTTGGTAAGCGTGCCACGCCGGAACCCCCACGGCGCTCTTCACCTCTCCTGCTAGGACACGACACAACGGGCCATTAAAGCCGCCCCAATTTCCAGAGCCCCATCGAAACCATTGAGAAATCTTGGTGTGGTACCGGAGATCAGTTAGTTTAATCGATCTGTAGTTTAACAATGCACAGCCGTTGATTTTTTTTAACCTCGTCTACGGAACACTGCAGGGCCGATCTCGGCGCAGGAGCTGCTGCCGCACAAGATCCGACGGCTGGACGTTCTGGCGCAGCAGGGGGTTGACCCCGTGGATCTCGAGCCGCGCTTCGTGGCGTCCGACGTGTCAGGGCCGTCGGCGTCGGACGACACGCAGACCCAGACCGACTCCAGCACCGACCACGACAGCACGGCAACGACGACGTCGACGGCTCCATCAGAATCCGACGAACAACGCCCGAGCGCCGACGATGGAGAGATCGAGCTTGACGAGCATCACCACCACCGCCTTCTCGCGCGGCTACTCAAGGACGAAGGCGGCGGCGCGGCGGCCGCTGCGGAAGAGCGCCTGCTGCTCGACTTCCTCGCGGAGGGGCTTGGCCGGCTCCGGGAGCTGAAAGCGGGGCCGGTGGTCGGTGCTGTGAGGCCATCGGATCACGACCGCGACGAGGCGGCGCTGGTGCGCGCGGCGGAGGAGTGGGTGCTTGGCGCCGGCACGCGGTGGGGCGTGGAGGACGTGCTGTTCGCCGGGCCGGCGGCGCTGGCGGACATGGACCGGGAGCGGCGGTGGATGTGCGTCGGCGAGGAGGAGCGGGAGGTTGGCGTGGCCGTGGCGGGGCTGGTGCTGGACGCGCTGCTGGCCGAGCTGGTGTGCGACATGACGGTACGGTGATGACGTGTGTGCTCGTTGAGTCGTTGTACGTACGTTCGAGTGCCGCTTGGTGTGCAGGTTGTGGGTTTTCGCCCGTGCCGCGATGAATGCACGTACATGTGAACTTGAGTGTTAACATGACGGAAATGATGATATATGGTGTCTATAAAAGATCAAGTTTGTAGATTTCATTTTAGTGATCATCATCTAGTACATCAAAGACATGAATTGGCATCGCCGACTCGCCGTGACAACTCATAACACAACATAGTCGTAGGCGAATTCACCACTCTCGGCGCTAAATCCTATACACCGTCTTCTGCGACGCCCTACGCTCGCGTACCCTACAATGCCCGTGTGCGGTATGTGGGCTGGGGCCATTAGTGAGGACGGTCACCGGGGAAGAAGACGACGGCGACCTGGAGAAGATGGGAGGTAACAGCGACCAACCTCACCGATGACGGGGACAACGCGGCTGGCCGCGACGCCCCGACGGAAGTGAGGCCAACACCTCACCGCAGATTGGGACGGCAGAGCTCGCTGTAGTGTCACCGGCGAAGGTGAGGCATGGAACTTAGGGTTGTAATAATTTTGAGTTAGGAGGGGCCAACTAAGCTAAATTTCTCTAAAAGTTCTGTCTAAACTAGGCTTAATTAAAATTTTCTTCAGGTTTCACAATATCATAGGGGGGCCAAGGCCCCTGCTGGTCCCCCTAGCTCCGCCACTGCCTCCAGCCACTGCATCAGCCAAGTGACATGTGTCGTCGTGGTGAAACAACATATGCCATGGGATGGCTTAAGTTGGGGCCGACTGTACACTGGCGGATCCGGAGGAGGGAAGGCGCGGTGAAGACCGCGCACAGAACACACTGCAAACACACCGAGCTACCCAGGTTCGGGGCCCTCGTGAGGAGGTAACACCCCTACTCCTGCATGTCTGATCTATATGAGCTGCACATGAGAGCTACCATGGTGCTCCTTGAGCTGTTCATCTTGCCTATCTAAGGCTGCACTGAGCAGGAGCTAAAGAGCTAGTGCTACTCAAGAAGGAGAGCTCCCATGGAGCGAGAGAGAAATGGGCCTCCCGTGGAGGCTGGGGTGATCGATCCACCTGGTGCCCCTTATATAGGGAGCCCAGGGGACAAGGGACGCCCCACAAAACACTATACATATACTCTGTACACTATAGCTGAGTTGACTACTGGGGTCTTGTCATCACTGTAGCCTGCATCAGCACAGTACCGTCCTCGGTACTATGCACTGCGTCATGGTCATGGGCTTGTCCCATCGATGTCTGTCCTTGGAGTACTTGGTCTTCGTCTTCTAGCGTGTGTCTTCAGGATCTCCTTGTTATCAGTCTTATCCTCCTCCTGAGGATAAGACTGACTAGGAGAGGTGGAGTATGCTGGTCTGAGCCAAGGGGCATCCCAAGACCAGCATATAATGATGGAGGATGTGCCAGTCGGAGCCTAGAGGCGTCCCAGGACTGGCACATGGCGATGGAGTCGATGCCGGATGAATAACATGTCCCGGAGGAGGCTAATCTCGGCCCAGAGAGGGCTAAGTTGGCCTGGAGAGAGATAATCTGGCCTGGGCTAGGGAAATCCCGGCCTGGCTCGGCCGGAATAGTAGGCAGAGGCAGCCCAACCGAATTTGGAATCCCGGCTGCCCGGGAAAGCCGGCCTGGGCCAACTCCGGCCTGGGGAGCGACCCCGGCCCAGCTGGAGTGGCGGCCCGCAGTTCCCGGCCTAGGCGCGCCGGCCCAGCCGGGGAAGGAAGAGGATCGCCGGCCTGGAGAGCGTTGGCCTGAGAAGGCCGGCCCAGCCGGGGCGCCGAAGACCGGCCCAGTTGGGAGAAGAAGAGGCGGCCCACGCCGGGGAGCGAGCAGCGGCCTAGCCGGGCGAGGGAGACCGGCCCAGCCGGGGGAGGCATGCCGGCCCAGCCGGGGGAGGAAATGCCGGCTTGGCCGGGGCTGCGCCCTATTGCCGGCCCAGCTGCGCACTATACCGGCCCAGGCTCAACTATGCCGGCCCACAGAGTGGTTAATCCGGCCTGGGCTTGGTTAATCCGGCCTGGGAGGTTATATTCCGGCCCAGGCTGCTGTTTACTTGCTTTTTAATATTCCTGCACATATAACTTGATATATAATATACATATTAGTCATAACAAAACAGGACTTTGGTATACCGGTGACAAGGGTATAGTTAATAGAGCCCGTTAGTGGAGTACCCCCTAAGGCCCGTATAGCTAGGCCCAATTGTAATGATAGTCAAATACGAGTTCCTACCGTATGTCCATATTGTAATCTGTATCGGACCCTATCCGGTCCTCGAGACCAGCCACCTATATAAAGGGGCCAGGACGGGACGGTGTAGGCCAGATTGAAAGCAAGCCAGGTTTAACCCCAAGTTTACTTTCGACACACACCTATTTCACTAACTTCACCTTCGAGTTCATCCGACGCCCTACTCTTCCCCATCCTAAGTCCTTCATTTAGGACATTTGTCGAGTTAACCCTCGTCAATTGGCGCCGACCGTGGGGACCGGGGCGTTGGAATCATGAATTCGACGCTTTTTTTTTTTTCGCTTTTAGCCACAGCAGTTCAGAACTCGACGGAAATCAAGAGATGGAGTTAACCATTGGCAGTTTGAGCATCATTATCGGGCCATCGGGTTCATCCGCCTCTCGGATTCGACGAAATCAGATCCGTCGGCACAACAAGCCGAAACAGAGGAAAACGTTGGAATCATCAGAAAGCTCTTCATCCAGCGAGGTAACTCGCCGGTCAGCTTCGACAAGCACCAAATCGCAGAAGGCGACAAAATTCAGGAAACATTTCGACTCAGAAGAAAGAGCGTGCCAGACGCACAACAAACGCAAAGGACTTCGCCGTGGGCAGCAGCGGCGTCTCCAAAGTACATCAGTTATGCGTTATTATCACTAAAGCAGAAGAAGAAAACAACACCGAAGGAAGTAAAAAGGTCGACAGGCAAGTCGACAAAATGAAAGAACACAACAAAAAGGAAAAAGAGAAAGTCCACATTTCGGCTGGCGAATGGAGAATGATAAAATCAGCTATCAATCATGGTACAGAAGTACCCGAAGGAGCGAGAAGAGAAGTTCTAATGGGCTATCAGTATGCATTATACCAACAAAGGAAAAAACTAAGAGAGGAAAGAGACATGGTTTTTCAAGACAATAACAATATATCAAGGGAGGAGTACTGGGAAGACTATAGTGAAGATTCAGAGTACAGCAGAGAAAGGCACGGAGACCCAAAGCACAATAGAGGGGTGACGGCGCGCAGCAGAAGAAAGGTACTCCAGGAGCCCTACCCCACAGCTAGAAGAGGAGGAAAACGACTTCATACAAGAAACGCCAGAAGCAGCATTGGTAGCAGCACAAGCGTATTTACTAACTACAAGGCCAGAACGTGGGGACCCGCGAGAAGATATGCACCGAGCCGCGATACAAAGCCTTGGAATAGTGGGAAGCAAGATCAGGGAAAAAGGCCCAGAGACAAAGTCGACAAGCTGCAAGGAAAATGAAAAAGAGGAGTTCAAATACAACTTCACCGATAACGAGTACAGCGAGTCATCAGAAGAGGAAAGGTGTCAGAGGAGGAAAGATGACGCAAGAAATATAATAGCGCAAGCTCGTAAACAAATCGCGTCATGCTTGGAGGGAAGAAAATTATGAAGACGACGATAAAGAGATGGGGGCGTTATGCTTTACCCGCAGGGTTCGCAAAACGCGGGTACCCAAAGGATTCAAACTGCCACCCGACCAGCATAAGTATGACGGGTCACAAAACCTACCCTATGGTTATCAGACTATCTGCAGGCAGTACAGATATTGGGGGGAACAAAGGCGACTGCAATGCAAAGTTTGCAGCTACACCTCACTGGCGCAGCACGGTCCTGGTTGAATACCCTACCCAACGAATCCATCGGAAGTTGGGGGGAACTCGAAAGTCAATTCGCACGAAATTTTCGTTCAACATATAAGCTCCCAGCATCACTGGAGGAAGTCAAGGCGTGCGTGCAGAGGAAAGGCGAGACTCTACGTTCGTATATACAACGCTGGAGTATAATCAAAAACTCAGCAGAGGACGTCTCCGACAAACGAGCAATAGACGCCTTTACGGCCGGACTTCGTCGCTCAGATCTCGTGGAAGGAATAGGAGAAGAACAAACCCTACGACAGTTGCCGAGTTAATGGAACAAGTCAACAAATTCGTTGATGGAGAAGACGCATACAATAATAAAAGAGGACGTTCACCAGAAGCCGACAGAATAAGCAGACAGAGGAGACGATACCGCAGCAGGGGTAACCAAGAAAGGTGAAGCCAGGTAGCCGCGGGCTACGTAGTAGAAGAAGAGGAAGGATATGAAAATAGGAGGTTTCAAGCAAAAGGAGTACAAAAATCAAGATACTCCAGTCCTTCGGCCGAGGATATGTGATGCGTGGTGAATGACCAGCCCGTTGGGAACCCCAAGAGGAAGGTGTGATGAGTATAGCAGCTAGTTTTCCCTCAGTTAAGAAACCAAGGTTTAATATCGTTCTTGAAGAAGAGGGACGGTGACGACTGAAGGTGATGCGGACTAGTTTGCGACAGCAGCGGACAATTTATATATGGCGCCTCGTCCAAGCTTGCTTGCTAGCTGCAACGTGGAACCTGCACACACACAAACAAATACTTTGCTCCCAACTTGCGATGAGGTTGTCAATCTCACCGGTTTGCTTGAAACAAAGGTTATGAGTGTATCGAGTGGAAAACAGTAGTAATATGCGAGTAAAGTAAACAGTGTGGGAAAAGTAAACAGGTGATTGCAATATGATTAAAATAGGACCGGGGTCCACAGTTCACTAGTGGTGTCTCTCCATAGATAAATAACATGCTGGGTAAACAAATTACAGTTGGGCAATTGATAGAATAAAGATAACGTGATATGTCAAGAAGATCACTATGAGATTTACTCTGGGCATTACAACAAAATACATAGACCGCCATCCAACTGCATCTATGACTAATAATCCACCCTCGGGGATATCATCCGAACACCCCAAAAGTATTAAGTTGTGAACAACAGATAATTGCATTAAGCAAAGTGTGTAATGTAAACAAAGCATATGCCCTTGAGCATATGAATGTTGTTTTCTCCCTAGTAGCAACAGCACATCTACCACCTTAGAGGTTTCTGTCACTCCCCCAGGTGAAATAGAGGCATGAACCCACTATCGAGCATAAATACCCCCTCTTGGAGTCACTAGCAACTACTCGGCCAAGATAGCTACTAACAACGGAGAGCATGCAAGATCATAAACAACATAGAGATAACAAAAGATATAATTCAGTACAGCAACTTAATCATAAACACCAATATTCATCGGATCCCAACAAACCAACATCATAGTATTACATAACGGTGATCTCAATCATGTAGGGCAGCTCATGAGATCTAAACATGAAGCACATGGTGGAGAAGACAACCATCTAGCTACTGCTATGGACCCATAGTCCAAGGTAGACTACTCACTCATCGCTCCGGAGGCAAGCATGGCGATGAAGAAGACCTCCGGTGGCGATTCCCCTCTCCGGCAGGGTGCCGGGAAGAGCTTCTGGACCCTCCCGATCTTCGGGTCGACGGCGGCGGCGGATCGCGATGTATTCTGGAAAACTGATCGGGCTTAGGTTTTTCTCGTCAGGGGGTATATGTAGGCGAAGGGGGGCTGTCAGAGGTGGAGCCACGCGGCCTCACACGGGGCTGGCGCGGCCAGGGGCCAGGCCGCGCCGCCCCTGTGTGTGGGGGCCATGTGGCCCCCCTCCATCAGGTCTTCGGATGTTTGGGAGCTCCCCGGTGAAATATGACTTCAGGAACTTGTTTCGTCCAATTCCGAGAATATTTCCTGTGTATCACTTCTGAAACAAAAAACAGCAGAAAACAGGAAACTGGCACTGTGGCACTTCGTTAATAGGTTAGTTCCGGCAAATGTATAAAGTACCACTAAGTGTAATGAAACAATAGGCAAATGGTGTAAAAACAAGCATGGAGCATCAAAAATTATAGATACGTTTGAGACGTATCAAGCATCCCCAAGCTTAACTCCTGCTCGTCCTCGAGTAGGTAAGTGATAACAAAAGAATAATTTTTGAGGTGACATGCACCTACACAATCTTGATCATATATGTAAGCATTGATGAGCTGGGATCAATAGAACTTAAAACATGGGCATGAAAGATATAATCATGACAATAAGAACTTAGCAACCATGTTGTAAACATGTAAATGAACACAACAAAAGATCATGATAATGAAACAATGAAAGTCAAACGGTGTTCTAATCATAAGGAAAAACATACAAATGGTTTTCAGCTTGTCCTTCAAAGAGAGCAAACATAAATGCATAGGACACCTCAAAGTTTAAGAGGGTGACTAGATACAAATAATTTAAGAACAAGTGAAACCAACAATATGAGTCAATCAATGAACCTTGGGACAATGCATATCACACTAAGAATGACAACTATGCTCTCTTAATGGTGCATAAAGAAAGAAGGTGGTGACTCAACATAAAAGTAAAAGATAGGCCCTTCGCAGAGGGAAGCAGTGATTTAAACATGTGCTAGAGCTTTTCATTTGTAAAACAGAGATAAAACTTGATTTTGAGAGGTGGTTGTCTTTGTCAACGACTGGCAATGGGGTTCTTACTATCTTCCATACAAAAATAAAGCAAGTTTTTGAGAGAGAGATTGGCACTTCGTGCTCTTTTTATAAAACTTGGCACTCCTCCCCACCTTTTCCTTTCACATACCATGGCTAACCGATTCCATCGGGTGCCCACCAACATTCACATTCATTGGAGGAGTGCCTTTTTTATTTCTTTTTTTCCCTTTTTTTTCTTTTTGGAATAAGCAATATGGAAGATAGCAAATCCGACCACTACGTCCCCATGAGCTGAAAACAGTGTCACAAAATGAGAAGTATTTTGAAGGTTTTTGAAAGGTAGCACACGAAAATTTTACTTTGGAATGGCTTACAAATACCATGCATAGGAATTTATAGTGGACACAATGGAAAACTTGGCTTTTAGGAGTTGGATGCACGAGTAGAGCTCATACTCAGTACAAGGCGAGGGCTAGCAAAGACTGGGAGCGACCAACTAAGAG